>JARHVA010000826.1:410000-1010000 GCA_037957365.1 Torreya grandis
GTGTACCTAAACACGCATATATGTATATAGATGTTTAGGTACACAACATGATATATATATATGTTTAGGTACACAACATGATACAATATATTGTATTACTACACACACACATCATATATTGTGTACCTTATATATATCATGTTGTGTGTGTATATATATATCAAGTTGTGCACCTAAACACCTAAATACATATCATGTTGTGTACCTAAACACGTACACACAAACACACACACACATCATATATTGCGTACCTTATATATATCATGTTGTGTATATATATATATATATATCAGGGTGTGCTCCTAAACACCTATATACATATCATGTTGTGTACCTAAACCCCTACACACGTGTGTAGGGGTTTAGGTACACAACATGATATGTATATAGGTGTTTAGGAGCACACCCTGATATATATATATATATATACACAACATGATATATATAAGGTACGCAATATATGATGTGTGTGTGTGTTTGTGTGTACGTGTTTAGGGGTTTAGGTACACAACATGATATGTATATAGGTGTTTAGGAGCACACCCTGATATATATAATATATATCATAATGTACAAAAAAATCACTTTTTAGAATTTAACTAACTTTAAAGTCAAAGCTCTCTAAGGGGGGCATGTTGTGTACCTAAACAACTACATGTATATGGGGCGCATGGTGTATACCTAAACATCTATATATATAGGTGTTTAGGTACACAACATAATATATATCGGAGAGCATCTTGTGTACCTAAACACTTGCACACAATATATATATATGGGGGAGGGCATGTTGCATCCCTAAACACGCACACATATAATGGTGTGTACCTGAACACCTACACCTCTATGTATGTATGTATGTATATATATAAAAACACACAAATCTAAACACCTAAACCTATATATATATATATATATATATATATGGGAGGGCATGTTGTGTACCTAAACACCTATCACACACCTAAACACTTACACCTATATATATGGTATACACACACCTAAACGCCTATACCTATATATATGGTATACACACACCTAAACGCCTATACACACACACACACACATATATATATAGGTGTAGGTGTTTAGGTGCACAACATGATATGTGTGTTTAGGTACACAACATGATATATGTGTGTGTTTAGGTACACAACACACCCTCCCATATGTGTGTGTTGTGTACGTAAACCCTTGTATATATATCTTGTTGTGTAACAAAACACGTGTGTAGGTGTTTAGGTACACAACATGCCTTAGGTGTTTAGGTAAATAGCATAATATATATATAGGTGTTTTCCAAGTCACAAATGCAAATAGGGATGAGTGGAATTCAAAACGTTATGAGGTATGCCCACAGATTTGTAGAGAATTGGGGTCGATTTCTCTAGGATATCCAAAGGTGATTAGAGACCCTAGGAGTGTTGCATTTCAAATAACATAAAACAAAATTTTAAAATATAGAGTAAAACGCTGGTAAATGGAAAAGTTGGGAGCACTTGCTTCCCCAAGGTGGATTGCACCTGCAAATTCAACTATAACAAAATAGCTCTCACACAATGACAACTATTTGTTGCATTAAGTTAATATTGTAAAAATGATACATTTTAAAGGGGTTTTTCCCACATTTGTATTTAACCGCGAGAAACCCTAATCAACCCATGGTTAACTCATGGCCTAACCTTTCACCGACTTTGGGCCCCAAAAAATATAATATAATAAAAATAATACTAACTAAACACGCGCACACAAAATATATGTGTGTTTAAGTACACATATATATATAGGTGTTTAGGTACACAACATGATGTGTGTGTGTGAGTTTGCGTACATAACATGATATATGTGTTTGGGTATATACATACATATATAAATGTTTAGGTACACACACACACACATAGATGTTTAGGTACATAACATGATATATATATATATATATATAGATGTTCAAGTATACATGTCCTCCATTATATATATAATGTTGTGTACCTAGGCACCTATATATAAATGTTCAGGTACACAACATAATATATGTGTGTTTAGGTATACAATATTCCCTCCATATATATAGGTGTTTAGGTACACAACATAATATATATATATACACAACATGATATATATATGTGTATGTTGTGTACTTAAACACCTATATATAGATATATATGTATGTATATTTTATGTTGTGTACCTAAACACTTATATATATTTATAATGTTGTGTACCTAAACACAAATATATATATATATATATCATAGTGTGCCTAAACACCTATATACATATATGTGTGTTTAGGAACAAAACATTATATTTGGTATTGTTGTTTAGATATATCTAAACACAAATATATATATCATGTTGTGTACCCAAACACCTATATACATATATGTGTGTATTTAAGTACACAACATTATATAATGTGTATATATATGGTATTGTTGTTTTATGTGTATATGTTTAGGTACACAACATTATGTATATGGGAGGGCATGTTGTGTACCTAAACACTTATATCATGTTGTGTAACAAAACACCTATATATATATATATATATATATATATATATAGGTTGTGTACTTGAATATAAATACCATATTGTGTACCTATAATAATATGTTGTGTACCTAAACACTAATATATATAGGTGTTTAGGTACACAACATATGTATATATATATAAATGTTTAGGTACACAACGTGATATATATAGGTGTTTAGGTACACAGCATGCCCTATATATAGAGAGAGAGAGAGGGAGAGGTGTTTTAAGTACACAACATGATATATAAGTGTTTAGGTACACAACATATATGGGAGGGCACCTAAATACTTATATATATGTGTGTGTATGTTTAATGTATTATATATATTAAACACACATATATACACTAAACACTTATATACTAGACACATACACACACACACACACACACACACACACATATATATATATATATCTGTGTGTGTGTGTGTTTAGTATATATATGTATGTGTGTATATATATAGGTGTTTACGTGCCCTCTCGTATATGTTGTGTACCTAAACACCTATATCTTTGTGTGTGTGTATTTAGGTACACAACATTGTGTGTGTGTGTATGTGTGTGTTTTTAGGTACACATATATATCATATATAGGTGTTTAGGTGTACACACATATATATATCATGTTGTGTATCTATATATATTATGTTGTGTACGTAAACACAAACATATCATGTTGTGTATCTATATATATTATGTTGTGTACCTAAACACAAACATATCATGTTGTGTACCTAAACACCTGTGTATAGGTGTCCACATACACAACATGATATATGTAAGGGCATGTTGTATACCTAAACACCTATATATCTATAGTGTGTGTGTGCGCGCACACACACGTTTAGTTAGTATTATTTTTATTATGTCATATTTTTGGTGCCTAGAGTTATTGAAAGGTTAGGGTATGAGTTAGCCATAGGTATATTAGGGTTTCTAACGGTTAAATACAAAAAAGGGAAAAAACCCTTAAAATGTATCATTTTTATAATATCAACTTGATGCAACAAATAGTTGTCATTGTGTGAGTGTTATTTTGTTATAGTCAGATTTACAGGGGCAATCCACCTTGGGAAAGCAAGTGCTCCTAGTTTTTCCATTTATCAGCGTTTTACTCTATATTTTACAATTTTCTTTTATGTTGTTATTTGAAATGCAACACTCTTAGGGTCTCTAATCACCTTTGGATACCATAGAGAAATCAACCCCAATTCTCTACAAATTTGTGGGCATACCTCATGATGTTTTGAATTCCACTCATCCCTATTTGCATCTATGACTTGGAAAACACAGAAATTATAGTTTTGTGGGCATGTACCATTAAAGTTAAGGGTGTTTCTTCTTTCTAAAATATTGTTTCTTCTTTCTAAAATATTTCTCCAAGTATTTCATGGGTTTTTGAAAACCTACACCCCTAGGACAATTTTTCTACACGTGTCCTTGGTTAAAATGTCTACATAAAAACGTCGAGTGAAAACATTGTGCTCCCATCTTTGATCGTCAATATGAAAGTGCTCTTGGGTCTCAATAGGTGTTGGTGGCACCTCTATTGCATGTTGAAATTGTAATGGTGTAGTGTGGTCTTCTCCAAGTACCTTCCAAAATGTTGTCTCATTACGAGATCTTGTCATTCTTATAGAGACCCATGAGAGCCTTGAGCAAACCCACCCTCTTGTTACAAGTTACTTTTAGCTCTTGGCTTTCAAGGATGCCACCTATAGCTTATAGCTGGTATTTGTGGATCCAAGGGTGACCTGCCTTATATGTGATTTCCTCTAGTCCAAAGTGTCATTGTTACATATGATGTGCATTCTAGAGACAAATGGCTTCAAGTGTACAGGGGCACGCCTCTTCAAGATAGCTTTACCAAAGTTTTTTATTTTTGCCCATCTTCATTGTCCTTTGGGTGCACATTGATGGCGACCTCTATCCCAAGATTTTGCATTATTCCTCATTAGATGATTCCATTGTTTTGGTCAATTTTAATACGCGCATTGGGACTCGCCAAACACCTACATGATTTTGTAGAGAATTTTGTCTTTGGTAGTTCGAATCTAGATAATTTTAATTCAAAGAACCCCATCTGATGGGAATAAATTGTTACGTTTTATGGAAGGTGTCTTCTTCCATTGTTTTCTTACTCTTTACAGACTTCACTATTTTTAGGATTCCAACATATTAACTTGCTTTCCTAATAGTGGGTGTGCCAGAGTTATGGATTATGTTATTGCCAACAAGTCTTTGGTACCCACATTTAAGATTTTCTTATCTCCCATCAACTCCCCCTTCTTGATCATGCTACTTTGGCTCACTTGCATTGCAGCCCCTCAATCCTCCTTTCACCCTCCCCTAGGGTCCTTCAATATTCACCACACAACAATCGATCTGATGCTTAGTACGTTGTTGGTTTTGTTTCCCACCTTTCCTAGCTTTTATTTGGCTACTATTCTATCTTTTGCAAGGCCAAGTACTCCCTATCCCATGCCCTTTAGAAAAAACCCCTCAACTCCTACCTATACAATCATCATTCTAAATAGCCTCGTCCCCATGGTTCTTCCCCTATGAATTGCTGGTATGATGAAAAGTGCAAATCTATGGTTGGAAGTTTTGTTATGTACTATCACATGACCCACCTTCCACAACCTCCAATGGTAGAGATCATTGTTTCTTGCTTAGACGGAGGAAGCATGAGTTTCTTGCATGAAGATGGTATGGACTCCTTGATGCCCTACTTCATTCCTCAAAGGCTTTTTGGCATACCCTCTTTCCAAGGAAAACTCCCTCTTTGAACATTGACCCCCATACCTAGGTCTCCTATCCAGCTTTTTTATCAACATCCCAAATTAATGTGTCGTTAAGGTATCCTCTCCTTTTTATCTTTTACTTTCTTCGATAACATTAGGAGAGCTATTCAAAAGTTATGTGTGTGTATTCACTTGCATTCCCTATGGCAAGGATTTTTAATGGGGTCACTCACTTGGGGTTCCCCATCTTGGTCACATCACATCACATCATCCATCCCATTTGTAAGTTGGGGGATAGTTCAAACCCAAATAATTACAAGACTATTATGATTGGCATACATTTGCTGAACTCTATGCCACAATGTTGAGCATGATGTTTTATGAGTACTTGGGGCATGGTAATCTCAAAGTACAGGGACAAGTAGGCGTTAGAAAAGAATTCCAAACTATTGACCACATTTTTACTCCTTAGGCTATTATTAATGACTCTTAAATGGTCTTTTTAAATCTTGTGTTGATGTTTTGAGACTTTTAAGGTCCATGGTTCTATTATGGGACCTACTTTTCCAAAAGTTATGTGCTATATATCTCAAATTCTTTCATTGTTGCTATCATAAGGCTCTATAGGGTAATCTTGGCCATAATCAAATTTCCCGTGGTCTCTCTTGCTTTGTCAAGAGCACTACTGGAATCAAACGAGTGTGCCCCCTCTCAAATGGAAAGACAAGATAGTCATAACTCAAATAAAAATAAGTTCCCAAGGCTCGAATGCGAAACAAGTTGATGGGTGACCCCAAAGGAAAAATGGGAGCAAGGGATATGTTTGCTATGCACTAGAGGAGCAATGGAGACAAAGAAGCACTTTGTCTTGGAACCCCTAGCCTACAATGACATCTGGGTCAAATAAGCACTTTGTCTTGGAACCCATAGCCTACAATGACATCTGGGTCAAATACATAGAAATATTGAGAATTGATGCCACGTTGGTGCTATTTGAAGAGACGAGAATAAAAGAGTTAGGGGAACTGAAAACTCCAAACTATAGGAGATTGAACAACCTTCTTAAAGAAAAACCATCCCTCAAGTTATACGTCATCAGGGAGTTGAAACAACTATGACAAAGTGTGGTCCCACAATCTCGTGGACATAATTAAAACCATTTCATTTCATTTCTCACCAATTCTCTTTGGTATTGACATGGATGAGTTTGAAACACTTTCTTTGACAACATACTCATGTTGACGATGGTTGCAGATTACTTCATTTTCAGATTGCTATAGTATTTTTGTTGATGAATTAGTCCTCTCTCACTCCCCTGATGGTTTACAAAGACAACCTAAAGCTCTACCCACTTTGACAAGCTTACCCAAACTTGTAATTAACTTTAATAAACTAAGGTCATAGTCTTCAATACCTCTGGGGATAATCTTTCTAGATTTAGTTATCCTACAAAGGAGAGCATTCAAGGATTGTGACAAACTTAACGTACTCGTCTTTTAGTCTAAATCCTAGCTCTTAAACACATCTTTGCAAGAGACATGCCTCACTTTTTGTCTTGAAGTGCTAGTACTTTTTGAGATATTTCTAGGATATTCCGTCAAAGATTTGCCTCTTCAATGCAGTCTAAACCTACAAATCTTCATGGGTCAATGATTTGAAGCTCTAATTTGGGATTTGTTGATCCAATCGGGATCATACTGAAAGGGTTCAGACTATCATGCTTCAGCTTAAGATCAATTTCAAACAGAAGATTATTTTGTCTTGAGAGTATCATCAAGTTCATTCTCTATATTCAAAGATTTAGATCCTTGTTGATTCAGCCTCAAGTTGAGAGAGACAGATTTATGGCACTTTGATCTTCAACAAGGGTTGCCTCCTTAGGTATCATTGGGCATCAATGATGTTTGTATACTAAGACTAGTTTGCTTCTTCATTCTACTAGCATCTCCATTAAACGAGTTCGTCCAATTAGATAATTTGACACCCTTGCTCACCTTTTTCCCACCAAGATGATCAATAGGGTGGTCATAGAGTATACATGAGAACATGTTTATGTCACTTGGACCTCTACCCCACAATTTCTCAGGCCCAACACAATTTTCCATGTCGAGCATTCAACCAAGGCTTGACCATCTCCAATAACATTGGTCATGTGACCAGAGGATTTGCCTCAGCCAACTAAGGGTTTGCTCCCACCATTATGAGTTTCGACAAACCACCATATTTGGTGTGGTGATAGGATTTGCCATCTTTGATCTCTCTAGTAGAGATAAATGAGAAGCACTTTATTTACATGTGTCATGTTGACTATGAGATATAGGGAGATATCATAGAGAATTATCTCTATATCCACTTTCTTTTGGCATCCTAATTAGTGTCCAGCCCTTTTTCTTCAAGAGCTTGCCACTTTAATGAGTAGGACTTTACTAAGAGGGCATAGGGCTACCGTGCTTATTACCTCCACTTAGTGCATCTCAAATATTAGGTATTAACTGTCTTTCAACTAATATTGATTCACACACCATTGGGGGCAGGTTAGAGAGATGGCATTCATTTTGCATACTACTACCAGGGCACTCCATCTCTTTCACTGTTATTCTAGCTATTGTGGATCTATTTCAGTTCAACATAGAGGGCCTTCTAGGTCTCCTTGCTCGTAACCCGAGGCACAAAGATGGGCATATATTGATACTTTTCTCTCCCTCTAGAAGTTCATTGGAGTTGGGTGTTAAGAGAGGTTCTAGGGAGAGAACCATAGTTCCAAGTCCGAAAATCCAGATCCATTAGAACGGGCAAAAAAATCCAAAAATACTAAATTCTTGAAAAAGTTCAAAAAATTTGATACGAGCATAATTTTATAAATATGCAAAATTGACAAATACAATGAAAAAATTAATAATGTAATATGATTACACTACAAAAAATTAAATAATTTATATAAATAAATTTATAACATATTATAATTATGCTATACATAAAATTGAGTTAGCGTTTGCCAAAAAAATAAATTTATAATAAAAATATTTAAATGAAAAAAAAGGAAAAACAAAGGGCCGCATTGGACTGAATTTATTCGGGATGGCCGAAAAATCTGATCCAAACCGGATTTGTTGCAAATCCGACTAGATCTGATAAATATGGGGAGAACCCTACTTCCTCCTAGAATTTTCCCATCTTGGCCCACTTCGCCTTGAACATTCCCTTATGACCATTAGAAATCCTACACTACCCCTCTTGTAGTGGTGGATGATGTCGTCGTTGATTATTTTTCTCCAAGATTTCAGATAAAAATGAGATAGTGATGGTTTCCTGCCTTGGTATCTAGCTTTGAACTTCATTAGCTCCTTGATTCATTATGTGGTCATTACCTCACATGTTAATCGTACTTGGTCATCTGGTTTGGAGTCTAACTAATTTGGATTTATCTCTTCTAGTTATGTTAATGTTCTCTATGTTTAGCTACTTTTCAGATCATAGTGTTCTTTTGACCCTAGTACTTTTATATTGTAATTGAATTTACTTTCACATCCAACTGACCTACTTTAGTAGCTTGTGGACATTAAATAGTTTTTTTATTTCTCTCTTTGGACCAACTAGTTGTTATTTTTTTATTGATTAATGTGGGATTGAATGGGCCCACACCCATCTGGAACACAATCAGGGGGTCCAGTCCCCAAACCATCTATCTGCCAATATGCCAATCATGCATCCCATTCAATGCATCTAACCATTGTAAATATCACTCTCTCTTCATCAAAGATATTGATCTGTCACTAAATGCACTTGGAGATCAACAAAGAGGACGAAGCGAAGAGAGAAGTTGGAATCTGTGTGGTGACATCAGCATGTGAGACTTTCATCAGTGAGCAAGAATCAAACCTGTTGATTGCTGTGTTTACCTAGTTTGATCATTGACTGCTGTAAAGCACATCCAATTGTCAGCAAAAGTATGTTTTCTCGTTTTTTGTCTGCAATCTAAGGTAGTATTGGCTGTTTTAAGTATGTTGACATGAAATAAGCGCTGTTGATAGTGTAAATCTAAATGACTGTCATAAATGTTTCAGATATTTTGTGATCACTACTGCAATTCCAATTGACTATTATGACTTTGTTCTTGTGGAATTTGACTGTTGTAAAAACATTGACCAGAAATTAATGCTATTGACCAGACAAATGCTGACGTTCACTGTTATAAATGCTGAATAACTCACTGTAATAATTAGTCGTACTTTTCAGGGGTCATTCTGCTGTCATGATTACTGTCGTACTGTTCAGGGGTCACTCTGCTGCATGGATTACTGTTATACCGTTCAGATTACTGTTATACCGTTCAGGGGTCATTCTGTTGTATTGATTGCTGCTATAATTTCCGGGGTTTTGGGGATTTGTGAAGTCTTTGGAGCAAGTCACCATACTGAAGTCCTCAAGAAATGGTGTTTGTGAAGACCTTGAGAAACTATTTAGTGAAGTCCTAAAACCACACAAACCATTTGTTATGTGAAGACCTCAATTCCCATGAGATATTATTATTTATGAAGCTCTCAAACACAGGGCATTGATATTTGTGTAGAGCCCTTGAACCCCACAAGTAACTGATAATTGAAGTTTTTGTATCTTCAAGGCATTGAGATGGTAAAGTCTTTGAACTGCACAAAGATACTGATTCAAAAAATTCCTCAAACTTTTGAGGCATGATGAGCTCATAAAATGGCTGATTATATCCAAGTAATTACCTCATTCTTCCCTTAAAAGGTCCTGTTAAAACCACTTTGTTCTAGCATTTGCATGGAAAGCCACCAGTTTTGTATATACAGATCATTTGAACATGCTATAGTTGAAGACCATATTTTTGGCGGCCGAAAGCTCATAAATTCAAGCCTAGACTTGTTCTGAAGATCCCCAGACTAGCTCTGGGGATGCTCAGAACTGGTTCTGAAAACTTCCAGAAGCTTGGCAAAAGGCACTTGAAGATAACAAAAGACACACATGCTTGATAAGAAGCAATCTAATATATTTTGGGGAACAATTCTAGAAGCTATAAATAGACTTTTCAAAAATATAATTCTATTTTTAGTCATGGGATTTATAGAAATTTTCTCATGAGCAATTGTAAGTACTATAGTTTGATCTGCTATGAACTGAAAAAGAAATTGCAACTGACCGCAGACTTGAAATCACTTGTAAAACAGAATTCAACGTTTTTTCACTTGGTTCCTTGGAAAGTGGAAAGCAAGTTGTTATGTTTTTGTTTTGTAATAAACAAAGTCCTAGTTAGTTTTGATCTTGTCAAGTGGTGGTCTATTTTGATCAACTGTTGTAAAACATTGTGATATATAAACGTCCTTTTGAGTAAAGAGGATAGTAAGAGAGAGAATTAAAATAGACATAAGAATAGTAAGCTCAAGTGTGACTTTTTATTTCCAAAATTTTAAACATTTCCAGAAGTAGTGAGAAATTAATTTTATGAAGCTTCTACAAATCTAGTTGTGTTTCAATCCTATTCTGAAAGAGAACAAGGACCCACTCAACCAAGGAAGCAGGATCTATGTTTGGTATTTATATGTTTATTTCATATAAATATTGTCATTATTTTATGCTAAGTGTTATGTTTTGTGTTTCACCTACAAGATTGTGTGTTAATGTGTGTGTTCTAAACAAGTCTACTTTCAAAGCATTTCATTTCCAAGTCATTTTCCTTTCAAAGCAAATAGAATAATTGTGTGTTTATTTTCAAACAATTTCAATTTCAACAAGAATGTTTCTCTTCAAAGCATTTTCAATTCACCAATAATGTTTGTTTTCACAAGTAATAGGTTAGATTTCAATTTAAGCAAGTAGATTATATCTTGAAAAGAAAATGATCCACAACTCCCCTGAAATAAACAATTGTTAGTCACCACTTTGCATGCCTTATTGCCGATTGTCGTTGGACACCGACCCTAATTTGATATGACATTGACTAAACTCAGTTGGTTAAATAATAAGGACAACGACCCTCATCATTTTTGGCGTTACTGCCAAAGATTTTCTAGATGTCAGTAAGGTATAAAATCTTAAAATGTCAGTTGATTAAGAAAAAATCCTCATAAATCAAAGCAATTATGAATAGACAAAGAGATTCAAAGGGAAGATATATACCTAAGAACCTTCAACAAAGGACAAGTACTAGTAGGTTCCACGAAGAAAGTGTACTAGAAGACCTAGGAAAACAACTTTAGACTGTTGAGAAGGGAGAAACCATCGTTAGGCTCATCTGAACTTTGGGAACATTTTCCGAACGTAGGTACATCATTTCAAAAGAAACAATCTAAACTGAAAAACATTTTAAACTTGAGTACCTAATCTCAATCAAGTAGCCTTCCAGCGATTTCTGACGATTCAAGACTTCTCAGGAGAACCCTTTACAACATCTATTGAGAAGAAATGGGATATAACATTAGAAACATAGTAAACCCACAAAATAACGCTAATGCAAGTAGAGCTCCACCAGCAGGAAGAACCGTTACCTATCATATTGTCTTAGATCCAAATGAAAATGCTCCAATGAAAAACATATCCCCATCTATATTGCCTACTTTCAGGCAAATGTCAACAAAAGATCTTGACCAATTCTTGTTTCAATTCAAAGTGTTATGTCAGACCTATGACTATAAGTCTGAAAATCAGAAGTTAAAGTTGTTTCCTTCAACACTCAAGGATTCAGCTATGAGGTGGTTTATGAAATTACAATCAAAATCCATTCACACATGGGATGAAATGAAAAAAAAATCTTAGACAAATATCAGAGTTATTATAGGGTACGTGATAGAAAAGAAGACTTCTTCCATATAAAACAAAAAGAAGATGAAAATATGGAAGCCTATCTTGACCGTTTTTTGTTTGTCCTTGGAAGATGTGGGTATGAACTAGATGAAGAACTAAGTAAGACAGTTTTTTTTAAAGGATTGGACGATGAACCCTGTGAATCCTTAAACCTAATGAGAATAGGGGACATAAATAAGTTTGATCTCAATGACATTGTTAAATAATGTAAGAACTACTCAAGAACAAAGGCTAGTATTAGAAAGCTGAAAAAAGGGAAAAGAAGCAATGATGTAGAACAACTCATGAAGAAATTTTCAAATCTTAAAACAAACATTTTGATTCAATTGAACACCACAATTGGATGGCTTACAAGCAAAAGCTAACGCCACCACTGAACTTTTAGCTATGTATTGTCCAAAATGTAGGTTGAAACATGCCCTCTAAAATTTCCATCTTTACAAAATAAATAAGTGTGGTATTTGTGATGTAAATACTCCTGACATGAATAATTGCATCCTCCTTTACATCCTTAAGAATCAATTGAAACAAATTACTCAACCAATGAAGAGCTAAATTATATACAAAGACAAGGGAAGAATTTCTCTTATAACCAAAACACAAATCACTTTGTTCCCAGAGCTCCTTACAATCCATGGATGATGCCATGAGCTAGACTAACACCTCCACAAACATGAGGACCACCAACTTGGTCTCCACAAAAGTGAACATCACCATAGCCATGGGTCTCATAGCAAAACCAACAACCATGAATTCCACAAACAAATCAACAATGGATACCTTGAACATTCAATCAACAGAGGAGGTTTCCACCCCAACAAGTGTTGATGCCTACTACTAGCCAACCACAACAAACTGAACAAGTAAATCAACATCAATTACATGCACAACCAGTAGCAAATCTTAAAAATAGACAAACCCTGCCTGTGGGACAGAGCAAGAAGGAACTATATGAGTAAATGTCGTAAATTGTAGTAATGTTCAACTACGTTGACGGAAAACATTGACTAGTCCTCCACTCACCATCATGGAAATCCCTAATGAAAAGGAAAGTTCAAACCTTCCCAATGAGCAAGTCAAGGAAAAAGGACATTCAAGAAAAAGAAAACCCTCGGGAAACTATTGCTCCTTCACCAATTCCATTTTCTGAAAGATTTAAAAAAAAAACTAGTAAAAATGAAACTAAACTAGTCCAAGAGTTGAGAAAACTAAACACTGAGATACCAATGCTGCAAGCCATGAGAGACATTCCTGAGCTTAATAGAATCATCAAGTGGTTGTGTCAAAACTCCAAGGAGAAGAGAACAGTGTACCAAGACCATACAAGTGGATGATAAGTTTGTTGACCTCTTAGCCGGGTAGTTGCTTCTATCAAAGTATGGAGACCTTGAAAGTCCAATCATCGTCGTAGCTATAGGAAATAAGGAAATATCCAAAGTATTAGTAGACTTAAGTTGCTATCAATGTCATGACATCAGATACGTTGAAAGCACTCTCCCTAACGGAGGTTTAACCATCTACTACAATCTTATAGATCATTAATCAATCCATTGCCAAACCAGAGGGGGTTATAGAAGATGTCTCAGTAATAGTAGAATTTTGGAAATATCTTGTAAATTTTATGATACTCCAGTCAAAGAATCAAAAATTGGATTATTCATTGATCCTAGGAAGGCCATGGCTGGCCCCAGTTGCAACACTCATCGATTGTAGGTCTGAAAATATGACAATCTCAAATGGATTAAAAGCAAAGAAAATCTTTTTATATCCACCTGCAAAACCATATCTAGATTCCTCAAATCACTTATGGGTTGATAAAACAAATCAAAATGACAATAGTCTTTCTTATTTGGCAATGGTAGCAGTTAAAAACCATGCAAATGAGTTCGACGAGAAATTAACAGGTTATAAGGAAGAAGACACTGGCTCCGAAAATGTTCAATTTGGCTCCAAAGATCGTCAGTCTGACACAAAAATTTGTCAAAACACATGTTCAAGGTGATCAAAACATCCCTGAGAACACTCATGATGAATCTATGATCGCACACCTCTCTAATAGAGTGTTGATAGATGGACACAAAACGATAAGGAATCTTTTCTCACAACTTTTCGTTGCCCATTAGAAGGTGTGATTTCGGAAGGTGAGTCCTTCAAAGATATAACCACCTTCCACATGTTGCAACCTCATCCTTGTCCCTTGAACTCTCTCATGAGTGAATTTAAACAAGTCAACTCCATCTATCCAGGGACAACACAAATTGAAATACAGCCAGACAATGTTAAACATAAATAATTGATTAAAAGATTAACAAGAGATCAATGTATTTGATGTACTTAAGAATCATACTAAAGCTTTAACTTGGGAATATAGTAACATGAAAGACATCCATACAAGTGTATGCATCCATCACATCTACACTGAAAATGTCAAACCAATTAAACAAACTCAAAGAAAGATAAATCCAACATTAAGAGGTCAAAATTGAAATTAAAAAACTCTAATAGGTAGGATTCATATATCCAATCTCAAAAAGTCAATGGGTCTCACGACTAGTAATAGTACCTAAAAAACATAGCAAATGGAGGATATGTATAGATTACAGAGAACTCAACAAAGAAACTTTGAAAGACTATTTTCCTTTGCATTTCATAGACCAAGTCTTAGACAATTTAATTGGAAAGAAATATTTTTCCTTCGTCTATGGGTTCAGTGGATATAATCAAATAAGAGTAGCCCCTAAAGACCAAAATAAAACCACATTCACATGTCCTTGGGGGACATTTGCATACAGGGTTTTACCCTTTGGCTTATGCATTGCACCAACCACCTTTTAGAGAGCAATCCTTGCTATATTCGTTGATCTCACTAATGACTGTGTTGAAGTATACATAGATGATTTTACAATGCACGAGGGACTCTTTTGATAAAGCTTTAAATAATTTCAACAAAGTATTAACCAGGTGTTGACGACATCAACTATCATTGAGTCATGAAAAATGTCTAATAATGGTTAACCAAGGAATTGTCCTATGAAATACAAATTGATCCTAGAAAGATTGAAGTCATTTCACAATTGCTTGCACCTAAAAACCCAATGGCTATCAAGAGCTTTCTAGGTCATGCAAGGTACTATAGGCATTTTGTTGAGGATTTCGATAAGATAGTTGCACCTATGTTTTCCTTGTTCACCCAAGAGAGTGAATTTGTATGGACTGCCAATGTCAAAATGCTTTTGAGACAATAAAATAAAAGTTAATTTCTACTCCAATTTTGAGAGGTCCCAATTGGGAGCAACCCTTTCACTTACACACAAATGCCTCTAACAATGTTATGGGCGCAGTTCTTGGGTAGAAAGATGAAAAAGATAAGATGTATGTTATCTATTACATTAGTAAGAACTTGACTCCTACAGAAAGAAACTATACTACTGAAAAGGAGTTTGTTGTCATTTACGCTATGAACAAATTTCATCAGTACATCATTGGATACCAAATATTTGTTGATATAGATCATTCAGTGATAAGATATCTAATGAATAAACTAATGGTAAGAGTAGGATCATTAGATGGTTGCTATTATTGCAAGAATTTGATATAGCAATCATTAATAAGCAAAAAAAAACTAATGTAGTTGTTAATTTCTTGTCAAGATTGAATATTGTAGAAGAGGATAATTTTCCACATGAACAATTGTTCACTGTTTCAGCTCACTCACCATGATTTGTTGATATGGCTAATTATATAGCCATATGGAAGTTTCCTTGTGATTTCAATTACTAACAAAAAAAATGTTTGATCAAAAGTAGTGCTAATTATAAATGGTTGAATGGTGTGCTATTCAAATGTGGACGTGATTTGGTACTTCGCAGGTGTGTAGCAGACGATGAGATAAATGACATCTTCAGAGCTTGCCACGATGAGCTAAAAGGAGGTCATTATTCAACAGAAAGAACTGTTCACAAGATCCTTGGGGTTGGCTACTATTGGCCTTCATTTACAAGAATGTGAAGAGTTATGTGTGGCAATGTGATCCTTGCCAAAGGATGGGGAAACTTGCACTATCTGATGAAATGCCCCTCCAACCTCAAATGGTTTTAGGACCTTTTGAGAAAAAGGGGTTAGATTTCATTGATCCCATTAATCCACCATCTCAAAAAAAGGAGTACATCCTAGTATGAATTGATTATGTTACTAAATGAATAAAAGTTGAAACCTTATCATTTGCTCGTGAAGAAAAATGAAATATCCCTTTCAGAATAAAATAAAAATTCTGATTTTTATTGCCCCTACTTCTGAAAATTCATTCAAATACCAAAACAATACATGCAATACGGAAAACCAACTCACATGTGTTCTCTTTATTTCAATCAATTGCATACATAGAAAACATTCTAAAAACAATTATGGAAGATACAAATAGCATAATAAAATCATAATACTATTTTTCTTGGTTTTTTCACCAAACCCTAACCTGGGACAACATAAAGGCATAATCTTTCCTTAAAACCCTAGCTGGAAATGTCCCAAAACAGTACCGCAACATCAAAAGGCATAGAATTAGATTTTCCCTGAAAACCCTAGCTAAAAACAACCCCTAAACAGTACAACACACCTTAGTTTCAATAGTACAACAGCCTTTAAAAAATGGTACAGTAGCCCTTAAAAATTCAACGGCCAAGTACAACAATGAATAATGACGTGAATAGTGACGTCAAGCTAAAATATCACTTTGAGAGACTATTTTCATAATTTTTTGAACTATTGCAGCCCCATACACAACCATAAAACAATCTTTTTATACCTATGTGATGGATTTCCATTGAATCTGAAAGCCCTAGTGTAATCCTTGAATGGAATTACCAAATGGGTTTGACGATTTTCGTCCCCAACCTTGTGCATGAAGGTTTTCATCCTCTGTATAAAATATTAAAGTTGATGGCCCAAATTTGCAAAACAAGGGTTTTATAAAAGTGTTTGAATGAATAAATGAATAATTATTCACTTTTTCCAATCAATTCTTTTAATAAGTTATTTTCATCCAAAACCCTAAAAGTAATTAATATTATTTTTAATTGAACATTCACCCTTTTCCATCCTTATAGTTAATGATTACTTTTTTGGCCATGTATCCAATATTTGTTTTTTAACCCCATTCAATAATAATACACTAAGTGTCCCCTTTTTTCCCATGTTATAATTTAAAATACCTTTTTGGACAACTTAATGACATTATATTATCTTTTTCAATCCCTCTTGACCCATGGAAAATAAAAAAAGGCTAAGGGTCTTTCGATTTAATTAATTCAAAAAAATGAACATTACAATCCACCCTTCCCGAAATTGTTTGACCTCAAACAACCACTAAACCGTTCTGAAAATACTAGGATTCCAAACCAAACTTTCTATCTCTTCCAGTCCTTGTGCAATAGTTAGCCTCTGTTACGCTTCCCTGATATAATGAGTAATTGGAACCCATGTACCCCATGATGCTTTTCCAACAATCTCCATGAACAAACCCATGATAGCTGAATCATGAATCAGCTATGATCTAGAGAGAGTACTATCAAACGTGACACCCTCCATTCTGTTTGTTGTGATTGATGTTGAAGCTATGTTAGTGATACCTCAGGGTACTACCTCTTTTCCCTTGAACAGTGACATGGCATGCTCAAAATTATATTTATCGCTTCTAAATTGTTGTCATAATACTTACCTTGTGTTCCAAAGATTCTTTTCATGACACCGCAAGTTGTACCTCTTGGCAAATAACATGGATCAGATTGTATGTGGACTGTAAAATGGCTGTAATAGTCATAAGTTGCTCGAACTTTCTCTATAAACAGAACTATGATAGCTGGAGTAATTGCTTTCAGTAGCTTCCAATGGTTGAAACCCTTCACAAATAGCATGATATAAGAAAATTCCTTAATGTTTGCAAACTGGGTGTTGAATGTGACTAATAACCGTAGTCCAAAATCAATAACCTTGGAAACTCAGTCGTATAAGAATGTTACAACCGCTGCAATATTGAAAATCTTCGCAAAATTCAGCAATGTCAATAATATTTAGGTTGGAAACAACCATACAATCACTGAAAATACTTCAATAGCAGCAACAAACTGAAAATTACACAATTCTATAACTAAAACCACTTGTATGACTACAAATGATGTAATGTTGCAGCTAGAAATGGTGATGACATTAGCCCTAAAGCTGAAAAATATAATGAAAATAGGCTCTGGGTCTTTCAATTTAATTAATTCGAAAAAATGAACATTACAATCCACCCTTCCCGAAATTGTTTGACCTCAAGCAATTCCTGAACCATTCTGAAAATACCTGGATTCCAAACCAATCTTTCTATCTCTTCCAATCCTTGTGCAATAGTTAGCTTCTGTTACGCTTCCCTGATATAATGGGGAATTGGAAGCCATGTACCCCATGATGTTTTTCCAACAATCTCCATGAATAAACCCATGATAGCTGAATCATTAATCAGCTGTGATCTAGAGAGAATACTATCAAACATGACACCCTCCATTCTGTTTGTTGTGATTGATGTTGAAGCTATGTTAGTGATACCTCGGGGTACTACCTCTTCTCCCTTGAACAATGACATGGCATGCTCAAAATTATATTTATCGCTTCTAGATTGTTGTCATAATACTTAACTTGTGTTCCAAAGATTCTTTTCATGACACCGCATGCTGTACCTCTTGGCAAATAACATGGATCAGATTGTATGTGGATTGTAAAATGGCTGTAATAGTCATAAGTTGCTCGAACTTTCTCTATAAACAGAAATATGATAGCTAGAGTAATTGCTTTCAGTAGCTTCCAATGGTTGAAACCCTTCACAAATAGCATGATACAAGAAAAATTCCTTAACGTTTTCAAACAGGGTGTTGAGTGTGACTAATAACTGTAGTCCAAAATCAATAACCCTGAAAAATCAGTCGTATAAGAATGTTACAACCACTACAATACTGAAAATCTTCGCAAAATTCAGCAATGTCAATAATATTGAGGTTGGAAACAACCATACAATGACTGAAAATACTTTAATAGCAGCAACAAACTGAAAATTTCACAATTCTATAACCGAAACCACTTGTATGGCTACAAATGATGTAATGTTGCAGCTGGAAATGGTGATGACATTAGCCCTAAAGCTGGAAAATATGGTGAAAATAGGCTATAGGTCTTTCGATTTAATTAATTTGAAAAAATGAACATTACAATCACCCTTCCCGAAATTGTTTGATCTCAAGCAATGCTTGAAACGTTTTGAAAATACCAGGTTTCCAAACCAATCTTTCTATCTCTTCTAGTCCTTGTGCGGTAGTTAGCTTTTGTTACGTTTCTCTGATATAATGAGGAATTGGAAGCCATGTACCCCATGATGTTTTTCCAACAATCTCCATGAACAAACCCACGATAGTTGAATCATGAATCAACTGTGATTTAGAGAGAGTACTATCAAACGTGACACCCTCCATTCTGTTTGTTGTGATTGATGTTGAAGCTATGGGAGTAATACCTCGGGGTACTACCTCTTTTCCCTTGAATAGTGACATGGCATGCTCAAAATGATGTTTATGACTACTAGATTGTTGTCATAATACTTACCTTGTGTTCCAAAGATTCTTACCGTGACCCCCGAAGCTGTACCTCTTGGCAAATAACATGGATCATATTGTATGTGGACTGTAAAATGGTTGTAATAGTCATAAGTTGCTCTAACTTTCTCTCTAAACAGAAATATGATAGCTGGAGTAATTGTTTTCAGTAGCTCCAATGGTTGAAACCCTTCACAAGTAGCATGATACAAAAAAAATTCCTTAATGTTTGCAAACTGGATGCTGAATGTGACTGATAACCGTAGTCCAAAATCAATAAACCTGAAAAATAAGTAGTATAAGAATGTTACAACCGCTGCAATACTAAAAATCCTTCGCAAAATTCAGCAATGTCAATAACATTGAGGTTGGAAACAACCATACAATAACTGAAAATACTTCAATAGCAGCAACAAAATGAAAATTACTCAATTCTATAACCGAAACTACTTGTATGGCTACAAATGATGTAATGTTGCAGCTGGAAATGGTGATGACATTAGCCCTAAAGCTGGAAAATATCATGACAGCAGTACCTGATATGTTTCCGTTGCAACATAGTTGCAATACGTTGTCACAACTCTTCTCTTTTATGCCTTGTTTGTAATCTTTCCTAAGCATGTTATGAATGTGAAACCGTCCCACCAAGTTTATGTTAAGCTACTCTAATATTCATGTGAACTGCCCCTTGAGACCACCTTGTGGTGCTCAAAGCTTCCTCAATAGGGAAGATAAATCCAACACAACTCCTTTCTAACTTTTGTCGGTGCTCTTTACTTAACGGCAATCTTGAAAGTGCAAACACAAACATCATGCAAGGCTTCATGATGCAAGGAATGGAGAAAACATCTTGTAGTATCCCGACTTTTGTGAATGCTCCTCCACACATCCAAGGGTGGCAAACCTGTATGTAGCTTGATTCCAACAACACCATACCATGTTAATCTAAAATATACCAAATGCCTTCATGATCAAATGTCTTACCTATTGATGATATCATGGTTGTCACCAATTGATATTCCATCCATTTAGCCATGACAACTCTTAGAGCTACATCAATGCCTCGAAGCACTACCACTTTTCCATTGGATTTCAACTCCATAGTGAACTTTCCAATAGAAAGTAACTATTGCATGCCCAATACTATGCTCGCCTCTCCTAGTTTGTTGTTACATTTATTACCTTGGACTCCAATTGTTGCTTCCATGTTGTCCCAAGCTATTCTCTTGAACAATTGGTTCGGATCAGACCTTATGATTGTTGATAAGTGTAACAGTCATACATTGCCATGAATCTCTTTCCAAACAATACTAAAAATATTGGGATTTTAGCATCAATTGACCTCAACAAGTGAACCCTTTTACATCTGACATTAACCCAAAATAAATCCTTCATATCTGCAAATTTATGGCTGTTTACTGAAGATATTATCAGCCTTGAAGAGCACACAGGATATACTGAGGGGGGGGTGAATCAGTATTTCAAAAAACTTTAACCACTTTAACAGAAAACAAGGCATTAACAGCAAAGTGAAACACCATAGACAAGATGAACACTAGGATTACGTGGAAACCCCTTTCGAGAAAAAACCACGGCAAAATTATTTCTTTTATTTTCACCAATGGGCACCAACCCAGGGTACAAATGAGCACCAACTCACAGAGAGCGCCAACTCCAAATGCTTGAAGCACCTACTTCAGCGAGAGCACCAACTCCAAATGATTAGAGTACTTACTCCAGTAAGAGCACCAACTCCGAATGTGTGAAGCACCTACTTCAACAAGAGCACCAACTCTAAATGATTGCCATCATAAGCCTTCAACTCAATTGGATCAGATTGCTCAGCACCAAAATTAGAATGTTTTCTGCCAACAAATTCTCTTTAAAAATGAATTTCGATGATATTGTTGTAATGATGATCACAGAAATTTCACCGCCATTACATACTAAACTCAGATTTTTAGACAGACAACCTCCCTTTTTGTTTTTTGTTTTTTTTGAAAACAACTTCAAGCTCAAAGTGCACACTCAAACACAAACTTGTCTCTCTCCATATTTGCGCGAAGGTCCACGGTTGAACATGCTACCACTATCTCAAAAACTTATGAAATTAGAAGTAATGATTACCACAAAATTATCGCTGCCATTTTACATGAGTAGCTGCTGCATTGCACTCAGAATTTTTAAAATTTGAGCACTCTTAATCCTCTGCCTTTCTTAAACAACTTTAGCTCCATCGTGCCTTCTCCAATAGTCCATCAACACTCAACAAAAGGACCTTGCATATCTTCCTTTTGAATAGCGCTAAGATCTCGATACCTACAAACTGCCCATAGTTGAAACCACTACCCTCCAAAAATGAATAATGCAAAATCCGATAGCACTAACATTATATACAAGGGAAGTCAAATCGTAACCAAAAAGCAGGAAGTGATTGTTATATGTTTCGCGCGCAGACCACCCCACTCACCAAAAGAGATTAAAAAGGGGTCACATTGATATATTTAATTCGTGAGCGGCCCTTCTATTTAAAACAAGCCACAAGATATAATTTGGCCAACAGATGCCATGAAGACAGCAGTAAAAGAAGACGGTTAAAAGTTTTAGCCGTCCATGACCTTTCTTAAAACACGTTAAGGCTATAATATCTGCCAGGATATTCCAACGCTCCAATAAAACACTTCGGGCCCCACAATTATTTAAAAAAAATATTCTTCAAAGGAATAAAACATAGTTCAAAAAACATTTGCTGACAGGATATTTAGACATGAACAAGCAACCGAGTAGCTCAAGCACACAACCAAGCAACCAAGTAGCTCAAACAAGCAGGTAGACACCTCAATTTTAAAGTGAATACAATGGCAATCTGATAAATATTCAGCAACTCATCTTTCATTCCAATCCCAAATTGACATCAATAACAAACATGTTCAACAAGTCCAACACATGGAACTAGGAAGAGCTTCAGATCATGACTAGAGCATTGCATTTTCTTAACCCAATCGGAATTGTAGTGTCTGGAAACCATCTTCTTTCAACGTCAAACACTTCACTAATGACAATAGGTGAGAAATGCATTTTCATTGAGATATAACAGTTTTGTATGACTACAAATAAAATGTTGGGCAAGCTGGAAATGAGGTGGACAGCAATTCTAAAATTGGATATAGCTCCCACACTGATCCATATCTCACCTAGACACATGATATAAGAATCATTGCATACTTTAGGCTAACAACATGTCATAAATGTTCCAATATACCCTTCTTCAATCTTGTCTCCAAATGTGGGACTTAGCTCCAAGGAGTGATCTATGAATCGTGAGCATTGATCCTTTACAACTTTGATAGAATGCACATCAAATTCTATGTGATTCCTCATGCTCTTCCTTTTTATCCAAATGAATGGGATAAAGAATTCACTGGAAATAGTAATATTAATCTTATTAAAGCCCTTATCCATTTCGTGCCTCAAAGATCACCCGGATTCCCTATGCAAAAACAATTTGGAACTTGAATCAAAGAATCTATATGCCCTATGTTGCAAGTAGTATCCTTCACCCTATCACCCATTTTAGCATGTTGTCCATGATGATAAGATTCTTGTAAGGACATGGTATGGAGCAATAGAGCTAGGATATGACCATAATACCTTGGGCTGTAATCACAATGTTTATCAATAGTTGTTGATCTGAACATTTCAGCACGCTGAAAATCAACATTAGTACCCAATGAGGCACCTTTCTCATGTGCATGCGTTTCAACACAGTCATCCGGAAACTCAGCCTCGTATGCTTCTTGATTTGACACATTCTTATGTAGAATGGACTCAATCCCTGGTGGATTGAAGAGTGTGTATTTAACTGCAACATCTTCCTCACTTGTGCATTCATCAAGTGATGCTTTTTCCCCATTGACTTCCTCACTATTTTGCTGATACATGCAATTGTTAGAAGTCAATAAAACATCTTCCACTATCAAATAATGTTTATCTTCAACTTGCATGTTGGTTCCTTCCTATTCTTGCTCAAAGATGCCTTGGGGCCCTGAAATTGATTGTTCTTGTTTCCTGATTTTTTCCTCTTTGCTCATCATAATGGGAGAATTCTTTTTCTGTTGATCACTAAAGTCCCCCAACCATCAAATATGGTTTCAACTTCTTTGCACACTAGTCAACAACATTTTTAGCTAGTGTATGTGCAACTAGTGAAGCTTCGTGCTCAAACCCAACTAATCATACAAATAATAAATGTTAGAAAATATCATCACTCTCATTCAGAACAAAAGTCATAATTGTCTACACTGTGACTATTACATTTTATGTATGATTTTTACTGACAACTACAAGGAAATGTTGAAACATTTCAATAATAAGATCAATACATTCAAGATCCAACATCACAACACATGTCCTAACCTTTGCCATAGTTTCTATAATTGTGACCCTCCTAGCAAAAGGAGAACTTTTGATTTCATTTAGACGTTGAAAACTTTCCACAATCTACTAAAATATCTCCCTCATGATTTTGTTGTTGTATGGAACTTTAGAAGTTGTTATTCTTGTAATTTCACTAATACAAGTGATAACTACGAGTCTCACCTCTTTGTCCTAGTGTCTCAAAAGTTTGGGCTTAACCAAAGAAATAATTAATGGAGTTATTGCCCATTGTATAGCCTCCGAATGTGACTGTTCTACCATGGATAAAACAAATTTTCACTTCCTTCAAACTATTAAGTAAAACATCTTTCGACCGATGCAGAAACACAAGTTTATTTCATGCTCTATAAAGCCTCATTACCAAATCATCTTTACTCATTAACCCCATGAATCACAAGCTATGCATCAGATAGTATCTACAAAAAAAAAAAATCTTCCCAACATGCTGACAAGATAAAAACTTTGATGCCACTGAGATATCCCTTTCAGGATAAAATAAGAACTCTGATTTTGATTGCCCTTAATTCTAAAAATTCATTCAAATACTAGAACAATACATGCAATACGGAAAACCAATTACTCACACATGTTCTCTTTATTTCAGTCAATTGCATACATAGAAAACATTCTAAAAACAATTATGAAAGATACAAATAGCATAATAAAATTAGAATATTAGTTTTTCATGATTTTTCTACCAAACCCTAACTTGGAACAACATAAAGCAAAATATTTCCTTGAAACCCTAGTTGGAAATGTCCCGAAATAGTACAGCAACATCAAAAGGCATAAAGATTGAATTTTTCTTGAGAACTCTAACTGAAAATATTGGATGTTTCCTAAAAACCCTAGCTGAAAATAACACTTGAACAGTACGATAGCGTCAAACTCTAGTTGTAATAGCATAGCAGCCTTTAAAATGGTATGGCAGCCCTTAAAAAGTCAATGACCAGCTACAATAGTGAATAATGACATCATGAATAGTGACGTCAAGCTAAAATATCACTGCGGAGGAATATTTTTATAATTTTATGAATAATTGCAACCCCATTATACAACCATAAATTAGTCTTTTTGTACCTATGTGATGGATTTTCTCTTAATTTAAAAGCTCTGGTGTAATCCCTAAATGGAATTACCAAATGGGTTTGAGGATTTTCTTTCCCAACCCTGTGCACATGAGGGTTTTCGTTCTTTGTGTAAAATAATGAAGTTGCTGCCCCAAATTTGCAAAATAAGAGTTTTGTAAAAATGTTTGAATGAATAAATGAATGGTTCTTCATTTTTTCCAATCAATACTTTTAATAAACTCTTTTAATCCATAATCCTAAAAGTAATTAACATTACTTTTAATTGACTATTCACCTTTTTCCATCCATATAATTATTAATTACCCTTTTGGCCATGTATTCAATATGTGCTTTTTAGCCCCATTCAATAATAATACACTATGTGTCATCTTTTCCAAGTTATAACTTAAAGTAACTTTTTGGACAACTTAATAAATTATTATAATATTATTTCCCTTTTTTAATTCCCCCTTAGCTCATGGGAATTAAAAATAGGCTTTAGGTCCTTCAATTTAAATAATTTGAAAAAAATGGACACTACAAAAAAATTGTTGATTTCTTGTATTACAAGATTATACAACGTTGTGGGGCACCAAGAGCAATAGTTTCATAGATCAAAGCCTTCACAGAACACTACCAAATCATCCACAAGAAGTCATCACCTTGCCATCCTCAAGCCAATGGTCAAGTTAAAGTCCCCAACAAAGAATTAGAGAACATCTTGACAAAGTAGATATTAGCAGAAAGGATTGGGCAAGCAGGTTACCTGAATCATTTTGGGCCTACAACACACAGAAGTCCACCACAGGGTTTTCTCCATATGAACTTGCGTATGGACTTGTTTGAGGTCTCGATTAGACTCAAGACTTTCAACACCAGTATGTCAATTTCATATCTTAATTCTTCTTTCAGATTTGAACATGAGACCTAAAGATGCCTGTAATGAAACTACTTGATTGTGTCAAGTATCTTAGGCTTTTGCATTTCATAAAGACACTCTTGAGACCAAAGCTTTCATGAAAAATTGTGATCAAACATGCTCTCATATGTTGAAATCAAACATTCTATTCGTCTTAAAGCCATTTACCTGAAAGTAACTCTGCAACAGGTGAAACACTGGCCTACAGCTCCAATGGAGTCTTCTACTAGCAAGATGAGGCAGCCCTGTTCATTTCTTGAAATCCACACGTGCAAATAAGACTAAAAACCTTGTGAGAAGGAAGCTCACATTCTTCAAGAACACGTACACCATCTAGTTTGCTCAAACCAATCCAAATAGAGAAGGAAAACTGAGGTATTGAGGATGTGCACGTAGAAAAAAATCATCAACCTTCTTAGCAATGGTTCATGAAGCACAAACAACCAAATCTGTGACTATTGCCATAAATTGAAAGTACAAAGAGAGTACTACCACCCACCAAGTGCACTTGCTCCAACTCACTTCCTCCTGTCCGCACCATGTGGAAACCAACTAATTTGTTTGACCTTGCAAAGGAAGCGAGGAGAAAGATAGACCGTTTTTTTATAGTTTTAGACCTGTTGAAGCTTCTCAAGCTTGAAACTGACTTGTGGGAATCTAAAGGGACCCCCTTGAAGCCTCACACGTGCCAGTTGGATAGTCCTTGACCGTACAACTGCCCTTTACCTGCCTATAACTACCTGATCTTCTCTTTTCCACGTTGAACCTGCAATTGTCAGTTCAAAACTGCCATCTCTAATGTGCACCCGACATATAGGACATTGAATATCTTCTTGAAACACTTGTCCTCTTGTATAAACCGTACTACTTCATTAAATGACTCAAAATGTGACCTTAAAATGACATAAGACCACTAAACAAATGTGACAAGGGTGAAAACATAATGTTTGACCTCATTAAGACCATAGTACACATTTTACACCCTAGGAGGCCCTATAACAAGTTTCAACTATATAGGAAGTTGACCTAATTTGACTTGTGATCAAATTAGTCAACATTTTGACAATTTCCTAAGGGTGGCAAGCCACCTATGCCAAAGACCAGTAGCCTTCTCCTATCCATTGAGCTATAGAGTCACCTATACACTGTACTTGACACTGAATGCCTCTGAAAAGAACACCAAAACTCACCAAACAATAGAAAACAAACACACAAGACAACACACCAAAACAAACACACTTGTGTTCTCAAGAACACTTAGAGAAAACACACACAACATAAGCAAAACAAACATATCCTAATATGTACAAGACCTCAAACACTTAAGATGAAGGACAATCACCATTATTTCAACCAGGATCAAACATAGTACCTCTTGCATCATTGCTGCTCCAAGAAAGCAATCCATCATGTGAAGCATACTTATCAATAAACACTTGCTTATGTAGATGGTCAAAAGACTTACCATCTTTAGATGCTTTGTTGACTACAAGTATGTCACTTGGAGCTCTCAAGAATGCTCCATCCTACCCTCCAAGAGTCTTGTTTGGATTTGCAACTTGCTTGACTTCTGTCATGTCCAATTGGTACTTCTCAAACTGAACCTTGAGAGTCATCAAAGTTGCCTCAACTTCTTCTAGAACATGATGCACTTGATGTTTAGTACTATCAAACTTGTCTTCTTTCTGCTCCAACATATTTAAGTGATTCAACTTCAGGGTTGAGGTTTGGACTACTCAAACACTTGACTTTCTGCTTTGGCTGCATTAGACCCCTTCATGACTGCAACTTTTTGGGCAGTGACTAGACATTCATCCTTATGCTTGACAAGACACTCTCCCTCATGCTTAGGAGATTCATCAACAACCTTACTGACAAATTAATGCTTCTTAGGAGGGGGAGTTGACTTACTCAATTGTTCAAATCCTTGAACTATGGCATGGAACTACTGCCATAGATCATCTTCCTCTTCATGGTTGCCACAGTCATGGACGACTCCATCTTGTGCAAGCAGAATGGCAATATTTTCATGATTACTCTGACCTACCATGCTTTGCAAACTATCATCATGCATATAAACAAGGTAATTACCCTCAACAGCTTGTGGAAAAGAATTATCAATGTTTACCTCAGATTGTCCATCACCTTCCTCATAGATGATGTATGTGCCAAGATCAGTCGGCTCAATGAAAGTGTATGGATCATGTCCATAAGTGTTAGCACCATACTCATATAGGAAAAGGTCAGAGATACCCTCAAGCTTGGAGGATGTTCCATCATCCCTAGCAAACTCCTCTTGATCATTGATTGTACAATTGAGATTAGAGCTTGCTTCCACATATGGCTCAATATGAAACTTAGCCAATGGTTGAGTTCTAATAGTTACCTTCGCTCCATACCTTGTCTTAAAAAGGACCAATCAGCTAAGAGATAGCCTCCTATCTTGGCTATGAAATCCCTTGAAAGGTAGATAGCAAAGTAAGCAGGGAAATCAACCACTACTATATCTTGAAGGATTGGGAAGCTTGGACAATCAAGTAAGAAAACTCTCATACCTTTGACTAATCCCAATGATTTAGCTGGTGTCCCATCAAGTTGTAGCACTCCCTTACTATATGGTTCATATTTCAAACCCAATTTATATGCCACAAGCTTGGGCATCATTGAAGTACTTGCCCCACTATCCACAATACAATTGTGAACAAGCTTGTCTCCCACAATGAGAGGAGGTAGAAGGGTAGGGGCTTTTCAGATTTGGAAGAGGGTTCAACAATGTGAGTAGGAGCATTAGTGAAGGCAATACCATCACGTCTCGATGGTTGAGAACTAGGGTGGATTTGGGACAACTGCTCTTGAAGAAGTTCCTTTTGACCAGGCATGTGAAGCACTTCCCAAAGAAAGAGACTAGTCTTAGCACTCTTCAAAGAATCAACAATACTCAAAGCAGGAACACTCACCTTTTCTTGTATTCTTGAAAGCAAAGAAGTGCCTTGAGCTTGAGGCATTAGAGCACTTTGAATCACCTTTCCAACATTTTGATTTTGAATAGGTGCAGAAGTTGTAAGGACTGTCACACTTGCACTCACACCTTGTTGTCTTGTAGGAAGGTTACTTGAATTTGTGTTAACACCAAGAACATCTCCCAAAGCTTTTCTCTTGGATCTTGTATTTGTTGCAACTGAAGTACCTTGGTTTAGGACAAATGTGTTTTCCACTAGGAAGTTTGCAAGGTTCACTCTTTGGGGCTGCCATTCTTCATTTGCTTGCATGAAGATCCCATCTTCTGTTGTCAATTGAGGAGTAACTCCTCTTTGAGCTACCAAGGCTTGTTCCCCACCTTCATTTGCATCCATGTATTATTGTTGCTGCCATTCCTCTCCTTGGACCAGGTTACAATGAACCGGGACCATAGCTCTTGTGTTGGAAGTAGAAGTTGGGTTATATGCATTAGGTGGCCTATTGAAGTTAGGCTGCCCTTGCCCTCTCCCTTGACCATATTGTTGAGGTGGTAACCTATTTCCTTGTTGAGGATAGGGAGAGGGGTTTTGGTTAACTCCATACTACAGATTTAGTTGCCTAACTTGAGCCTCTAAAGCTTTAGACCTTGTCTCCCAATCAATGGTATCTTCTGCCTTCTTTGGGGCAGCTCTAGACTTGATATTTGCATTTGGGATTGGAGCAACACTTGGAGTAGCAGCAGACGTATTGGGCAGAAGAGGCATGGAGACTTTTGGAGGAAGTTTACCAGCTTGTATTAGGCCATTCTCAGCTCTAATGGCTAGGTCATAAGCTTCAGAGAAGGTGTTACCACCCATGGACTGCAACATGATGGCTATGTCAGTTCCAATAGCCCTTAGATATGTAGAGAAAACAAAACTTGCAGGTGGTCTCATGGGAGGAGGCAGTATACCAAGTTCTTTGAAATCTCTCAATGAAGTCATGCATAGTCTCCTTAGGACCTCTTTGAATTACATTGAGCTGATGAATGAGTGATGTGTGATCACTTTTGTCTTCAAACCTTGAGGTCAACAGCTCTCCAAATCATCCCAAGTGGTGATACATCCTCCCACCAATGTCTTATACCAGTCAAGGGCATTCCCTCTAAGCGACATGGCAAGTAACCTAATTGCAATGTTAACTTCAATGACATTGTGAAAGTTGCAAAAGTTAGAGATGTCCCTAATATGCTCACTTGGGATGACAAACCTTCACCATTGAAAATCATTGAAAATTGAAACACTCTTGGTAGAATTTGGGGAAATATCATCATATGCATTGAGGTGTATGGGATTTTCAGTGTTAAAGGCTGGGAAGGCATGTTGCCTAGCCATGTTCTCCTCAAATTCCTCTTCACTCTTTATCTTCTTGGCTTGCAAAGTCTTCTTACTCTTCAAATGTCAAGATAGGATGAGGATGTTGAACTTCAAGAAGTTCAGGTTGAAGGAGTGGGTTTATGGGATTGATACCTCTACTAGTAGTTGACCTAGTAAGAACCATGAAGTATGAACAAAGAAATGATAAAACTTGGTCTACAACCAAATATTACCTTGAATGGAGTCACCAAATGCTGAGTAGAACACCATATGCAGCTGTGATGTTGTCAAGACCAGCATTCACCTTGACAAGATGTGTACTTGAGACAATAGTCCCACCGAGCATCCCAGAACTGTTGTCACTCAATCTTGCACCCTAGAGATGGTTGTTCAAGCCTACTCTAGATTGAGTGAAACATTTGGATACCTCTAGACCTGTGGGTTGCCTATAGCAGAGGTAAACCTCTAGGTTGAAGGGCTAGCTCCCTAGATTTCTCTTTGCTTACTTATCACCTACACTTCTTGCTTGTTTGGATGAAAAGGGATAGAAGTAACATGAAAAGTAAACTACTCTAATGAGATGATACACCAGAATGATCTCCACTAGACTACTATACACTTGCACTATGAAACATGATTCACAACACTAGTCTTAATCTCCTAGATTTCTCTAACATCAATATTTCAAACATGGAGGTGATATGCATTGCACTAGTCAAGGTGAGTGAACCGGAGGTCAGATTGCAGACACTTAAGCTACTCCTTACACTTAAAGATAGACAAATGCACTAGCTACACTTCATGTGCCCTGTTAGAGGGAGAGTTAATTGCATCAAACATGGAAGAGTAGAGAGAAAACAATGATAGATACTTATCACTTGACATTCACTATGCACCACTTCACACACTTAGACAAGAAGCTTATGAACTCAAAACCAGATTGCAAATCTCTATTTCAAAGGCAAATACAATATTCAAACCAGCAAGGCTTTGCCATACCAGGTGTGGATCCTCCTACAAAAGCTAAAATGGCTTTGCATTTATTAAGCATGTGAGAGGAGAGAGAAGAAAGGAAGTGGAAAGGTCACAAAGCCAAGTGTCAAGACTTAGAAACCAATTACATTTCAAGAGAAAGGAATGGAGAACAGACCAAGGTCTTCTTGGACAAGTGTCCATCTGAAGCATGACAAACTCTTCAAACTGGCATAGAGTCCTCAAATAGCCCTCTTGAAAACTGCCTTCATGATGAAGCATCACTTCACTGCTTGAAACTAAACTAGGAAGTCTTGACACATGCACTATCTTAGTGAATTTGGAAACAACGTGTGACAGTCATCAGATGCTTCCCTAACTGATAGCCTCCCTCTTGACACTTGTGTTCACTGTGTGCAGTCATTTACTAGCCCTCTTGGCCTCAATCTTCACATTTGTCATCAAGGTGACTAGAAATTGCTTAAGGAAATCCGTGGAAGAGGTGTTATGACACCTGTTTAGAACCCCTTTGCCTTCCACTCCATCAGGCAGACCTTAGAAAGATCTAAAATTAGACTTATCTTCTCACTAGGTAGTCATTTGTCATCTTCACTATTTGTCCAAAACTGGTGGCAGTGAACTGTGTAGCAAAGGTATTTCCATGCTTATCTGTGATGAGAAATGAATATAGGGAGTTAGAATAAGTCCCTATCGACCTCCTTCAATGGCTCTCACCTGTTCATTCTCTTTTGTACCTACAAAACACCCAAAAACTTGCAAAAAACTCAGATTTTACCTTGTCTGTACAAGTGATAGTACAGACCAGTTGGGTGGGAAGAAGCATGAGAGAGTGCTAGACAAGACCAAATCAATTTTCAGACCATTTGACCACTTTTGAATGCATCTCTATCTGTTTCTTCTTCATCGAGTCCTAGCAAGGGTTTTAGGAGGGCTTTAGGACGTTTTGCTTCTTAGTGATAGTTCATAAAAATCAAACGTCCAACCCCTGAACCAATTCCACAATTCTTAAGTTCATGACTCTACTCAACTATCCCTAGCTCCTTGAAGGACCATGCAATGTGTCTGTACAAGTATGAGCATTTGAAAATGGCCTCTCGAGCTTTCTCCTGCATTCTGGGTACCCCTGTCATAAAATTGGGTCAAAATGACCAACTTGGTATTGCTCCTCTACAAACTTATGGTTCTTGGAGACTCTCTACCTTCCCCTAAAGGCTCTCAACTGAATCGGAAGGTTCATATGGTCTTCAAAGTGAAATTGAGCATCATTAGGGCTTAGACCTAGTTCTAGGCCTAATAGGCATGGACTGTGTATCTAGGTACATAGCCACTTGTGAATGTTCCCAACAGCTACATATGCTTCTTAGCACTCCTTTATCTTCAGACCGACCTTCCACCTCACTCCACAGTGCTTCAAGGCTCCTCATGTTATTCTTCCAACACTCATATGCTAAACCTGCAAGGTGGTTTTGATTGGGAGTGCCCTCTGTCTGAGACAAAACAGAGGGCATCTCCCCTGTTTGTCTTGCCAAATTGAGGCTATGGGAAGCTAGATTAGGTCCTGACGACCTTCTACACCAAATTTCAATCTCTGATCACCTTTGCAAAGTCCCCAACGCTCCAAAACCTAAAACTGGCTTCTCAAGCTGAGTGTGGAGTTAGAAAATAGCCTTTGCTCTGCTTCCTTACTCTGAGAGCCTCATGAAGTTGATGTCTCCACTATGAGAGTGGTCTCAACATGTATATCCATCCTACATTTCAATGTGTTAACCAAGACCTTTCACTAGCATGAGCTAGTCTGTGACTGTAGCAGACTGTAGACCACCTTAGGAAAATGGATTTTGTAGGTGTCTATTATGCTTAATCATTGTGTTTCATGCCCTTGATCTCTATTGAGATCACTGAGACCATTTCACAGTTAAATGGACTCATCTCTGTCTGTAGGTCATGCTCTTACTACTACCAAGACCCAGTCTGCTATATGTTCTGACTATAGGTGGCAATTTAGGGGAAAAATGACTCCGGTAGGTGATGGTGTATGTCTTAACTCTGAACTTCACCTTCCTTGACTGCTCCTGAGGTCATTAGTGTCATTCAACACCTATGTGAGCTCTTCTCATGCCTAGAGACCATAGTCTCACTCACCACTATAGATCACTACAATTTGGGTTGCTTTTAGTCTTTCAACATAGTGTTTACTGAGTGTTTCAAGTCAGAACTTGTCTGAGTTAAAAACCACTCAAATACATTCCCTCTTGATCAAGCAACCACCTTCTCATGTTCAAATGTAACCCCTAGGCTTGGACTACAAGATAGAAACTACTAGGCCCATCTAGTCTTCAAGACACTTCACCATGGAAAGACTAAGTGTATGAGCAAAACTTGATTCGGAGAAGTTAAGGTAAGTTGTCTCAATTGCAACTTTCCAAACTTGTGAGCATGGACCTAAGTCTGTTATGCATATAATGGCCTCATCATTGTCACCTTAGTCTTCTCTATGCTCCTAGTCCTGGTTGAAGGTCTCAAACATGTTCAATCCATCATACACTCTTTTGTCTCATTTGGACTGCCCTCAAACCACTGTTGAATACTGCCTGTAGTGAACATTAGATATAGGACTGTGTGCAAAGTTAGAACCTTGTCATTATCCTAATAACTTTTCATTGGGTCCATGGACTTGTTTGAGGTCTCAGTTAGACTCAAGACTTTCAACACCACTGTGTGAATTTCGTATCATAATTCTTCTTTCAGGTTTGAACATAAGCCCTAAAGATACCTATGATGAAACTACTTGATTGTGTCAAGTATCTTAGGCTTTGCATTTCATAAGGACACTCTTGAAACCAAAGCATTCAAGAAGAATTGTGATTAGACATGCTCTCATATGTTGAAATCAAACATTATATTCTTGTCCTGAAGCCATTTACCTGAAAGTAACTCTGCAACAGGTGAAACACTGCTCTGCAGCTCCAATGGAGTCTTCTACTAGCAAGATGAGGCAGTCCTGTTCATTTCTTGATATCCACACGTGCAAACAAGACCGAAAACCTTGTGAGAAGAAAGCTCACATTCTTCAAGAACACGTACACCATCTGGTTTGCTCAAACCAATCCAAACAGAGAAGGAAAACCGAGGTGTTGGGGATGTCAGGCAAAAAAGAGTCACCAACCTTCTTAGCAATGGTTCATAAAACATAAACAACCAAACCTGTGACTATTGCCATGAATTGGAAGGACAAAGAGAGTACTACCACCCACCAAGTGCACTTGCTCCAACTCCCCTCCTGTCCATACCATGTGGAAACCGACTGACCTGTTTAACCTTGCAAAGGAAACGAAGAGAAAGACCAGTTTTTGGCAGTTTTATCCCTGTTGAAGCTTCTCAAGCTTGAAACTGACTTGTGGGAATCTGAAGGGACCCCCTTGAAGCCTCACACGTGCCCGCTTGATAGTCCTTGACCGTACAACTGCCCTTTAACTGCCTATAACTCCCTGATATTTTCTTTTTCACATTGAACTTGCAATTGTCAGTTCAAAACTGTCATCTCTGACATGCACCTGACATATAGGACGTTGAATATCCTCTTGAAACACTTGTCCTCTTGTATAAACAGTACTACTTCATTGAATGACTCAAAATGTGACCTTAGAACGACATAAGACCATTAAACAAATGTGACAAGGGTGAAAACATAATGTTTGACCTCATTAAGATCATGGTACACATTTTACACCCTAGGAGGCCCTATAACAAGTTTCAACTATATAGGGGTTGACCTAATTTGACTTGTGGTCAAATTAGTCAACAGATACCTTTTCAAGTGATGGCAGAAAAACATGTTCAGGGTGTAGCATCTATTAGACATCGTGGGTTGATACAGTTGATATGCCAGTACCATTTCTTAAAGAAGGTAGATGGGAAAGCCAAATAGGAGGCATTTTTGCAAGGTAAACAAAATAAGACCACTGAGGTAAAAAGAAGAGCACACTATTCCTCCCTTACACCCAGATCTGGCCTAAAGGAATAAACTGTGAGGAGCCATCTTTGGAACCAACAAAAAAGAGAAGGCAAAAAACAAAGACCTCCAAAGAAACTCCAAAGCCTGCTGCTATAGAAATACCTATCATAAAGAAATTTGATGATGAAGACGAAGCTCTGGATATCTCTTGGCCTAAGGCCTTGAGAAGTTCCAAGGAAAAAAAGGCTCCAATTTGGGAATCACCACCACAAACTCAGCCACACGAGTCGATGAAGACTTGTCCTTGCAAAGGAAGATGATCTTGATAGAAGACAAAATGCTGCAAAAACCCTTGGAAGTCTCAACCAAGAGCAACCTGTTGAAGCTCCAAAAAAGTTGGAGGAGAATGAAGGAGGGGTTATGGAGGAGCCATCCATAGGAATAGGAGAACTTGCAGCCATAGCAGAAGAATTTACAGTTGAATAAGCAGCAGATGAGCTCCCTCAACCTTCTCCATCCAAGCCATTGGTGGACAAAGGAAAAGCTCCAATGGTGGAAGAAGAGGAACAGCCTTCCAAACTTGATGAGGAAGATCAAATGCAACAATTCATGGCATTGTCAAGAGCATAATAAGTGGAGGAAATAGCATTCCTTAAAAAAAAACAGCAAGGTAAGGAAGAAGCTATTTTATCTTTCCAAAAGGAGTTAGAAGAAACTAAAATGCAAAGCCTTAATGAAGATAGTGAAATAGCTCAGTTGAAAGAACAAATCCCAGTACCCATAAACTGATAGACCATGGTGTGCAAACCCAATTGTCTTATGATGACATCATAGCTACTTGGGAAAAAACCTGTCAAACCCTAAGGGAGGTGAGGGCAGAAAAAAAAGTTAAGAGGTGATTTTGAAGAAGAGAGGAAATAAAAGGAGAAACAAAATCCATACTGCAGACATCCTGTGAACTAAAGGAAAAACCTTTTGCTTGTAGAAGACTTGCCTCTGGGTATGGCCTCTTTCTACAAGAACAATTCTATAAATGCCAGTTGTTGAGAATTTCATATGGGTTGCCACATGACTTACAAAATGACAGAATTTATAGATGCTTATCAGACTAGTCCACCTGAGCAACAGAACCTTGTGTGAATTCTATTTGTGCAACTTTCTCTTAGGACACGTCCTCTTTTCTGATTAATTTGTTTATGGGCGAAGCTCAGTTTAATGCTCTGCATTGCAAAATCAGATTGCATGGAGGGATAGGACAGAGGAATATTTTGTGCATGTCAAAACTGTTGGACTCTACATGAGGCCTAAATTTCTCAATCAAGATAAGCTAACCAAAGGCCTTTTGAAGTCTTTTACATAATCCTATGATTAAGGAACAACATCCAACTATCCTGAGGAAATGCATCTCTAATTTTAAGGAGTATGCTCAGAGTCATTTCAGTACCGCCCTTGTTGCTTGGGATCAAAGATGGGATACATTGAGTTTTCCTTTGAAAAGAAGGGAAGTTGTTTCTCCCAACAACCTCAAATGGTGCTTCAGGGGAGCTAGATTTTCATAGAACTAATACAACAATTTGGGCAAACATATGGCCAAGAATGAATTGGCATGCAATATAAGCCACCACTGATTCTCAACCCTATGCACTCATGGCAAAATACAACAACCCAAACAGAAGAATATTTTGAAAGATGGAAGACCCAAATTAGAGCATATAACGGTTACATGAGCACAACACAATTGCACTGGGATTCATATTATAATACTTATGACCTTAGCAAGAAACTGGGAGATATTGAGTCTCACAGGGAACAAAGAAAACCTTGACTTGCAAGAGGACTTGCAAAAAATTAAGTGCAAGGAAAATGATGAGCCCATAAAATGATTAATTATATCCAAGTAATTAACTCATTTTTCCCCTAAAAGGCTTTGAAGTGGATTTAGATGTGCATAATAGAACTTATTACCAATCCAAAGTAGAAAATGAGTATTTTATCTTATTCTGTGTAAGTTATTGTTACTTATTAAAACCAATTTATTCTAACATTTGCATGGAAAGCCACCAGTTTTTTATGTACAAGTCATATGAACATGCTATAGTTGAAAAACATGTTTTTGAAAGCAAAAGACTCCTAAACTCAAGCCCATACCAGTTCCGGAGATCACCAATCCGGCTCTGGAGATCACCAATCTGGCCCCAGAGATGCTCAAAACTGGTTTCGAATACTTCCAAAAGTTTGGTAAAGGACACTTGAAGATGACATAAGACACAAGCTTGATAAGAAGCAGTCTAATATATTTTTGGAAACAATTCTAGAAGCTATAAATAGACTTTCCGAAAAAAGTGTTCCTATTTTTAGCCATGGTATTTATAGAAGTTTTCTCATGAACAACTGTAAGCACTATGTTTTGATCTGCTATCAGATGAAGCCCAGATAGATATGAACTGCAAAAGAAGTTGTAACTAACCGCAGACTTGGAATCAAGTGTGAAACAAAATCCAACGCTTTTTCACTTGTTTCCTTGGAAAGAGGAAAGCAAGTAGTTATGCTTTGGTTTTGTAACAAATAAAGTCCTAGTTAGTTTTGATCTTGTTAGGTTGTTGTCCATTTTGATTCGTTGTTATAAAACGTAATATATAAAGTCCTTTTGAGTAAGAGGATAGTAAGAGAGAGAATTAAGACAGACATAAAAATAGTAAGATCAATTGTGACTTTTCATTTCCAACATTGTAAACATTTTCATAAATAATGAAAATTTGATTTTATGAAGCCTTCACAAATCTAGTTGTGTTTCAATCCTATTCTAAGGGAGAGCAAGGGCCCACTCAACCAAGAAAGCAAGATTTATGTTTGGTATTTATATGTTTATTTCATATTGTTGAGTGTTTTAAAAATTGTCATTCATTCTTTTACCCTAAGTGTTATGTTTTGTGTCTCACCTACAAAACTGTGTGTTAATGTGTGTATTCTAACCAAATATACTTTCAAAGCATTTCATTTCCGAAGCATTTTCCTTTCAAAGCAAATAGATTAACTGTGTTTTTGTTTTCATATAGAATAGATGTGTGTTTCTTTCCAAACAACTTCAATTCCAAGAAGTATGTTTCCCTTTAAAGCATTTTCAATTCAACAACAATGTTTGTTTTCACAGATAATAGGGGTTAGATTTCAATTTAAGCAAGTAGATTATAACTTGAAGAGCAAATGATCCATAACTCCCCCAAAACAAACAATTGTTAGTCACCACTTTGCATACCTTACTACTAATTGTCGTTGGACCCCGACCCTGGTTTGATATAACGTTGACTGAACTCAATGGATTAAATGAAAAAGACACGACCCTCATCAAGACATTTATTTCATAGAAGTAATTGGATGTTACATCCAGTTTTTCTCTATGGACATTTGAAGCATTAATTAGTAGATTGTGTGTTAATCATTGGCAGATCTGATGTTTATTTTGAGCTGGATTTGTATATGATGTTTGATTAACAAATATATTACTTTTGATAGCTGTTGCATTATGCTTATGATCATGATTTTTATAGACTTCTTACATTCAGCGGTTATAGTTATATGCTAATTATTATCATGATACAGGCTAACTACCAATTTGTTTGATGAGTTTGATGTAGGATATTTCTGCCCTCACTGACAGTGCGAAGGGAGAGTATCATCAGAGAGGAGGGAGCAAATATCTAGATTGGGGATAGAGAGAGAAAGTTGAAATGGACCCGTGCACACACCACTATTATCTGATTAGAATAAAATCTTTCATGCTTGCATTTAATGTTCTAAACTTTGGTTGCTTAGATTTCATAATTGCATGCATGTGCTGATTGTTGTTGTTCCTCATTGATTTATGCTTAGTAGAAAACATAATGTGTCGATATGGTTCATTGTTTATATATGTCGTTGATTAATTAAGTCGTGCTTATAAATATATCTAGTTGGTTGTTTGGCTGCATTGAACTTAGATATATAACCTATACTAGGTTATGGCATTGATTATCTTATCTGGTTACATATGCATACCTTGTTTGAAATTTTGACTACTTTTGGGTTGAACAAATTAATTGTCTTATTGACCAAGTTCGAGGATTCTTGATGACATTACCCTTTTGATGGCAAGGTCAAATAGAAGTATCATCTCTTAAGTCATGCTTGGAAGTTAAAAGCATTAAGAGGTAATTACGGGCAAAATACGCCCCCCCCCAAGGTAAATTGTTTAGTTGTTATGTCGAAGTTTTGTATTTGGTAGATGTCTTTCTGTTTGAATAAAGTTATGATTGTGGGGAAGCTTCGAGATATTTGATCATTGGATACTTTTGATGAAAAAGAAAAACATAAATGAAATTAGGTTTTGTTATCATTATGTCTTTCTTTGGGTTTGACCTTTGCAAAAGGAGGATTGAGCTCGGTCGCTAGGTTTTTAGGCAAAATGGAAATGCACTGCGAGTTAAATTGGAATGGAGAAGTGGAGCATTAAGGTTGCATGATGTTAGTTGGCGAATTAGTAGGGGCTCTGTGGAAGTCATGTCGAGCATGCACGGTTTGAAGAAAAAGAATAAGATGAGAAAGAAAAAGAAAGGGGATCTAGATTATCATCATCGAACTACGGAGGGAGGAAGATACAACAAGAAGCTCAGTTACTGCAAAGTAAGAAGACTACTATAGACTTGCTTTAACACCAGGTCGGTCACTTTCTTAGCTTGGTTTTAAATGAGTTTATGGGGTTTTGAAATAAGGGTTTTTGTTTATATATACAATAATTTGATTGAACTATCATATAAAACCCAAGCCTATCAGGGTTATAAACCCAAGGATGGGATTTCAAATCCCATTCTCGAGCCTAGAACGCTAAGGATGTCAAGCCCAGTATCATGAGACTTGGAATGTGTCGTTTCCTAGATGTTGTTGCTCGATTCTGTTATAGCGGCTATGTGTAGTTAATGATCCCTATTTGAAAAACCTCGAACTAGTTTTAAGTGTTTAGATTTTTAGTATATATATATATATATATATATATATATATATATTTGTTATATATACATATATATGCATATACCCTAGTGCCTGCGGAAGCAAGCCTATATTCTCTTGCATTTGTTTTGGCTTAGGGTTATTTAACGGCTCCTCGAACTAGTTTTAAGTGTTTAGATTTTTAGTGTATATATATATATTTGTTATATATACATATATATGCATATACCCTAGTGCCTGCGGAAGCAAGCCTATATTCTCTTGCATTTGTTTTGGCTTAGGGTTATTTAACGGCTCAAATATGTTATAAATTGAGTATTATCCTGAGTGCATTTCGAACCTTCGCTGGTTATTAAGATACAGCTTGAGAACTTGGAAAAGACAATAGTAGAAAAAGGAAATGATATCCATTTAGTTTTATAAGTATGAGTGCTCGAATATAAACTTCTTGAAAGTGTATATACGTCTTGAAAAGATACCAAAATGTATGCATAAGAGATTCATTTACATTGCATAGTGCTTGAATTGGTATATGATTTGAAATCAGGTTTGAGGGTAGTGTAGCTGTATGGTTTTATAAAATTTGAGTGTAGTTTATCTCCCTTAATACCTAGTTGGGTTTTTACATTACGACCTAAGAACTCGAAATGAGATGTTAATCATAAAGGAATAGAAACCCTATTGATTGTATATTTATATGTATGTTTTAAACCCAAACTTGTGGGATATGGATATATATTTATATGGGAAAATCGTGTTGGGATATAAAAACTTAAATTGGCAATTTCAAGCCTATGTATAGAAGGTTTGAGGGACCTTAACTAAATCCTGCATTGCATATCAATGAACACCTTTTCTTGTTAAATGTTATTGAGGTATCAAAGGAATCGAGTTAGCATGTGTCTATTTAGTTAATGAATTTCCAAATATCAATTTGAGTTTAACTATTTCTTATGCACTTAATTGTAGGTTTTGTTAATAAAAGGGATTGAAAATCTGATGAAAACTATATAAATATATATATATATATGAGACCTTGTAGGTATAAAACTCTATTCTCGGTATTATGAGTTAGGAAAAATTAATCAATTGCATCTTTAGTGAATAAATACACTGTTATAAATCTATATAAGGAAAAGAGTAAAAATTATATGAATCCGATCGGTTTTCGTAAGCTCGAATTTAGACTTGCTTTCTTTAAGTGTTTTCGAAATGAGTTATAGATAGTAGTTGTTATATAAGGACTCGATGTAAATAGTAACATAGAGGAAGTTATGCCGATACATCCATTCGAACTTAATTAGTTTTACAGTCCAAGTAATGATATGGATATATTGTTGTCTTTCAAATCAAATCCAAATATAAATAAAGGAGAAGATATTAAATTAAAGATTTGAATATATGGAATTATTAAAGGTAGATCTTCAAATTTAGTATATGACCTGTATGCAGCCCAGTTGTGAAATGGCCTTCTTCTTTATTAGATCTTAATAAAATAAAATATGGACAAGTATGGGTTTTGAAGTGGTGTTCATGGTTATTTCATAGTGATTTATAATAGATAAATGGACTGCATGGATTTTTGATGTTGGCTATAGATTACAAGGATATGTTTGAATAAAGGCATAGAATGACTCGATTCTTGTTCTAGCTTAATAAACATATATGATATGGAGTTAAATTGGATTCTTGATTTGTGATTGCTTATATCTTTCACTATTGCATGGTATTTCAATACTCTGCTTTTTAATTTTTATTTACAGACTGTGTTTGGATAACGGGGGGTACATATGTGAGTATGCCAGTGGGTAACTCATATACGTACCACCTGATATCATTTTGTCATGATTCAGTGGTAGAGTATTTTGTGAGTGAAAATGACTCAAATTTTTAAATCTGAATTCTATAATGAAAACTTTGGCCAAAGTAATGTCACAGTTAAAACATTGTCATTTTTTTGTACTTCTAGTTTACATGTGTTTGTTGATATCATTTAGATAGAAGAATGGATTCCATGATCTATTTGATTGCTGCATGTAATAGTGTTAGTACACACACGAGTTCCAGTTGTTTCTCGATATTCGAACGGTTCGTATCTGCCCCTCCGTGAAGGGTAGAGCCACTCCCAAAAGAAAGGTGTGCAGGGGACCATTGATATGTGGTTAGAGGTGAAGCACTCAGATGATGCTCTTCCTCTGTCAGTTGATTTGACCAGATGGAATTACACTTAAGTTATGTGATGGATCATGGAGCTGCTTTATGTAGCTCCTTCTGTACTTATGTACTTATTGAAATGTATATTTGACATTGTACATTATTGTACTTAATTCTGGATGTATATTCAACACAGCAGTGGCTGTGTATTTGTATAATATTCTGAAGATGTAAACAGCAGCGGCTGTAAACTCAATTAATACTGATTTATGGATTATATCAGCTGTGCGGTACTTGTTTCATTATTTTTGTACATGATGGACAGTTTTTCAGCTTACAGACTATTTGACTTCTTGAGTACTCTGTGGGCTGCTTTCCCAGAGGTCTAATTTACTGTAGCATATCATGCTTGGAAAACATTTAGTTTCCAAGTTGTAAATGGTTGGCTGTAATTAATCTCAACAGAAATGTTATAATAAAAAAAAAAGAGTGTATTTGTTAGTTAGCCCAATGGGGTGTAACATTGGGTCCCCTGAGACATTGATTGGGTGAAATCTTCAAGCCTCTTGAGGAATTATGATTGCTGTATGATTTATTTAAAATTATTGGTTTTGGGCTAGATGGTCGAGAGGAGTTGGTTGGAATCCCAATTAATGATGTCTTAATGCCGATGAATATCACAGGACGACCATATTCATATCGTGTTTTCATTTACTAATGCATGTGAGTTATGTGCAGATATACTGTTGTGTTCCTAAATCCTAACAGAAACTTCTCGTAACAGGTGGGGAAACTCTGCACCTAAAAACTAAAAGTCTGAAACTCACCATGGAAAAGTCGACTCTTCATGCAATAGTTAGCTCTGGTTGCTAAATCCAAGTACCAATGGCTCCGGAAAGAGCTCTCATTGTTAAAGCTAAGTGGCAATGGCTCTGTAAAGAGCTCTGATTGTTAAAGTTAGGTGGCAATGGTTCTGTAAAGATGTTAACTCTTTGCCCATTGGAGTGCAGGCCCAGGTGCTTTCTTTCCTTGTAATGCATATGCTCAATAGATGTAAACTTTTTGTTCATTTTCATCATATAAGATGCATTTTTTATTTTATTTTTTGAAGTCTCAAACTGAACCGAAAGTCTAAAACAATCAAAATTTTGAAATTGAATGCTATAAAAATATGATACTGAAACAATGTCTGAAATCTTAAATATGTTATATGCCTAAAACACTGAGAACTAAAATCTGAAACTTCAGAAAAACTAAAATTTTCAACAGTAGAAACAAACTGAAAACTGTAGCTGCCGAAAAAACCTTAACTGAACTCTCTTTCCATAAGAACTGAAAGAGGGAATAGAGAGGTACAATGTTGCTTAAATGGTTGAACATTACATAAACAAAAACGAGGACTTTCCCGAGAAGATATGACACAACCTCAGGCCCAAATATCCAAGGTAGTGCAGATGCTTCCCTTGGCCCAAAACACCATCGTTGTAGACTTGTGCACAACCTCGACTTTGTAATTTTATGCATGTGCACACCTACCAGACAACCTAGGTACATTAAATATAGTCAAATTCACCAAAAAGGTGGGTTGGCTCACCCACTGACTAAAAAGGTGGACTGGCACATTAACCCCGACAGTTGTGTGCCCATTTATATAAAATGGGTGGATTGGTCCCACTACCTATTTATGCCATTATTACTGGTATTAATAAAAAGGTTCATAACATATAAAGATGGGGCAATTCGTAACAGAGTGAGTTGCTTTGTATTTTTTTGTTGTATACAGGCATCTAGGTAGGACAATGCATAACAGGAAAAAAATAATAATTGCAAAATTGCTTTACTTTGAGCTCCATTAACAAAACAGCCAAAGTGACTCCATGCATTACGTGTGTCATCATCAAAGTACCTTGACACACACAAATATATTTCAAAAGTTGAGGTAGCAACACACGAATATTTCTTCCTGATATCTGTAAAAAGCTAAGCGAATGGCCTTCTCAACCATGGTTTTCAGGGTAGCAAATATTGAACAACTAAAATGCAACAATCTTAAGTTTAAACCAAGCTATTACGCTGCTAGTATAATTTTTTTCTTATCTTTTAGGGACAATGTTCCACTGCAAGCATTCTTGATTCTCCACTCCCACTCCTAGTTTTTACTGTTTACATTCCAAATTGTCACTTAAACTTCTGTGTGTCTAAGGATGTAGAGTTTTAAAAGCAGTTCTTTACTCGTATCAATGAAAACTCAAATTGATCATTTATGTACAAGCATAAACAATATACCTGACTCGATACAATTTTACACAATAGAAATTGTATTTGGGGGACCTTCTTTCATATATCATATGCCTTACTGACCCATAAAAACTCTGAATTTTGAAAAGGATGCAAAGAATATTTTGAATTAAAAGATTATTCTACTACCATCCAGCTATCAATAAAGAAAGCTTGCAAGAATGTTGAGCATTTATGAACATACCTCCCCTAGAAATAATGCTGACAGCATAACAGAGAAAAAGGGTTCCATGGCTTTAATTGTATGTGTGAAAGAAACCGCAACTTTCCCAAGGCTCATATTAGTAAATAGATTTCCCATGGTGTGGACACATGCCAGAGGTAAAATTGCCATTAACTGAAACAGGAGCAATTTGTCACTTGTCAGTTTTCAAAAGCAAAACTTGCCATGACTTGATAAATATGCCACTATCAATAAGGACAATCAAAGACAAAAGAACTCAAACTTTACCTGCGAACCTGTTATTTTAGGTCTCTTATACAATCCAGTAGACCACATGAATAGTACAATTACAGTTCCAACAGCAAATTGGAAGTTTGTGATTGTAATTGGAAAGGGATATGCCTTCAGAACCTGCAAAATGTATAAAGAACTAAGAGATTGATTGAAATAGTAGCTCAGGAACTCTCTTTCAGCATTACAACTGTTTTCCAATTATTTAAAAAAAGCCAAGAAAAATAAGTTCATCAGAAATAAATGTGGAGGCTCTTCGTTCAGATACAAAATTTAACGAGAGTAAGGAGCAAGGATAATCTTAGAAAACATGAAGATCAAACAAAATGCAAGAAAAATTGCGTTGGTCATATCAGTTTCATATTTGGACCATAAAAAACTTAAAATCATACCATAAAAAGCATACAAAATTGCACGGATGTACTCACGCTTCCTACAAACAGGGTACATAAGTACCATTTATAGAAGCCTCAATCATAAGGTCATGCAAATGAAATGCAACAATATCCATACAGGTCAGAATGTTGACAAAGAAGAGGAGAGACGTTATTTTGTGTATCTTTCATAGTTACATGAATTTATTCTTTTGATTTAAGACACAAATAAAAATTGCTTGCAAATTAATTTAAGTCTTTCTATGTAATTTAAGTTTTATTGTTAATGCTGCTTATATATGGCCGCACCATGAGGGAAATTTCTATGATGTCAAACGGGCACCTGGCTTCATCCATACCTGCTAGAATCCCTTTCATTCTTTATTAAAAATCACATCCCTTGAAACCTGAACACAAGAAGAGAAGAATTGGTGTATAGAGTTAGCATGCAGTGCAACCATACTCAATCAATTAGGAGCATGTAGTGCAACCAATCAATTGGGAGCATGTAATGATCAAGCATGTATTGTATTAGTCCCATCTGCATCATTGGAGAAAGTTTTATAACCATCACAAACCTCTCATAAGAAACCCAATTATGGTGGGTGCCGCATAACGGTCATCGCTATCTCTATAAGTACCTACCTAGGCAACTTTGAAGTCTGTACATCAGGTCATAACTCAGTGACCATGTGACAACTATACTTACTGCCTCACGTCAACCCTCCCTACAATGGTAAGAAGAATAGTAGTAGAGCGCATATTAAAAGAGGCATGAGACGCTTCCTTCCCACAATATTGGAAATTTCTGAATATCAAAGAAAACTGATCCATGTGGCAGTTTGGGACAGAATCCCCTTAAGATGATCACCTTGCTGGTCGCAATTTATTTACAGGTGCTCGGAGTCGGGATCCATAATATGCACCAGAAGGCTTTAGGATTTTCTCCAAGTCATTCCCTTTTATGTAAGATATTGGATTTTCTGAAAACCTCCAAAGGGCCCCTAAATGTATCAAAAATCCTAATAAAATAGGAAACCAAAATATCATGTTTTAACAAGTTCCACATCATGACAGATCATTTTCACTTCTTGAGGCTAACACTTGTCACATGGCTTTTCAAACTCTCAAGCGAATCACTTCATATTCTATTTTTAGACTTTTTATTTCCTGCCCAAATAGCTATAAAGGAATTGTCATTCAAATGTAGAGATCAAAGTGTCGTCGACTCGCAACTCTTCTCAAAGATTGCCACCTTTTTTGTAAATAACTCTCATTTTTAATAAAGCTTTCATTTACATTGCAATATCATTTGTGTTTATTGGATTTATTTTCATTACTTCAGTTCTGCTTTCATAACACATTAAAATTTTGCAATTTAGTGTGCTTTCCACCAACAATGAAAGATTGTTGTAAAACAATCCTTACACCCAACAAATAATCAAATCTACATCCACATGAAAATATACAAATATTGATTGTTATCACTAATATCAACCAACTGTAATAGAGGGTGTTCGTATTAAGGTACAAAAGGACCTCAAAACACCAAAAAAAATGGGAAATCATGTGGCCTTCAATGACCCTCCTATGAAGTGTATGTATCAAAAATGGATACTAACACTTTTCCTCCGTATTGGGAATTGGCCCCCAAACATGACATGTGGGTTAGGATGGGTCATAGCCAAGAACGAGAACAAGTTCTTGATGGACCCAAAGCCGTAGAGTCCCTTAGGGACCCTAGCTTGCCTCTTAGGACTTAACCAAATCCCAACTACCTTATCATTTATCTCCATCTGGTCATTTTGCCACTTAGGTCCATAGAACCCGCCATCTTCCCTTTAGGACCCAGAGTGGCTGATTCGGCACGTTCAAATTAGTCCCAATTTTGAAATTTGAAACTTTTAGTAACAATCATAATATTTGTCACCTACCAAATACACTGACATGAAACAATTTTTAAAATTATAAACATGAGTAGGTATAAATAGGGAATAAATGCCTTTATCATTACACATAGCATATTTGACATCTACATCGTGACAATCAAGCTCTCAAGATCTATCTCTAAGCATTTGAGGAAATAGGTCCAGATATTCCAAATTAGGCTGTTCTTACAACAAAGCAAGGAGTCAGACCGTCACCCTCTTGTTGCTAGGAATATTCTTGTCCATCCAAGAAATGGCATTTAGTCACTTCACCCAAGGTTTCGCCTCAATTGGCCACATAGTGGGGAGGCCAATGAGCCAAAACTTAATATTTTATAAATGGTGCATTGTCATTGTTTCTAACCCTTTGCAAGTTATAGAGTCACCTAGTTTAGGAGGTAAGTTCTTGTTTGAAAATTATATTTTATATATTGTGCATTGTCATTGTTTCTAACCCTTTGCAAGTTATAAAGTCACCTAGTGCAAGACAAGTTGTTATCACTTCCGAAGGTCATATACCAGAAAGTATACACATCTCTCTCTCTCTTCCCCTAACGCTTTGTTCACACCATTTGAGTATTGCAAGCATAGGATTTCGAATGTTTATAACTAGAATTGTATGTCCCATTCTTTCGTTATAGATTAGAGAGATTTCAGCCTAGCAACAATACATTTTGGTAAACCCTACACAAACCCTCCTTTTGGTTGGTTTTGGATCCCTTGTTTTCGTACTTCACTTTCTTCGTATTTGTCAGCTTATTTGTCCCAACCAACCAACCACCCTTACAATGTCAAACCGTAATATGTTTCCAATCTGTGATCAAAATACATTACAATGATACATTAGTTCAATATGTCAATGTGATCTTGTGTCTCACTACCAAAAGCTTCCACATAACCCCGATGGTATTTCCTTTCATGATTGGTCTAGCAAATAAATCCCAATGATATTTATTATGCCAATGATACTCAGGATATTTATTCAATCCTTATGCATCAAATAATAAATCTCTTACTAAATACCCTGAGGATATCCATGAACTTCTTTCAAGAATTCCCTGATCTTGCTACCTTTTTTGTAAATTCACACATCTTCTAAGATATTGTTTGCTACCTTGTTTGTAAATAACTCTCACTTTCAATAAAGCTTTCATTTACATTGTAGTATCATTTGTATTCATTGGGTATATTTTCATTTGCTTTGGTTCATTGCTTTCATAACAAATTAAGTTTTTTAAATTTATTGTGCTGTCCACCAGGTTGTGAATCGTATTTGGACCAACAAGAGAAAATTATTATAAAACACTCCTTACACCCAACAAAAAATGAAACATGCATTCACATAAAAAAATTACAAATGTTTACTGTTATACACATATGTATGTACCTCACCCTAAATGAATATATGTAAATGCAAACCAAATTTATGGCCAATATCAACCAATTTTCATAAAGGGTGTTTGTATTAAGGTACAGGAGGACCTCAACACCAAAATAATGGGAAATCATGTGACCATCAATAACCCTCTTGCAAAGAACAGAATCAATACCCCTCATTTCATTATCAGTTCACCAATTGATCACCATCCACCTCCATGCACGCAATGCATTGCAAGGGCTGATGATGAGAGAATTCAATTTACTTATTGCCCTTAAGGTAAAGCGGCCCAAATATTTTTTACGCAAATATATTTTACTGCATAATTTCCCATGTTTGAAGTTCGAACTCTGCCACTTGAACCTGCAAGAGATAGCTCAAAAAAATCAAGACAAAGAAAAAAAATACCAAGACTTGGTGCTTTCATACAAAAGCCATAATCTTGATTGGATGCAATCTTACTCCAATACTAGAAGTAACACAATAGCCAACTTTACTATGGATTAGGGAGACAAAACATCTCAAAATTTCAAGGTTGAAGAAGTCTACGAGGATAGCCAGTGACTCAGTAAGTCCCATAATGATCTGCAGATTTTGAAGATCATTGACACCCCCAAAGAAAGTAACTCACTCTATACTTCAGCAAATCTTATGTTATCATTCCAAGTGCAGATCGGCTTTAGTTCGCACCAAAAGGCCTTCCAAGTAAGGGTAGAACTATGTTCCATAAAAACAGTTCGAAACCTTCCCTCTTAACCCTCACCCATATTTTCCATTATTGCCCAAAGACATTATGACTATCAAAACACGTATAAACCTACAAGTCGTAATACGGGCTATCTTTTTATGCCAAAACATAAATATGGACTAATAATATGTGAGTTCAAAGGAATTATAAAAAGAAGCACCACCACATTATAGAACCCAAGGGGCACAAAAGCAATCTCCCAACCATGGGCAATAGGGACATATAAGGTTATAAAGAGGAGTTGGCACCCAATATGGTACCCCAATACCAATAATTATAGGTGTTTAAACTTTATGCTACCAACATACTCCAAGAAAATCTCTCCAGTTAAGCATTATTTCCCATCAGATACAATCATACAATATCACCATCCTCACTGCCTTGTACTCAAATCCCGAGGCTATTCCCTATAACTAGGCATCTATGGCTTTATCATGCCTATCATGCATCCATGTCTTATGCATGCATCATAATACTTCATAAAGTCAATATAGTATGCACCATAATATCTCATAACATTTCGTAAACATATTTAATACTTACCAATAAGCAACGTGATGTTACATCAGTGAACCCTTAACATCATAGATAACATTAAAGTTAAAGTCAAAAACTTAAAAAACTAAAATCTATAATAGAATTAGGGAATGTGAGTTGTTCCGTGTAAAAAAATGTCTCAAAAGCATTCCAACAACATATAACAAGCCTATACTTCATATAAACACAAAAAAAATTGTGGTCTCAACCTAGATTTCTTAAAATTTTCACCTTGCTCACATCGGTTGATGTTATGATGAGGTAAATGCTCCTACATTTATAACACAAAAACTTAAAGTTCACAGTCATTTTATCAAATGTTTGTTATTTTATTCTTCCATTGACCTAATCAATGAAAACCCCAATGTTGATAGGGGTGGCTGACTTGGACTAGCAGTACTTGGGCGTGCTGCTTGGCCCGGCAACAAAACGAGCCAAGCCTGCTTGGTTTTAAAGACACAAAACTGGCCAAGTTCGTCCAATTTTTTTGTGAAACCCCAACATTTTGCCCAGTTTTCATATTTTTGCTAATTTTGGCGAGTGCCAAGCCAACATTAATTCGTTTTCTTGCCAACTGATTGTTTGCTCAGCAATTACCTTGGATTAGTTAATGTCTTTTCGTTAACAGCCCATCATATTGAATCTATCAAACCCTTAAAGGTGACCCATTCTTAATGCATACCCTTATTTCTATATAGTGTTTTCATGCATCTTTACAGTTATTTTGAACAAGTCCTAGTTTTCATTTTGTGATTTTTATACAACATATTTATTAAGAAAAGCATGAAGGATTAAAGTATGAACATAATGACCTGAGCTACTCGTAGACTTGGAAATTGCCATCATGTTGGAAATTGCCCAGTATTCTCGTGCATGCCTCCCTCGCACTTTCAGAAAAAGGTTCGCAATTAGCTTGTAGCTTAGTGGAGATGAGTTTGTATAGGGTAAGCTGCTTGGAAGTAGTTTAAGGTGTGGCACTTAACAGGAAACTCTAACCCTCACAACTAATTTGATTGCCTAATAATTATGAGAAATATTGTCATATAATCCAAGTGTTTGTGCCGGGCCTTTGACTCTTAGCCATGTAAGGACTAAATGTTCATCGCAACCTGGTAATGGCAGCATTGGATGACATTTGCCTCTTATGATACTTCACAATATGGCTTTCAAATTTATATTACACAGTACTGTGTGTTGATTGTTGTCACCATTTCTGCTCTGATTGCATTTTTCTTACCAATCTGTTTAGGCTTTGTAAACATGTTTTGTGGTATGTGCTTTCACGACATGTGTCAAAGATATAAAGAACATTATATCAAAAAGGGCAGAGAGTACTTGGAAATTGCAACCCTCGCTATAGTGATGTCTCCTGCCTACCACTATCTAGAATCATTCCCCCAGAATCACCCAAAATCAAAAAAGGCAACAAAATCATAGTTTCTTTGGCTAACAGTCTATGAAAGACTTAGAGGTTGCAATTACAAGCATTCACTTTTTTAAATTATAAGCATTCACATTTGAAAATTGCAAGCACACAGCTACAATTGGTACCATTCCTCGATGTAGCTGATGGCAAGTTAATTCGGTTGACGGACATTGCACAGGGCCTGTACTTGTCCAACTAGCACAAGAAAGACATGTTTAAAGAGAATATAAAGTATAGTGAAAATTAGGTAGAGCATTTGTCCATGGTTCTGTATTTCAGAACTTTACAAAGAAAAATTCACTGTTAATGCATTTCCACTGCATTTTATCTGTACAATGTTTCCATAAGCATCTCTATTGTTATCATGTATTTAGTCCAAGTGTGTTTAATTCGAACTCGAGGATGGCATGTTCTACTTATGTAAAGATTAATCCTACATCAACAGGCCTCACTTGAGCTTAGCTGTCCTAACTCTAATTTCTTGACCATTAAATTAGGAATTTATCAACTATTGATTTTAATGTCGTTTGACAACAAGGGTAGATGGCATAAACATGTGACCATTCATCGTATAACTTATTACACCATTTATCTCATAAGTTGAGATATATTACCAATATCAATAGAAATAATGAAAGGGATTATTAACTAATTTGACCACAAGTCAAATTAGGTTAACCCTTATATAGTAAAACTTGTTATGGGTGTCTTCTAGTATGTAAAATGTCTTCCATGGTCTTTAATGAGGTCATTTATTATGTTTTAGCTTTGTCATCTTTGTCCAAGTTAGTCTTATGTCATTCTAAGCCACTTTTGGGGTCATTTATGAAGTGATATACTCAACAATCAATGGAAAAAGTATGTTAGGTAAAAACAACATTAGTGAGTGAGAAGTAACAATACAAACTCACTCAACAATGGAAAACGTATGTGAAGTAAAAACAACATTGGTGAGTGAGTAGTAACAATTCAAACTAACTCAACAATGGAAAAAAGTACAAAGTAGAGAAATAAACGTAGTTGTCTACAAAAAGATCCCATTTTTGACCAAGATCCCATCTTAGACAAAACCTCCATTAACCAACATAGTCTTTTACCTATTATCCAAAAACCCAAATCCTTGTCACCTATTGAATCTCCCATCACCTTACAACATGCACCCCAAGTGATAGAGGTACTTATAGACAAAATAATTTGTAAGGAAGGAATTATCGAACCCATCCATTTCAAAGTGAATGTTATGGTACCGAGTGCAAACTTCTTGCAAATACATGAGAGCACTACATACAAAAGAATGCATGCTGTCTCTGCCAATTGAGTTCCCAATGTAGATTTGAACTTTCAAATCCCCTCTCAACATAACATCCTGCCATTTGAGATCAACGTTTAAATAAGGTTTCTGATCCCAAAACTGACAAGTAATTAACAAGGTACAAGTTCTCCATCCAATATTAAGTTTCAATTTTAGCTGTAAATGAAGATGCATCAATCCCAAACCAGGGACAGATATTATTCACCAAGATACATCCTGGTACGTGCAAAAAAAACATCATTTTATTTATCAATAATAAGAAGTACTGCATCTGCATTATTCATATAGTGCTTGATCATTGCGATGCACAGGTGCAAGGATACAAGGGTTCAATAGGAAAGCATAATTTCATTAATTTCTTTTGCAGATATACGAATCCACATTAAAGGGAGACGGGAGGTTATCAATGGACATTGCATGTGATGGTACTTGAACAATAATAAGAAAAAAATTCAATCAGCCACATCAAATGTCAAATGAAAGGTCAAAGGGTCCAAGAAGAGGCCAGAATGGCCTAACAAAAGGAGAAAATGCAATGGCAATACAGCCTAAAGGGGAAAAATATATCAAACATGTTTATACGGGCATGTGCTAGTGTAGTACACATTCTGCCAGACAAAGAATTATTTTGATTTTGAGCTGGTGAGGCCCAGAGTTAAAATGCATGTACATGCTTATTAGCAGCTGAGTCAAAACTCAGTCGCTGGAGTTATCCAACAGGTCATATGTACCAGCCATTGGCAGCCAATCCCAGTTACCCAGGAATCGCACCTAACCCCAGGATAAATCACCCCAGCCCTGCAAAAAGAAAAGATCCAACAGTCTTGCCTCTGCGTACCTAGCCAGAGGATTTTCCCTGACCAAATGCAATACATGAAGATCCTGCACTAAGCTTGGGTATTTTAATCGGCAAGGATGTAAAAATGGGTTTATATGTGTGTGTTCACTGCTAATCTATGCAAGAGGAACATCTTTTGCTATACTTGGGTATCTTAATCTCCAGGTATATCAAATATGGGATTACATGGGCAGCTGCTAATCTATGCAGCAGAGGAGCGATTCTGCCAATTGGGATAGATGAACATCTTTAACTAGACTTGGGTGTCATAATCATGTCAGGTTGGGTTTAAATCTAATTTCATAAAAATGGGATGCATTAATATTACATGCAAACCTGTTTGTTATAAATGTTGAAATAGATATTGAAGAGATACCAAAGGCCAAAGAGAGATCCCAGCTTCAATGTCTTAATAAGCTTGCCCTTTACATCATCGTTATCTTCATCAGCTGGTATGGCCCCATCTTCCTGAGCTGCCCCTGCCCCTAAACAAACATCTCTAAGGGGGTCCTCCTCATACTTGGGAAAAGCTGAACCCAGAATAGAACGCGGGCTCAATCTAGCCTCATTTGGGTACCTATGAAAACCGCAAATGATGGGCTTGGCCTTAGATTCCAGATTTGGCCGAAAGGGCATATGTGGGCGGCCTAACAAGACTGGATGTAACCGAAGGCCAGTGGTGATGTTTCCAATGCCATGGAAGCCCACCTTTCCTGAGCAACTCAAGGCTGCAGCGCACTGCATTTTGATTGAATGCAAAGCGATGCAATTACGTGTGAAGAAGAGAAGAAAAGAAGGCTAAATTGTTACGAGATCCAGCTGCCCCGATGCTTAGGGATGGTTATCGTGCGCCCTGCACTCAAAATGTTTATATGTGGAAATCAACCACCATATTTGATTTGTTGTCTTTGCCACGTAGGAATGAATGCAAGGGGCATATGCAATTTACCAACAAAAATTTACGCCAAGAGTCTCGAATATGTTAATGAACCTTAATTAGGATATAAACTAATTCAAATTGATTCAAATTACAACATGTACAAAATATACAAATAATGTAAATGCTTGCAATTGATTTGACAATGTAATTTATTAATTTATTAATTATAGAAAGTATAATAAAGGGTTAAATTATTTAGTGATTAATTATTATGTGGAAGATTAAGATCGTAGATAATGGTAGGAAGGATGGCAAATTAAATTGTATAATATTCAAAATGAGATTTGGACCTTTGTGTGTGTCAAGACAATATCATTAGCGTTATATTAGTATTGTTAAATGTTGTATTCTGAATTTAACAGTTTCATCTGTGTAGATTTTACTCTTTTATTTGATACAAGTAGGTGCACTTCTCTTTCGAATCTTTGTGCGACCTTGGTGTATGATAATTTGCATAACTCACGGAAATCCTTCTTCTTCACTTGAAACATTGGGTCCACTTGCAATGATAGAATTATGCCTCCAAAAAAGGAAGATTTTTAACCCTAAATTTATATGTGTGGGGGATCTAGGGTTAAGAAGATAGAGTAGTGTAGGACACAAGGGTGATAAACTACCTCTAACATGGCAATTAATAGAAAACTCAAACAAACAATATTATGAATCTATACAATTAATATTGCTAAAAATAGTAAATTATATTATTGATAGACATTGTAATAAATTGGAAACAGTGATACTTAGTTGATTTACTATGTGCATGCAAGTTCGAGCAAAACACAAGTTGGAAGTGGACTAGATGATGATCCTCGAACGGTCATAAGTTTCTAGAAATATTTTTTTTGTGGCCTCAGGCACTCGCATTATATCTGGACAAATGTTGACACAAGAGTCTAACTCTACCATAGGTTTTCTTGCACAAAATATTGATTGGATCTAGATCCAACCAACTAGAGCCTTCTAGGTTTTATGTCGTCTTTCTTATGATATTTTCATATTGTGTGCATATGTTATTGCTCTTTGTCAAATGATCAAACCTAGCTCTTCACCCTTGGAGTGATTGTGAGAAAAATGGGTTAGTGGGCTCATAGTGTTAAGTTGACCTCAAAGACCCCTCTATCAATGGGCATTGCTTATATAGCCACTACTCTGAAGAGTGTCTCATATTGATATAGTTATCCCCTATGTGTTGGCTTGTGTATGCACAAGGGTGTAATGTGTGATAGGCAAAGACATATAATGGCCTAACTTGTAACTTGGTAAATATGATTCATGGATTGCTCTTTGAATGCTTTAGATAGGTATAAAGACTACTCCTATGACTGATGTGGAAATAGGGACAAATGGGGCATATTTGCTCACTTGAATGCTTAATTGAGTGCTTATTGGTATATTGCATTGTGAGTTGTATGTGATTGTCAAGTGAGAAATGAATGAGGATTGATTTTATATATATATCAATCCCTTTTAGAAATATATCACATTAAAGCACTTACGTTGACCCTTTGGATACGTTTCTTTTACAAATTGAATGATTTTTTAACACTGGACACTTTGTAGGAAAATGGACAATTGCATCAATGCATGTGATCACCAGGGATGTAAGTGTCTGTGGAGCTATAAAATAGGTACATTTTCAAAAATGGTAGTGAAGGATAATTATCATGTTTGGAGCATTTTGTATAACATAGAAGGCCTAGGTCATCGAAATAATAAGGGTTAGACTAAGATATAATTAGGCACAAAAAGATAGTGAACATGAACCTTATGGGAGTGGGAAGGTCTAGAACTAAAAGTTACACTTGTGATAGGTGTTTGCCAAGTGTACAAGACTAAGGTACTATATAAATCAGATTTTAATATATACATTCTTCCACCCCCTTTAATATAGTAATGAAATTGTTAGTTTAAAGGAAATAATTGTGTACGTGGGTGTGTACAACATACCTTGTCTTTGCATGAGCCCACCTTGAGTGTTTTGTTAATGACCAACCTATTACTAAAAACATGTTACAACATATAATCAGTGTATGAAATCTGAAATTGAAAGAATTTGAAATGCTTTAAAGTAAAAAGAGAAAGGTTAGGAGTACACGTGTGTTGATGCAATCATCTTGCATTTTGGCAATTTGATTTAAAATGCCTCATTATGAAGTATTGTAACTGAGATTAGGACAATTATAAACTTGCAAGTGCATGTATATATAAAGATTGGAGGCAAAAATGCCTCCAATTCTGGTGTAAAAGTGAGTTGCAATATGGCCATTGATCTTGTTTCATCTCAATCGTGCAATCCAAATATGTGCATAATATGGTGAGTGTGGGCGATTTAATCAACTCACACTATATATCTAGTGAGGGTGGATGATTTAATCAAATCCATCCTATAACTCTAGTGAAGTTAGATGATTTAATCAAATTGGTAAGATTGAGCAATTTAATCAACCCAACCTTCCAAAGGTGAACCAACTATTGAAATAGATTGGCTTGAGAATAATCTATCCTAGATATGATAACAGTCCATAATAGTATTTGAAATATAGAAAATGATTTGATTTTGTAATTTTTAGGTGCCCCTTTGTAACATCCCCACTGGCATCTACTTAGAAAAACATGATTTTTTTAATTAACCAATGTATTCTTTCATTAGATTTCACCACGATAATCTAATTAGTGATCCATATAAAACACTCTAAGTATGTTAACTTTAAATTAAGCATGTGACATCTATCTATCATTGATCACTATCATCAAATGAAACAACATAACTAAATAGAGAGATAAATTACAAATATCCAACCACGACTGGTACCATCATACAACCACTGTTGTCAATGTATAGATAGATAAATAATTACATCTCATCATAAATAATGTCTTAATAATAATGAATACAATACAAGATTCAAGGCTCTAGAAAGCATGAGTTCTTCAAACTCTAGTATCTATAACAATCTCAAGTGTAGTCTTTAAATCAGTATTGTTATGGAGAGGGAGAGCATTATATGAGCACTTTTCTATACCAATCACAAACAATCAATCTTTCGCACAGTCTCCCATCAGGGAATGACCATCCATTTGCAGATGAGTAGACAGTGATGGTGTGAGAATCTAGAGAGACAAGCTAGTACTTGTGTGTTGTATGATTTTTAAGAACATTAAGTGTACCATAAAAAAAAATCATTCTAATACTATATCGCACATATATAAATCATACATATAAAATGACAATGCCTAATTAATATTACTTTAGCCAAAGTTTTCAATAGTTATTGATCTTCAGGATCAATCAAATTCATATATAACACTTGATTGGATTACCTTCATCTGGCATTGTGATGTTAATAAGCTAGTGAAGTCCGTCTCACTACTTAGTACCAATAATGTGGGATTTGGTTAATATAAATATAACCAACAGATTTATACGGATTACTTCCTACTAACAAGCATAAAACATGTTAAACACAAGAATAATCATAATACATACATTTAGTCCATCACACATATGAATGAATCTATATTATATTATTTACTACATAAATAATAAGCATAACAAGTACAATTCATACCATTTGAGTACAACCTATATTTAGACTACATATTCTATTTTTTGTAAGTAGATTCAAATACAATATATTTTATGACAAGTATTAATATCACCATTCATCATTTTTATGTGCACGCTACTCAATTTCAAACAACTAGTCATAATAATTTCATAAAATCAAACAACTTATTACGTTTATAGGAGACTGTATTCATATGGTTATAGTTTTATGTCCCTCAAAATTCAATGACTTATGTAACAATCCTTTAAAATATAGTAATAGACATATGAACCAATACACCTATATATGTTATATACTTATATGAATACTTAAGTCTATATATAGATATATTTCCTATATATATGCACTTGTACATATTAACTGTATTCATACTATGTTTCGCATACAAGTACTCAACAATATATAAATACTATAATTGTCAATAGTCATTTAAAATTATAAACAATGACTTCATATAATTCCAACAACTGTTATAATTCCCCTATTTACCAAAATATGTCAACAATTTATTATAAGATATCAATACTCCCAAGATATAAATGAACCAAGTGTTATAGTCTATATTCTACTCTTCAAATCGACCTCTAATTTAACATTCAAACACTCACACAGTTCACACTTATATAATCCAAGGTTTTAAATCAACAAAACATATTAATATTAAGATTCAAGATTTCAACCTCCCAATATGATATATTTGCTTGGTTTGATTCATATATAAATGTTTAATGATTTCAATCCTTACACAACTTAAATAGGATATTCTTAAGAATATATGTAGCCTAATTAGGATGTAATTATGTAACCTCATTACTTTAGATATTTTTAAAATATAAATATATCACCATATATATATCAAATATATATATAAACAATTAATCCTTACAACTTTAGTAACTAAGTAGATGGCTCATTTAAATAGGTGAAGATGTATATACCAATTATCAAAGCTACAACTATATAGTTCGAGCTCATTTTAAGACATATTTATAGTTAGTGGGAAAATTATGAACTATTTGAAGACATAATTACTTAAATACACATGCTAAGTATAGATAGTGAATCATTAAGCTCATTGAAGTTTCAATTCTATATAACCAGTTTAGATACAGTTATACATACAAACACACACACACATCACCATATGAATAAATCATTGTATACTCAGATCACTACATATCAATTTTTTGTATAAACTATATCGTTGTTTATATTTATAAAATCCACTATACTTCATACCAAATTCACTTTATGTTATTTTACTGGTGTACTCAGCTTGTTATAAGGCATAGCTCACTTGTTTTAATGCACAATTTTCTCCTCTTGAATATCATAACACTCGAACATATATTTTAACATGATAAATAACAATATTCCTCGGATTGCTCTATTACACTCACATTTTGGTTTCTAATGAAATCAATATTAATTAAATCAACTAATAAGATAGTTCCAAGACCAATCTATATTTAGATGACTATTTTATAGTGATCATATCAATTATAGAGGAGGCTATAAGACATTTCCAATAAATTATAGCAAAAATAAAAGACAGGAAAATAGATGGACATAATATCAAATTCCCAGATATCATATGTAAGTAGTGAATTCCAAGACCAATCAATATCAAATTGTTATTATTTAATAAGTCTATACAGTATCAAGTGCCTCAGTAGGTATATGGTGTTTACACTAGTAAAATCATCACCTAGTTTTAAATACCTATGATTTGTTGTTATGAATATCATTATACACATAAATATAACTCAGTGGTTATTGATTATATCAGCCAAATCGCCATTATAACACCTAGAGTTGGCTATGTGTATAGGTTCCTCTATTTGTCTTAAATCCTTAAAAGTTTACTATTATGATGTTAAAAGCACACAAATAGATACATATATTCATTACCATGATTTACACTTATTTCTAACAGATTACATGGAATTTTTCTTGAATTTAAAACACCACTTACCTTTTATAGTGTTCAAATGACACTAAGAGATCTACAACTTCCTTTGTTTTTGCTCTACTTTATTCTATTTGCTCGACTCTCTTCCTCTACAATGCTCTGCTCACTTTTTTCCTTATCTTCTATGCTTCCTCTCCCTTCTACATTGTGCCTCTTCTTCCCTTTCCCTTGCATGAATATATTCCTCTCTCTAAAGCTCACTCCTTTTTATTTTTATGATTTTTCTTTCTTTTTCATTGTATGAATACGACGCTTCCTTTAAAGTTGCATTTTTTTTTCCTTTTTGTCTTTTATCTTTTTTTTATAAATATATATCTACTAATTATAACACAATGGTTTTTATTTATTTTTAATTGTTTTTATTTATTTTATTCCCTTTTTTACACTTTTCCCTATTTATATATTTTTATTTTTTAATTACTTATTAATAATATGACTCAATAATAAATAAATAATCATAATGACTTATTAGCAAATATAAAGTCAATAATATTATTTTATCCAAAAATTGTAAATCACATTGTGTAGACTATCTATGTCTTTTCAACAGTAATTGGCATTCCTGAAGTATCATAAAGATAACCTACCAATGTTCTCACAAAAACATTAATGATTATGAACACAATAACATGACATAAACATGTAGTACCAAATCACACGAGATTAATTCCACATAAGCAAAAAATTATACTAACACACAACTAATATGCATAAACAATTATCTAAATATAAACAATCATCAAAAATATACTAACGTTAACCATTCAACTATGCATATAATGAATGTCATTAACGTGGTGTGTGTAAGGGTTCTATTTGTTCCTTTGTTGTCCCCCAACACCTCCATCTATGTCACCCTCTCTGATGATGCTCTCCTTTCATCGTGCTCCAAGGGATAAATCTCTCTTGCGTCCAACTCACGATAAGAAGGTAGTTAGCCCATAATCATCATGATATATATATCATAAAGTATTGTTGTACTAATAAATCAACACAAATTTAATATAAGAATATACCACATAGCTAAACTCATATCAATGCAATCATGAAACCAAATCAACATACATTTATCCCATAACATCATATGACTTACAACTTAATTAATAATAATCAAATCAAATTGCCAACTATAAAAATCTATGAATAATCAAGCAAATTTGTTTAGTAAGGAATCAAGATATTACACCTTTGCACTTCATATATGTCTCAAGTTAAATTTTGGGTATAATAACAGTACCAATGTATAGAATGTTTCCACAAATGTGTATCTAAATCATATAACTATGAAATTTGGGGAATTGTAAAATTGGTGCAAATGTAGAGGACTTGTTTTTATGACATGCTCCTATTGGATCTAGAAAATATGAGAACTGGTGCAAATGTGGATAACATGTTTCTATAACATGCCCCCACTATAATCTAAAATTGTGAAAATGTGGAAGTCATGCCTTTATGGCATGCCCCTACTTATATGTCCCCCTTTTGAGGTGCGGGGAAATAGAATATGGTAGTTATATTACCTCAAAAGGATAAGATAATTGTATAAGCTATGTATGGATCATGTAATATATAGGAATAACATGTATAGGTAGATATCACATTGAAGCATGCAATATGTGATCACATCGAGTTCTAAGATGCATGATATAGTTCATGAAAATGTTTGTAGAGTAACAATACAAGCTCAATGAGAAATCCAACACAAACACAAGAGCACTCATAAGAAAAGAAAAATGAAAAGTGGTCCAAGGAGACCTCCTACAAGAGGCATATTCAAATGCCACACAATTAAAGGGGAACGACTTAATCAGATATCCACAAAACATAGTGTTGGGTGAATATTTTGTCAGTCAGTTATCTGATTGAGTAAAATAGTTCTTATCATCCACATCAAGGGAGATTGGTCGACCCAGTGTGCAGGTTTACTATATCAAAGGTGGACAAATCTCTCCTCTCATCAAGGGGAGGTTCCCTATAAATATATAGGAGCTATATACTATATAAATAAGCAAAAAGTAACACTCAGAGGCAGAATACACCATCCATCTCTCTTCTTTCAGAGATGATGTTAACAAACAGAGGAGAAAATCCTAGTGAAAACACTGAAGGCACTTCTCTTCTTTCATAAGTGTTCTTGCAGGAAACAACAGGAGTTCTTTTCGATAGGATAAGTAACTGGTAACAGGGTGCAAAGTAACCAACAATCTAAGATGTAGCAGAAAGTCTCCACCTTGACTGCCCAAAGAGTGAGATACAAAGGATAATAGGGGCACAAAGTTGTCCCAGAATCCTCAACACAGAAATAGAAACTAAAAGCACACACTGAAAACAATTATGTCAGCACAAAGTCTGAAAGTAACTAGTTTTAGGACACCTTCCTTGTCACTTCCACTAGCTCTACTTGTTAAATTGTATAAACAAGAATACATTTAGGAAATAGACATAAGAACAATCTCTTAGAATGATACAAGCTATAACAACACAAAGTCTGAAAGTAACTTACTTTCTAATTCAAACAAAGAAATATGATGAACAATCTGAGCTCAAAGTCTTAGTAATGCCTTTCAATTTGGGCAGAGTTTTGCTTCTAGTAACGAGAAGATCTCCCTTAAAATAATAAAAGAGATTACAATATATAGCAGTTAAGAAAGACTTGGCACTTTGTTTCATGGAATGGCCCATGCTGTGCATTCAATGCCTTGAATGCATTTTCAGTTTTGTCAAAGAGGGCCATGCTGGAACAGGGCGACTGCCTTAACTGTGGCATGTTGATTTATCTCAAATGTCTTCTCTTGGGCCTAAGTTGTCTGGTCTTCTTTATGATGCTTACACGGCCGTCCATTCGCCTTTACTCAAAGGGGAAAAAATAGGTCGCGCCATTGAATGCTCGTGTCCTCTAATGTCCACTTGGTGGATTGTTCCACCTACTAGAAATAACTCTCCTACAGATATTTCTAGATTTTTCGTTGCATTTTGTCTCTTCTTAGTGATCTGAGCTCTCGGGCTATCTTCTCACTTTTTGTTGGCTCCTTCGGCTCCTTTGTATTGGGAGTGCTCCGTCTTTGACACGTGGGATGTTCTGCTGTTATGAAACTTACTAGAAACTTACAGAAAATGGGACCCACGACACTTCTTGTCTAAGTAGCTTTAAAAGGGGAACGCAAATGTAGACACTTGTCATGTTCTGCTGAGTTATAATGGAATACGTGGCACGTTATACAACTTTGAAACTTATTAGAAACTATGTCCCAGTAGATGACACTTGGCAGCTTCTACTTCGACTTTATGAGGGACACATGGTGGCTTCTACTGATCTCCTTGTCTTTTTTCATCGGGCATTCTTTCACAGGATTTTCTCTTCAGTCGGGCTTATTTCCTTCGAATAAAAGTCTGAAGGAATTCCTTTGGACGTTCTGTCTGAAGGAAATGGTCCTTAACAACTTTGTTGCAGGAACTTTTTTGAAGGGATTCCCTGCTCGCTTTTGCTTGCTGCCCTCCTCAAGGGCATTCAGCTTGGTTCATTTCCCTCCACAAGGGCACTCGACTTTGGGGCACTCCTTTGAACCTATTGATTGAACTGACTGATTGAACCAACTTTGGTTCAACGGTTCAATGGTTCATTCTTGTGTTTGAAGCCATCTTTTTGTCTAAGTTTTTTGATCGCTTGAATAAAATGCGTTGAACCAACTGCTCGTTGAACCTTTGCTAAAGCGCTTAACTCATTAAACCCGTTGAACCCATTGAACCAAAATGGTTCAAGGGTCAATGGTTTAATGGTTCATTCCTTGCTTAGAAGCTTGTCAATGAACATTTTTGGTTGAACCAAGGCATTTTTGGTTGTGATCATGTTCTGCTTGGAGGAGGCCAAAAACATGCTTGGATTGCCTAACACCTCACTAAATTAGAAATGTTTCCATGGAAGGGAGGTAAGTAATCAAAAACTAAACCTATAAACCCCTAAATTTGGCAATTTTTTTTATTTGCATTATTTAATTGCTAAATCCTATTCTTTTTTAATAGTTCATTCCACTGTAAGAGACCAACATGCTAACCATGCTCCTAACCCTCCATATAGCTCTCCTAACCCTCCACTTAACCCTCATAATCCTTGTAGCCCTCTTACAATTCCACAAGATCCCCCAGTCAGTCAGGAGGATCTAGCTCCACATCATAGAAAATAAAATTGAAATTGAACAAATAATCAGGACAATGAGGGACACCACATCGACCAACACCCACTGCACCTATTTGGCCAATACCTTAGAGTTTGTATTAGGTCAAGTTAATTCGATAATGAGTCAAATTAACAAATGAGAATCATATAGGGATAGATATAGGGCTTACCGTGTTGAAAATTTATTAGCATGTGAGATGAAGAATAAATAAATATCAAAAGACCAAATTTATGCCTTATTCATCCACCCAACAACCAATGTACCTTTTCCAATAACCACTAAACATTTCCCAATCCACTGATGCCAACACAATTTGATTAGAAATATTTTTTGGAACTGATGGTGGATGGTGTTTGATTACCCATCGTCTAACAATGTTGAGTTCCCATTGTAGTTTTTTAAGAAACTCTACTACGAGTTTGTCCTCAATGAGATATCAAACTATTTTAACTATGGTGAGTTTTAGGGCTGAGAGAAAGGCTTTGTACAAGATCAACCATGTGTATGTCATGCACCTAATCAGCCTGCAAGGATCCCTACCCAAAATCCATTTCAGCCCAAGATCTCCTCTACAACAAAAGAGGTTATGGATATTGATATTTTGCATGTGCTTAATGCGCTTAGTGATACACTTGTTCAACATATAAGTAGGCTTTTTGAGACCGATCCTAGAGATACTCCACCTAGTATGTGTACTCAACCTCACCATTGTAGATGCTGTGGTGCTATATTCATTAGACCTTCGAATGATGATGGTGGTGCTTCTAAGTGATTAGATGATATACTCTTGAGTGATGAGTTTTTAACACGTATATTTGGTGTGCACACGTTGGTCACTACACACATACAAGTATATTTTATATAAATGTCATGTTAAATTTAAGTTATATTTGTATTTAAAATCTAACAATTAATTTACACATAAATTGAATAATATATGTAATTTTTATGTTGAAGGAGGAAATGGTGCCTACATCTTCATTTGTAGAGCCAGATTGCGGGCCATCCACTACTTTAACTATCAATATTAATAGGCTACTATTTACATATACAGAGCTAAAATTTTGAGTTAATATTATACTCTATTTACATGTTTTTATTTATATAGATATATGCTCCTGACTAAAAAGCATACATATACAAATTAAAATTTGATTGACAATGATGTGAATACAAATTATATGTGTGAGATGTGTTGAAAGATATACAGAGAAAATTTATAACCTAATAATGATCAACCATCTAGATAGTCTCCTTCAATGTCTAATGATGTTTTTATCATATTTTTTTCAAAAATATATTCTTCCTCCTATTTATTCTAATCATATCATTAGTGTTCCTTCATCTTTTCAAACTTTTTTTAATGTTTCACATTTTTCTTGATTATCATATCTTCTTCATAGTGTTTCTTAAGTACTTAATATTTTCATTGCTACATATAATACTACTACTTATCTTCCAAATCCTCAAGTTTATTCCCTTGTGTGAATCATGCATGTTATGTAATAGTTTAAATCCTCTAGAAAACTAAGCGAGGTTATTTTTTCATCTAATGATGACAATAGACACTCCTCCATCTCTACGAGTAGAGACAAACACAGGCATTATTGCTGCAATGTCATCTACATAGGCACTCATCGAGGTACATGTTAAATTATAATTTTGAAATGTAAAAATAGTTTTATTTTAATGATTTACTACATACTTGGGCAAATATAACTTATGTGAATGTATTGTATATGCAAATTTTTTGTATAACATCTGATAATCCCATTTAAATGATTAGTAGGGCACTTTCTTGTGTTTCTTCCGCATTTCACACACCTTTTCATGCACCTTAACCTCTCACTGACCCTATTGAGCACCAGGCACAGATTGAGCATGACCATTAGTTTCCAATAAGTGCATGTTTAAATTATTTTTGTATTATAGTTTGAAATTAATTTATAGACTTGGTTGCATGTATAGTATGTGAATTTTTTAATAATATTTGTATTAGAACTAGTTTAGCTACATGTGAGCAATGAGCGTAAAAGGACCCACAGTCAGACCTTGGATGGATCTAAGGCATTTGAGGGATCTCCATCTATGAGTAGGGCATCCTAGGGAGAGTCTTTTTCAAAGAAGGTAATGAGAGGGAGACTATTTGATGATTAGGATGTTTTAGATGATGTACTTGTTTTTATATCTATATGGCAATGTACATGTGTTTGGAATTATATGTGTATAATAAATTCATCCAACATTCTATTATGTTATTAGATGATGTAGTTTTTTGTACTCCTATATGACAATGTATGCATTATTGACATTGTATAGTTATATGGCATTCATCTGACATTCTATTTTGTTGTTTTAGATTAAGGTAAAAACAGGTTTTGAAGGGACCCCGAAACCCTGAAACAAAGGAAGAAGGATATAACAATAACGCCCTCAGGTAAAACAAACCTAACACCTACTGCTGAGTAGTATCAAAAGCAGGTTTTACAGGGACCTGAAACCACAAGTCAAGATCATCAACATTCTATTCTGTTGTTATTTTGTATGCCTTTAGGGCTTTTATGGATACATTTTGTGGTAATAATCTTTTTTGTACAATTTGTCTCACATTATTATTGAAAAACTAAATATGATGGTTCTATGGCCATATTTAGATATGATCATCTTTAATATTTCCTTTGTGTAATTTATTAAAACTAACTTGCAATCTTTTAATGTGTGTTACAATTAAAACTATATGGAAAAAAAGAGTATATTGTTTGAGATAGAGTCATATATTACTATGAAGTACCTCTCATGATTGGGCTACACCATTTATCACTATTTTAATATGAATACCCTTGCTACACTGGTTTAATCATTTGGGTCTTGATATTCATGTTTTGTAAATTCATTGAATTTATAGACATTTTGCATTTATATCACAAGTACTTGATTGAAACATTTAATGAAATACTCATCTCTTGCATACCTTCTTTGGATGCCCTTATACATTTTACTTGTGCATGTTTGATGAAGTGGTTATGTTCTACCCCCTCCTTTAGGATGTCCTCTCCTTGGAGACGTTTTGTATTCTTGTTTGGAGACTCTTCTTTAGACCTTTGAAGTAGTGCAAGAATATAATTCTCATGTATCTTGAAGCCTTGGAATATTTTTGTGGCTGTAGCTCTTTTGCAATTCTCCCTCTCCACTGCACTTAGCTTGGCCATTTCATATTTCTCTATCACTTGAGACAACTATTTCTTCACCATTTGATAAATATCCATGTTCATCTTCACTTCGTTGTGTTTCAAGTTCAAAATATTGATCCTCTATGTCAGATCTAAACATGTCATTTTGATTCAAAATCACCTCAATGATTGAATTTTATGGTTTATTATCATGTACTGCATTTGGTTTTTTTCCTTACCTCTAATAGAGGCTACTGCTTTCATAGTAGGCTCCTTATCTAAATATTAAAACAATGGGTTCAAATAGCCTCAAGAATTTTCATATCATAGAAAACATTATAATGTGGGTTATTATCATTGATTATTTGGAAAAAAATAATAAGACAATGGATTATCTTTCATCACATGATTTAAAAAATTATGAAATAAAATAAGAGCTAATTCAATTTCCATCAGGCTTCAAATTCAGATATACCAATTTTTTCATATGTATATGCAAGTTAAAAAAAATCATATATTAATGTACCTATGTGTATGTGTCTCTCTCTCCAAGCATGATTTTTATAATTTAAGTATATTAAAATTGTGCCCACACACACATACAAATACATACATATAACTAAGATACAAAAATTGTATGTATATACACATATAGACATACTTTGTATAGATATGTATAACACACATTTAATAAGTTAGATTTGTGACCCCCCAATATGAAACAAGAGAACAATCATAATCACATATAAGATATAAACTAGGGGAGGTACAATAGAATTCTGGGGCATTAAATAAATAATTTAATTTTGTTTCAATATATATCTATTAACCTAGATTAATATAACCATTATATAGGGTGGTTAAGACCTTGATGAATCAATGCATGTTGTGTATATGTCCATACTTACTAGATTCATGGTCACTTGTAACAATCATGTCTTCTTTACCTCTACCTCATAGGACATCATGTCACTTTTAACATCGACACTGTAGTAGGAGAAATCCACCTCTAGTGCTTTATGGCTCAAAACTAGTACTAACAACACATCTAGGGTGGTGGATAACATCTAGAACCATATTCTTGGCCTTAGATCATGCCCGATTGAGAGACCCACCACCCATTCTGGCCTCGAGAATGACCTTCCCAAAACAAGAAAATATAGTTTTTAAACCTAACTTCAAGTGTGCATAAAATGGAAATTGTAATTTATTAGAATGAACTAGAAGAATCCTCCCATGCATGTTTAATATTTCTAATTTCACCCCATATCACATCTATGGAACCTTGGAGATGAATCCATGGCATAATTTGTAGTGACAAGTCCTGAAATGCAACTTTTTTGCAATGAAGAGACAAGTGCTTGTCCTCCAACTGACATTTATGCCTCTAAAACATCTAGGTAAATATACATAACTTTAAACAAACCTATATAGGAAAATGACATGTGTTACTATGGCCATGACCTCCAAATCCACCTAGATGTGTGTTTTCACCACTGTTTAGGAGCGTGGAAACAATGACAATAAATGTTATCAATATTGAAGTTGTGGTTGGATAACTCCACCTTTAATGCTTCATGGCTCAAAAATAGCATTGATAACACATCTAGGGTGGCAGATAATTTCCATGATCATGTTCTTAGCCATTGATCATGCTCGGTTGAGATACCCACCACCCATTCCAACCTCAAGAATGCCCTTCCCAAAACAAGAAAAAATGTAGTTTTTAAGTCTAACTTTAGGCATGTGTAAAATAGAAATCATAAGTCATTGGAATGAACTATAAGAAACCTTCTATGCATTTTGAATCCCTCTAATTTATCCCTGGGTCATGTCAATGGAACTTTGGATATGAATCTGTGGTACAAGTTATAGTGACAGGTCCTGAAATGCAACTTTTTTATAGTGAAAAGACAAGTGTTTGCCCTCCAACTAACATTTATGCCTCTGAAACCTCTAGGTGAAAAAAATCACTTCAAACACATATAGATATGCAAATTACACATGATCCCATGACCACTAACTCTAAATCAAATTGGATGTATGTTATCACTACTGTTTAGGAGTGTGGAAACACTAACAACAAATGTTATCAAAGTTGAAGTTATAGTTGGATAACTCCACCTCTAGTACATCGTGTCTCAAAACTAGAATTTCCAACATGTCTAGGGTGGTAGGTAACATCTAGGACCAGATTATTGGCTTCCAATCATGCACGGTTGAAGACCCACCACCCATTTTGGCCTTTTAGAACACCCTTCCGAAAACATGAAAAATGTAGTTTTTAGCCTAACTTCAGGCATGCATAAAATGGAATCTATAGGTCACTAACACGAATCATAAGAACCCTCTCTTGCATGTAAAATACATATAATTTCACCCTAGATCACCTTGATGGAACCTTGGAGATGAATCGGTGGCACAAGTTATAGTGATGGGTCCTAAAATGCAATTTTTTTACAATGAAGAGACAAGTGCTTATCTTCCAATTGAAATTTATGCCTTTGGTACCTCCAAGTGAAAATTCATCACTTAAAAAATGTCTAGATATTAAAATTACACATGCTTCCATGACCACAACATCCAAACCCACCTATATGTATATTTTCACTACTATTCAGGAATGTGGAAACACTAACAACAAATGTTGTTAAAGTTGAAGTTACAGTTAGAGAACTATACTTCTGGTGTTTTATGGCTTGAAATTGGCACTAGAAAAACATCTAGGCTAGTGAAAAACATCCATGAATAGATTATTTTCCTCTGATCATGCCCATTTGAGAGACCCACCACCCATTCTGACCTCAAGAATGCCCTTCCCAATACAAGAAAAATGTATTTTCTTAACCTAACTTTAGGCGTGCGTAAACTAGATTTCATAAGCCACTAACATGAACTAGAAGAACCTTAAAATGCATGTTAAATGCCTCTAGTTTCATCGTAGATCACATCGATGGAACCTTGGATATGAATTTATGGCACAAGTTGCATGATGGGTCTTGAAATGCAACTTTTTTTGTAGTGAAGAGATAAGTGTTTATCCTCTAATTAGTATTAATGCCTCTGGGACCTCCAGGTGAAAATCTATCACTTTAAACACGTCTATATAGGAAAATAAGATGTGATCCCATGACCATAATGTCTAAATCCACCCAAATACATGTTTTCACTACTGTTCAAGAGCATGGAAACACTAACAACAAATATTGTGAAAGTTGAAGTTGTAATTAGAGAACTCTACTTTTGGTGCTTCATGGCTCAAAACTATCACTACCAACATGTTTGGGGTGGTAGATAACATCCAAACCATGTTATTAGCCTTTGATCTATAATAACTACAATTATTTTAATTTTTTTTTAATATCGAGATAAGCAACTATGACACAATGTTTTCAACCAGAGTTATCATGAAAAATGTAATAAGATCTATAATTGTGTTATATCCAACATAAAAAATAGACCAAGTCCATAAATTAGTAATGAATTCATTAGGAAGCATTTTAATCACTTAGTATTTAGATAGAAGTGAGTTAGTGTATGAACACTAACGCATGCCTATCCATGTACTTTTTATGTGGCCTTCCTAGTAAAGCCATCAATAACTTATACACTTACTCGAGCACCTACATAGGCTATAAAATATTCTATACTTCATTGGGTAAACCATAAAAGTTTAGCAAACAATTACAAAAGGTGAAATAAATCTAATAGAAGAATCATCATACTAAGCTTGCATAAGCAATATCTACCAAACACACGAGCAACAACTAGCGATCATTGGAAAGACTATTTATAAAATCAATAAAAATCTTTGGAATGATTTAATAAAGTCACAAACAAGCATGGGATGAGTTTGACATCATCCTGCTAAGTAGCCTAGGGAGATTAGATTATTGGTTATTTATTTGATCATAAAGTAAAAGTGTAATGTAAAGGCCTAACTGATTAAGGTAGTGTTCTTATAGCCTCTTAAGATGTTTCAACAACCATGCTTAATTTCCTTTTTGGAACAACTTATCAATTTCACAAGGCATGGTTAGCCTCATAGCCTTAACCCATTTAATTGACATTTCCAAGTCAAGACATGCCTTATTATTTATCTTTTTAAGTTTAGCCAAACCTTATTTTAGGTTATGCACACAAAACTTCACACATTCACTATTTAATTCCCTCATGAGTTTCGAAGAACTCTATGTATTTATGCTAAGTTTACTTCTTAACCTTAATCACTTAAGTGAATCATATTTCAACTTAGATTAATGCCATTTAGACTAAGTTTTTCTATATGTCAATGCCTTAAGGCTTAGAAACATTCATTTCCCTTTTAATAAAACTCATTTATCTTTCTTATCTTCCAAGGGAGATTTATCCAATTCAAAGCTTTGGAAGATTTATCCATTTCAAAGCTTAATTGTTTAGAACTCAAATAATTATTTATTATAATTCCTTAAGGAAGACAATTCATTGTTATTATAATGAAATAGTAAAACTTGTTATCATCCCACAGGTTATTTCCAAATAAGGAAAAGATGTTCCTCAATCATATTATGTTTCATTTATAATGACCATCGAAATTTAGGTCCTTAAGTTCTTATCTGTTTCACAAGCTTATTTTAAAGCTATTTTTATTAACTTATATTATACATGTGATTAATGCATGACTAGTTTTAACTTAAGTTTTTAATTATTCAAAAATAATTCCAAAAGTTATACAAGGTTGTCATATTAGTTCTATCACTTGAATAGTGATATAATTAATCCCATTTTTTAACATGCAAGATTTGATTTGCACTTAGTCACACAAGAGTACAAAGAAAATAAGTAGTTCAATACCAAGAAGATTCTTAACTTCCCAAATAGGCCTCATACTTCAAAGGACAACCATACTATGAGTTTAGTGAAACAAGAAATGAAATCATCTCAACTGTACATTGTTTCATCACTTACAACAAGAACCACTCTCATATTACATTTCAAACTAAAATGTATAAGTAATGTCTCACAACTAGAAATGTTTTCATGCTCAAGATAATACTAAGTAAATAGTATGGAATTGAATCATAACCAATACATTATTATCTTATAGCCATCTTCATATGAATAGTACAATCTATGAGTAGTAAACAACCATATGAACCTTATAACATATTCACACACTTATTCTTATAATAAGTTAACTAAATGAACTTGTTCAAATTATGCAAAGAGATGCAATAACATACTTAGATTAGAATTAATGACTGGAGATTTAAATGACAATATGCCCACAACAAAAACCTCAAGCCCATACAATGTTTAATGAATGAATGTACAACATCAATTCATAAAACTATATCAATTTGATCATTATTGCTAATGGAAATTATATAATCCTAGAGATATAAAACAACTTAACACTAGTTGTAATTATTCAACCCCATCATATAAAATTACACCGAGGTAATATTTACACAACCTTTTAATTAAATATCAAGGTTCCCTAAAACCAAATGTGTAACAATTTAATGTATGGAAGGATAATCTATAGGGACAACATATAATTTGTAATTATAATCAAATTGAATTCCAACTAAAAATGTTAAGTAGTTTAAACATAATAATAACATTGTATACCATATTGAAAAAATCAATAGAATCAAGGAAGATCTACAACAACAATTTAGAAACTTAATCAATCCATTTTACATAATGATATTTTTTCACTTCACTTTGACTACTAAAAACCAATGCACATTCTGAAGAAGTATAAATAAGCAATCCTCTATATGCAAGTCCAACGAAGCACAAATTGTGTCTCCAATCCTAATGAGCCCAATGATAAGTGGCCCTAGACCACCCCATCCATCAATTATATGTGATTCAGGCCAGTTGAGAGAAGTGAGAATGATCAACAAAGACTATTGATCTTGACTCAAACATAACCATCTTATGAAAACATTTAAACATCAGTGTTCCCATTCTTGGTTATCAACACTAATGCCTTTTTAGTTATACCAACTATTGTATCTCATACAAGAGCTTTAAATATTTGAAGATTAAGAGTACAATCCATGGAGTTACACTTGTAATTCTTAATTCTTTGTTAGGGTACATCATTTGAAATAAATGTAATTGTATTACTACTAGTAACCCTGAATACAACAATATTATTTAAATATTTTCATCTAAATAAAATGAAATTTAATGGCACAAATAGCTTTCAAAAATCATACTAAAATAACATGCTCAGAACAACATCAGACCCTCATCAAGAAGAATAATCAAACTTACAGTAGTGTAAAAAGATACCAAATCTCAACTCAAGTTTTCATACAAGATAATACATGCATCCAAAGAGTGTAATTAATGTCAATTATACAACTCAAAGTGACAACATCAAATAACATAAAGCTCTAGCTCAATTTTGACCAACAAAGTCAATGAAAATTATGATAGAAGATCCTAAGGTAATTATCAAAACTAGTAATGATAATAAAAACATAATACAATCATAAAAGGAATAAAAGACAAATAGTATAAGGTCATGATGTCTTCACATCATAGGAATAATCTTTCCATCCAAGTCAAAAAATCATCACTGAAAATGTAATCGATTGACCAAATTAGGCTTATAACACAAGTAAAAAACACTCATAATAACCAAATATAATATCCTCATTGTATGAATTTTAATTGAAACCTAATAAAATAATAATAAAATATTATTTTACAAAAACCCAGTCAATAAAATGCAGATGAAAGGTGAGTTCCCTTTATTCCTTGCCTACCCAAAACTTCCAGCCTCTAAATGCATGCAACTACCAGTCAAACCACTTATGAAACTCTTGAACTAGCATAAAACTCCATAAAACCATCTACATAGATGACAAGGCAAATAAATTATTGTAGTTTGGACTTTATGATAAGATCATAACATTCAAGCAAACAACTTCCTTATTATTTTCCTTGGCCACTATTCTCCAAAATTTTTGGCAGAGTTTCCTCATGTACTAGGCTCTTCAAAATCACAATGCAAAATGACCAAGCAAGAACCCTATTAGGGTTGGTAAGCCTCTCTAATTCCATGCCTCGAGTGGTGAGCTAATGTCACATACTAAAGTTTTAAAACAACAACTTCCAAACTAATGTCAAGTCCCATGGTTTGTAGGCCCATTCTTTACCTAACTAAGCCAAGACTTGGTCGATTCAACATTGCCAACAAGGAGTCCCCCAAAGCTATGACACTAATGCAAAAAATACATGGTTCAATACTAATTAAAAATGATTTAATTCCTTCCAAAATTCCCAATATTAAAGACCCTTTTTCAATTTAAGAAAACTATGCAAGAAGACTAAATAAAAAATATATAACATAATAGTATAAGACTATGACATTCCAAACAATGTTGAAAAGTGTCAAATTATACGAAGAGTCAAAATCAAAAGTGAGTAGAGTAATGTACAAGCAATAAATCAAAATTGACTCAAGACCCATTTCTAGAAATGCATTCAAATCCAAACAAAGATAAACATGCAATAATTTAAGTCAAGCATAATAACGACTCAAAGCACAATTTTTTTGCAATTTTAAGTTCATTGTTTCTTTCCATTCACTTTCTCAACCTCACCTGACTACTTGTAGTCACATGAAACCTAGCTCATATCATGCACCTATGGTCACAACAAACAATCAATATCATTTGTACTAAATAAAAGTAATAAAATAATAAGAACATTAAATAATAATACAACTAAAATGAATAATGAATCAACAACTCATTAAGCATGAATATCCAATGCTAAAATGAAAGTGCATATCAAATAGTTATCTCAACAACATCATAATAGATCAAATCATAGATCACAAAATTATATCACAACAATAGATAGACAACATATCCAAAAAAATTATAACAAAACTCTCTAATAGCTATAAAACAAGTTCAGCTAAGTAGGGTCATTACATCCTCCCCCACTTGAAAAAAACTATCCTGGTGGTTAAAATAACCAAGGATAGTGTTGCTTGAAAATAATATTGTCTTCCTAAATAAAACTTCTTTCAGACAAAGGATCCCATATAACCTGAATTTGAGAAATTTCACGATTTCACAGTCTAACATTGTGATGGCCCAAGATCCTCACTAGATCCAACTGCATCTTTTCCTCTTCCAAAAACTAAAGAGATCCCAATAAAAAACATGAGAAGGGTTAGACATGTATTTTTCAATAATTCAACATGAAAAACATCATGAATCTGAGACAAATAGGAGGAAGGGCTAGTTAATAGGCAACAAGACTATTTTTCTCTAAAATTTTAAAGGGTCCTACAAATTGGGGAGCTAATTTTGAAAACTTTCCAAACTCAATTGAAATTTTTTACGGTCTAACACGTAGAAATTTTTTATCACCAACTTCAAATTCATGTGGTGACCTCTTTAAATCTGCATAGCTCTTTTGTCTATCAGAGGCAAATTTTAGATTTTACCTTATGATTTATATTTGCCTATCATACTATTGTAAAACATCAAGACCAACAATAATTTTAATTTTTAAACTTTCCTAGCCAAATGGAGTCTTACACGTATGTCCAACTGAGCCTCAAAAAGATCCATTTTAATCATAGAATGATATGTGTTGTTGCAAGAAAATAAAAATGAGTGTAAATAATCTTTCCATTTACCTTATTGATACATCACATACATTATTAACATGTCTTCCACAACTTGATTTAATATTTCTATTTGACCATCTATTTTTAGGTGATAAGATGAGCTTAAGTTCAGTCTTGTACCAAAAGCAACAATCAGTGTTTTCCAAAACCTTAAAGTAAAAAAATTGTCTCTATCATAAATAATAACTGTAGGCATGCCATGTAGTTGTACTATTTATTTCACAAATCATTCAACAAACACAGATGCATCATTAATTAATTTTTTAGCAATGAAATGACCAACTTTAGTAAATTTTTCTATTACATCTAGAATAATATCATGTTTACTTCAATACTTAGGCAAATCAACTATGAAATCTAGAGAAATAACAACTCACTTACCTTGTGGAACATTGTGAGGATATAAGACTCCTCATGGATGACAATGTTCAGATTTCACATGCTAACATTCCAAACATGTTGCCATGAAGTGAACAACTTTAGGTTTCAAACCAGGCTAATAATACAACCTTTTAAGCTCATGTGTCATCTTCGTGACTCCACAATGAGTAAAATAAGGCACTACATGCACTTATTTCAATAAAATGTTTCTTAAGTCACTAAACTTAGGCACATAAATTCTATTTTTATGTCTAATTAGGCCATCAGAATCAATAGATAATTCAAAAAAATCTTTTCTATACGCTCGTCAACCAAACTTGCACTTACAACTTGGCAAAATTCATCATAATGTTGTTGTTGTAAAATTTTAGTTATGAAATTATTATGTAGAATAGACATGGTATCAATATACATGCATTGACTGAGTGCACTAGCAACATAATTCTTGTTACCTTTCACATAATAAATATTCATATCAAAATTGCTCGGTAATTATGGCCATCTACTCTAGCATGCATTCAAATCATCTTGAGAAAATAAATATTCCAAGTTGTGATGATCAAATTTTATTTCAAAATGCTTACCTAGCAAAAAATGTTTTCATTTCTTTAAAGCATGTACAATGACAATAAGTTCAAGGTCATGAGTGGTGTGATTTTTCTCATGATCTTTTAGTTTTTATGATTCATAAGCCAAGACTAAACCACCCCGAGTTAACACACCACCCAAGCCTTCTTTAGATGCATCAATCCATATTTCAAAAATTATTGTTAGGATCTAGTATAATAAGTATGGGTGTTGTGGTTAATAACTATTTAGGTTTCTAAAAAACTTGTTCATACTTAAAAATCCAGACAAACTTCTTACCCTTGTGCTGCAAAGAAGTTATTGGATTAGTTAACTTATAAAATTTTTTAACAAATCTTGTGTAATAACTAGCCAACCCCATAAAGCTACGTACTTCATGTACATTTTTACGAGTAGGCTACTCTCGGATAGCCTTAATCTTATCTAGACTAACAACAATACCAACCTTAGATATTATGTGATCCAAAGAGTGGATCTTCATTTTAAAGAAAACACACTTAGATAACTTACCATATCATTTATGTTGTCATAGCCTTTGTAACACTAAACACAAATATTGTTTGTGTTTAGCTGTATTCTTAAAATTGATCAGTATGTCATCGAGAAAAACTAGAAAAAAATTGTCTAATTTTTTTATAAATGCACTGTTCATTAAATTCATAAATGCATCAAGTGCATTAGTTAAACCAAAGGGCATTATCATAAACTCGTAATGTCCATACAGAGTTTTAAAAGTGGTTTTATGGATGTCTTCATCCTTAATTCTTAGTTGATGATAGTCTGATCTCAAATAGATCTTAGAAAAGATAGCTTCATCCTTCATTTGATCAAATAGATCATCTATCCTTGACAAAGGATAATTCTTCTTGATAGTAACCTTGTTAAACATGCAGTAGTCAATACACAATCACAAGGTTCCATCCTCCTTTTTCTCAAAGACCACAGGTGCACCTCAAGGTGACACACTTGGACTAATGCTACCATTTTTTAACAAATATTGTAGTTAAGATTTAAGCTCTTATAAATTTTTCACATTCATTCAATAACGTGCCTTAGATGTAGGGGCTACTCATGGCATTAAATCAATAGAAAAGTCATACTCCCTCTTAGGAGGTAAACTAGGCAATTTTTCTAGAAAAACATTAGAGAATTCTTGTAAAAATGGATATTTTTATGATGTTATTTTAGTTACAAATGGTTCTTCCTATATCTGTACAACATACAGTTTGTATCCTTTATGCACTAATTTTTTCACCTATAAGGTTGATAGTAGCTTGCGTACTTTAGACTTCAACAAACCTTATATCACAACTAATTTTTCCAAGTCAATATTTTAGCACTTTTTTACAGTAGTCTAGATTGGATTTATGCTGTTGTAACCAATATATACCCAAAATGACATCAAAATAATTGAGGGGAGCTAAGAATAGGTTAAATTTAGTCTAAAAAATGCTTAAGTCTAAGCTTTCTTGTTCAAGACATTTAGAAATTGGCACCCTTTTGCTTGAGATGAACTCAACATCCTAACCATCCCTCAATGTCACAAGATTCCGTTTACAACTATCACTACCTTAGGATTAACAAAGCTATCAATTGCTCCTGAGTCAAACAAAATAGAAACAAAAATATCATTTAATTTACCTCTGAATTTGATATGAGTTGCTTAGAAATCTATGTTTCTATTATCCAAAACTACCCTATGGTTAGTTGATTGGCCCATCTTTAACTTGGGACAATCCTTGTGATAGTGATTATCTCCATATTCCAAACATACTATAGTCCTTCAGAGTTCTACAAGATTGGTATTTTCCCCAATGGTAGGTACATTTTGACCATCTTAAGTCTATTTTTCTTAAAATTTACAGTGTTAAAAGAATTCTAATTTTTGAAGTTTTTATTCTGCCCTTGAAATTTATTAAAACCACTGGCACTCCTAAAAAATATGTGATTTTGATTATATTTCTTGAAATTCTTGGGTGAAGGGGATAGATTCTTATTTTTAGACTATTATCTATTCTATTTAAAATCTTGCCTCACCTTTTGATGAGCTTTCTCTTTCTCTTCTACCCGATGAGCAAATTAAATAGTAGTAGTTAACGTCTTTGGATTGGTCATATTGACATCATGCATCAATATCTCCTTCAACCCCATCTTAAATTTTGTTACTTTAGTTTCTTTGACATGCATGTAGTTAACATGACACACTAGGTTTAAAAACTTATTTCCATACTCAATTATTGACATATTCTCTTGCTTTAATAACTGAAAAATCAATTATTTTTTGTTCTTTAAAGTTTGAGCTGAGATACCTCTTCTTGAACTACCTTTAAAAATTAGGGAAAATAAGACCCATTGGGTGGTAACTCTCTAATGCACAGAGATGGTTCCATCAAAGAGCTATAGTTCTAACTAACTAATAATAAACCACTCTTGCTTTCACATTAGAGGGCATATTATGTATATTAAATTATTTTTGTAGATGAACCAACCATGCATCAACTACATCACCTAATTTCTCATTTGAAGAGGTTGGTGGAGGTAGTTTTTTTAGTTCCTTGATGATAGGATCAACCACATTTACAGGTTTGTCTTGGAGCTCTTGCTCACCAACTTGCCCTTCTTCTCTAAGTGGTGATTTTAAGGTATAATACCTCCATACTATTTAATCTATGTTTTTGGATTTCCAGTTTGCTTTGAAGAGCATTCAACGAAGTTAATATCCCATTCAAGACTACCTCTTGGTTCGCATTAGGATTGTTTTCTTCATGGTTAAGGGCTCTAACGTTATTACCATCATTATTCAGAGGAGGTTCCTCTCTTTTAGGAAAATTGGCCCTATGACCTCTACCTCTACAAGGGTTAACATCCTTCGAGTTATTATCTATTATTCTAGATCTTGTTCTCACCATCCTTAGGTGAAATAAATAACTCAATAGGAAAAACAACAAGAAACATTCACCAAAGTTCCTTAGAGCATTAAACATTACTCTGATACTAATATGTAACAACCATTTTTTTTCAATAAAGAGATAAGTAACTATAGCATAAGGTTTTCAATCAGAGTTAACATAAAAAACATAATGAGATAAATAACTATGTTATAGCCAACATAAGAACTAGACCAGTCCATAAGTTAATGACTTCATTCAGAAGCATTTTAACCACTTAGTATTCAGAAACAAGTGAGTCAGTATATGAATACTTACGCACACCTATCTACGTACTTTATATGTGGCCTTCCTAACAAAGCCATCAATAACTTATACACTTACCTGAGCACCTACACATGCTATAAAATAGCCTATACCTCATTAGGTAAATTACAAAAGTTCAACAAACAATTACATAAGGTGAAACATATCTAAAAAAATAATCATCATACTAAGCTTGCATAAGCAAGATATACCACACACACATGCAATAGGCAATGATAATTGGAATGACTATTTATAAAAGTAATACAAAGCTTTGGAATACTTTACTAAAGTCACAAACAAGCATGGGATGAGTTTGACATCATCCTACTAGGTAGCTTAGGGAGACTAGATTATCGGTTGTGTATTTGATCATAAGGTAAAATTGTAATGTAAAGGCCTATTTGATTAAGACAATGTTCTTATAGCCTCTTAAGATGTTTCAACAACCATGCTTACCTTCTATTTTGGAATAACTTATCAATTTTATAAGGCATGGTTAGCCTCATGGCCTTAACCCATTTGGATGACATTTCCAAGTCAAGACATGCTTTATTAATTATATTTTTAAGTTTAGCCAAACCTTATTTTAGGTTATGCACATAAAACTTCACACATTCACTATTTAATTCCCTCATGAGTTTTAGATAACTCTATGTATTTATGTTAAGTTTACTTCTTAACCTTAATCACTTAAGTGAATCATATTTCAACTTAGATTACTATCATTTAAGCTAAGTGTTTCTTATATGTCAATGCCTAAGGCTTATAAAAATCCATTTCCCTTTTAATAAAACTCATTTATCTTTCTTATCTTCCAAGGTAGATTTATCCAATTCAAAGCTTAATTATTTAGAACTCAAATAATTTTTTCTTATAATTCCTTAAGGAAGACAATTCCTTGTTGTTATAATGAAATAGGAAAACTTATTATCATTTTATAGGTCATTTCTAAATAAGGAAAAGATGTTCCTCAATCACATCATGCTTCATTTGTAATGACCATTGGAATTTAGGTCTTTAAGTTCTTATCTATTTTACAAGCTTATTTTAAAGCTATTTTTCTTAACTTATATTATACATGCGATTAATGCATGATTAGTTTTAACTTAACTTTTTAATTATTCAACAATAATTCTAATAGTTATACAAGGCTGTCATATCAGTCATATCACTTGAATAGTGATATTATTAATCCCATTTTTCAACATGCAAGAATTGATTTGCACTTAGTCACACGAGAGTACATATAAAATTATTTGCTCAATACCAAGAAGATTCTTAACTTCCAAACATGCCTCATACTTTAAAGGAAAATTATACTATGAGTTTAATGAAATAAGGAATGAAATCAATTTAACTATACATTGTTTCATCACTTACAATAAGAACCACTTTCATATTACATTTCAAACTAAAATGTATAAATAACGTCTCATAACTAGCAATGTGTTCATACTCAAGATAATAATAACTAAATGGTATGCAATTGAATCATAATCGATACACAACTATCATATAGCCATCTTCATAAGAATAATATAATCTATAAGTAGTAAACAACCATATGGACCTTATAAAATATTCACACACTTATACTTATAATAAGTTAACTAAATGAACTTGTTCAAATTATGCAAAGAGTTGCAACAACATACTCAGATTAGACTTAATGATTGGATATTTAAATGACAATATGACTACAACAAAAACCTTAAGCCCATACAATGTTTAACAAATGAAAGAACAACATCAATTCATAAAACTATATCAATTTGATCATTATTGCTAATGGAAATTAGATAATCCTAGAGATATAAAACAACTTAACACTAGCTGTATTTATGCAAACCCATCATATAATTTTACACCAAGGTAATATTTCTAGAACCTCTAAATGAAACAACAAGGTTCCCTAAAACCAAAAGTATAACAACTTAATGTATGGAAGGATAATCTAAAGGGACAACATACAATTTCTAATTATAATCAAAATGAATTTCAACTAAACTTGTTGAGCAATTTAAACATAATAATAACATTGTATACCACATTGAAAGAAATAATAGAATCAAGGAATATCATACAACATCAATGTATAAACTTGATCAATCCATTTTACATAATTATCTTTTTCACCTCACTTTCAATACTAAAAAAGAATGCACATTCCAAATAAGTATAAATAAGCAATCCTTTGTATGCAAGTCCAGTGAAGTAAAAATTTCCTATCCAAACCCAATGAACCCAACCATAAGTGGCCCTAAACCACCCCATCCATCAGTTGGATGTGATTTAGGCTAATCGAGATAAGTGAGAATGATCAATGATGACTACTGATCTTGACTCAAAAATAACCACATGATGAAAATATTCCAACATTATTCCCATTATTGGTTATTAATATTAATTGCTTTTCAATTATCCCAACTATTGGAAATCATACAAGAGATTTAAAGATTTGAAGATTAATATTACAATATATGGAGTTGTACTTGTAATCCCCAATTCTTTGTTAGGGTATAACATTTGAAATAAATGCAATTATATTACTGCTAGTAATTATTGGCCAAAATTGGTCTACATACAAAATCTTTTCTAGTATAACATGAACATCTCCATCTATAGCCATAATTTGAGGATCAAGGGAAGGAATTACTCCCTTTAAGGTTTTGGTTCATTTGTCTCTTCTTAAATGAGTGAAACTAGATAGAAAACTAATAAAGGAATTGGTTTTCATAGATAGGACAATGAGCTAGTTCATAATTGGTGACCTTCAAAGGTCTAAACTCTGTCATGTTCTACCTAGTTCATTCGAGCAAAAGAGCTTGTAAGTTCCATTTTGAGTGTATGTATTTAAAAATGATCTAGAAATGTGAGACATGCTAGGGGATGTCAGATTAAAGCCAGAAGAAATAGCCATTTGGATTCAAAATTCTTCAACAAGTTTCAAGTTGAATGCAGGGCTACCAAGTGTTGCAATCTTAGAAATCAAGGTCAAGGATCAATGACATATGGGAAATCTCATGAAGTCAGTAAGTCAAAGATCTTGGATCAAGATTGATGGTATGTATTCTTACGTATATATCTTGATAGATTATTCATATTGCAAAATGGGGTCAATAGGTCAAAGCAGGTCTACAATGCACATTTAATCGTGTAATCAAAGATCTAATGGTGAGAACAAGGCCAAAAGGTCAGAGGATCCTAAGGATAAATGCAATGGTGTAATGTGTCATAATTATGATGATTTTTTGGATCAATGGCATGTGTTTGATCATGCAGATCAAAGATCAATAGTATGCATTTAAATGTGTTGAAGAGATCGACGTGTGCATGAGTTTAAGAAGTCAATGAACCTAGATTGTACACAAGGCCACCACATGGCATAGTCACATTAACCAGATGGAGATTGATAGAGGATCCACAAAAAGCATGTGAGACTGCTAAGTGGCACAATATAGAAAGTAGATCACATATCAATGGCAACAATGAAAGTCAAAGCTAGGAAACTCCTGAGGAGATCAACGAAGCAAGTTTGATCGAGTTCCAGGAGGCAAAAGGTGAAGACACATGTCTAAAGTGACAATGGTTACATTTTAAAATGAAATAAGTATTCGAAGGAATTACCACATAGGCATACATGTTAGATCAAAAGATTTTGCCACGTAATCATGCAAGTGAATAAATGCGAGATCAAAATATGATCCAGGTTACCAAAAGTAAACCTTACAGATTGTATAACACCATTAAAGCTTAATTAGACCTCTCGAAAGCCCTCAGGTGTAAGTTTTACATCTTTTTCATGATTAGGAGACTAGGTAGCTTATGGATCTTCATCAAAATTATGACTATAGGAAAACCAATAAAGGAATTGGTTTTCATCTACAGTGGACTTATGTTCATGGTTTGGAGTAGGGGTAGAGTTATGATTCTGAAAGGAGTGTTAAAAGGGACACTAGATAACATAAAGAACATATCAATATGAAGCATAATGCCATAATATCATTAAGAAAATAGAGAGTTTGGAGGTTGGGAAAGGCAAGTGGAGAATTCAAGAGGTTTCAAAAGTCTTTGGGGACTTTCCCATTTTAATGGATCATGACTCATCATCTTCAAAAAAATTTTGTCTTCTAGTGTGTTTCTCAGCCACTGAGGGGACTTGAAGACTATTTGAGTTAATTAAGGTTAATTTGTTGAGGAAGGATTAGTCTTAATTGATCAAAAGGTGGTTGGGACTCCATGGAAGTGGTTGCACCTCATTTATTGAAATCTATTTTGCTTGTCAGCTTCTCTCTCTCTTCCCCTTCTCTCATATACCTCCCATTTTTCTTTCCCTTGGGATATCTCTGATTATCTCATTTTTTAGAGAAGAGACTCTCATTTGATAAGGAAAATCCTTGTCAAAATTTGTATTAAAGACCTCTTGAAGTAATAAAGATAATTTTTACCTATCTCTTACCTCTAAATTATGTTTACCAATCTTGTGCATGATGGCATTGTGAAGGAGTTTCTTCCATGTCCATTGTCCTTATTTCTTGCCTATTTTAAAGTGTTTTCAAACTATTTACAGGTCTGAACTTGTGTTATTTATACCATTATTAGATGCTTGGTGTGAATATTAGAATTCTTTTTTATTTTCATTCATTACTTTGTGAGCCTAGTTAATGAAATACTTATGCAAATTAGCTAGTTTTTGAGATTGTGTGAGCAAGGATTATCTTATACTGCAACAATATTTATTTCATGCTTATGTGAGTTCTCATTTAATTTGGTGCATCACTTTTTTTTATCTCTCTTAGTAACCCCTTACCCCTCTCTATCCCTTTTCTCAATAGAAATATTAGTCTAGGTGATCTACCAAGAGGAATCCAACCTTCTCTAGAAGTTCAACCTCATAATAGGATACCCATAACCTGGGGTTGTTCCCATTTTGTGGCTAGTTTGAGGGAGCCTAAAGAACCCCCTCTAAAGATGAAAATTAAGTCCACAATAGTTTTTGGTATGCTCGAGAGGACTAATTTCAAATAAGATTGGTCAAATTTGATGTTGGTTTGATCAATTTGCAGTGGTTATAACTTTCATCTTCCAGGATTTGGTGACTTTGAATAACACTCAACATTTTGGTGGTAGAGCAGTAGCTATCTTTCATGCCAAAGGTGACTACAAGATCAACTTCAAGAGGTATTCTTTTTGAATTTTTTGAATTACCTTTAAACTTAGTAAAAATGTTGAGATTTACTAATACTCATCCATATAAAGGAAACTTTCCTCCTAAACCAATTTCAAAATCTACCTCTACAAGAAGATTTTTATTAGGTCCTTTCACTGTCGTGGCAACCCTAGAGCTTTTCCTTTTTTGGCTTTCAATGGTCAGATTCCTTTAGAAGTTAATCAATATGATCATATCCCAGTGGTAGCTCTTAAAAGTGTTCCTTACTTCATAGGAGACCAATATACAACCCTTTCTAAACACCTTATAGATATAGATAACTTTTACAATATTCATGATATTAGTGAAGAAAATGTGGCCATCAAGTTGTTGGCCATATATTTCAAGGGTAAAGCCTTGGAATGGTATAAGAACCTTACTGATAACTCCATTACATCATGGGATTAGTTAGGTGATGCATTATGTAAGAGATTTAAAGATAAGAGTGACCACTTGTCACTTGCCAAATAGTTAACCACAATCAAGAGGGCTCCTCATGAGGTTATGCAAGATTTCAATAATAGGTTTCAAAAGACATGGGACAAGATTCTAGTCTTTGTCAGGCCTAATCCTAATTATGCTTTCCTTTACTATCTGAAAGCCCTCAATAGTGATATTGCACTAAGGATTTAGTCTATGGGAGGAAACACACTACCAAATGCTTATGAAGTGGCAATTAGAGTAGAGAATTATCTAGTACAAGCTGGAAAAATTACACCTAGGCCACCAAGGCCCTTGTTTCCTGAGATTCAACCACTTTCTATATTGATTCCTCCCCTTGCTATCATTCCTCCTATGCTAACACTTGTTTCCATATATACACCAAAGCAGGAAAAGGTTTCAACTAGTCAATCTAGTGATTCCCAAGAAAATAAGAATTTCCAAGAGCTTAAGAGCATGTTTCAATCCTTTGAAAATGAGTTGGTAAATGTGAAGAGGTAATAAGCCCAATTAAATAGACCTTATCAAGCTTTATATCAGCCTTAATAACAATTTTATCAAGCAAATATGCCACCCTATAAAGGAAATTTCCAAGGACAAGGCCAACAACAAGGCCAAGGACAAGGGAAACCTAATTATGTTAGGTAAAACAATTATAATCCAAATGCTACAAGTGCCTCTAATAGTTTGGTCCCAAATCAAAACAAAATTGCTCAAGAAAGTGAGGGTAATTTGCCTTGGAATCAGTCTTTCAGTCAATCCATTATCCCAAACATTGAGTTCAATTAGGCTTTCAATGATCAATGGCAACATACTGTTATCTATGGATAGAATCAAACTCTTATGGTTCAAAACACAAAAGTACCTATGATGACAAAACTAGAGGAGCCTCAATAAGGCCAAGGCCCTAATGAAGGACCAAACCAGTTGGATGCTTTAATGGTTAACTATGAACAAGAAGAGTGCTATGTATCTAATCAATAGACTAGTTCTAGCCAATCATACATTCTAGTGGCAACTAATACAAGGTTTAAAAGAAGGAACATGGAGGGTATCTAGGAAGCAGTCAAGGAGCCTCCTAATATTACTCCATTACTATTAAATCCAAGTGAAATTACTACTTCTCTAAATGTTCCAATGACTCAAAAGAATAAAAATCAAGGGAATGATTTTGTGCCCCAAAACTCACAAGTTCAAAGTATTGTTATGGCTCTCAAAGCACAAGCAAAGGTTGGTGGTTTGCCCATCAATATTGTTGAATAAATGAAAAATTACACTGTGAGATGTGCTTTTTATACCTAGTCAGATGGATATCCTTCAAGAAGGTTTGTCAAAGATCAATGTTTCTAAGAAGCCACCAAGCAAAGAAAATATAGTTGTCACCAATGCAACCAAGGGATATAATAAAGGGAAATCAAATAAGGTGGTGCAAACCTCCTCCCTTCTACATTTTTTCAATCATTGGTGACTCATTAGTACATAACTGCATGGTAAATAATGGAACAAGTACTTCAGTGATGCCAAAATCAATAGCATATCAACTTGGTTTGAAGTATAAACCCCAATCTAAGGGTTTTTTTTAGTTTGATGGATCTTCCACCAAACCAACTAGTATTATCAAAGGTCGCAACTTGACCCTGCATGCTTATCTTAGTGTTTTAGTGGCTCAAGATGTGTTTATTATAGAAATACCTCCTCATTTTGATCTATGCTTATCTAGAGACTTCACAACAAATATTAGGGGTTATCTTGTAGTAGATGGGTCCTACATGGCTTTCAAAACAAGGTATGGGACCAAGGTGTCTATTAAAGCTGAGTCTATTGCACAATTTCACATTGAGCCTTTTGGGACAAATAACTCAAACATCAATTATACCATCTTGGATGAGGATGACCACCTATTTGGTTAAGAGTTAAACACTCATCTTAAGGAGATACCTGATATGTTCTTGGATGAGTTATGGAGTGAAAATCAATTAATCAACCCTTTTTAAGGTGTTGAAGAAAGATACTAGTGGTTTGTGTCAATGAGGGAAATGAGTCCACTCCATCCCTCAATAGGCCCCAGAAAGATACTAGTGGTTTGTGTCAATTGTTCTTTGATGGCTCAAGGAGCAAGCATGGAGTAGGTATAGGTGTAATGCTAGTATCTCCCTCCAATGATAAGTACTTCTCTTCTTACAGGTTCCAATTTAGTTTCTCTTACAATGCAGTTGAGTATGAGGGCCTTATCTATGACCTTCAGTGGGATAGTAAGAGGGGAATCAAATAATTACAAGTGTATGGGGATAGTGATTTGATAGTGCATCAGGTCAAAGGCCAAAACATCACAAAGAATCCTTTGATGAAATCCTACAAATGTAGAGTGTGGGATATACTTGAGGACTTTGAGGCCTTTAACATCTAATCAGTGCTAAGAAACCAAAACTAATAGTTGATAGATTGACAAGTGTGGGAGCTTATTTTGACATCTCAAATGAGTTGAAAATGTCTAAAGTATATCCACATGTCAAAGTGGTAGTAAGACCATTAGTGCCAAACAATGAAGCTCATTGGTAGGTCTTTGATAGTGACAAACAAATTGCTTGTTTCTTGTAGTAAGAAGTAGAGTTTTCCTCAATAAACTAAGGTAAATTTCAACATCAATATGAAGATCAAATTGTTCAGCTGAGGTCTAACAAACTTCCTAAAGGGTTGGTCACCCTTGAAGGTTTTTTCCATGAGGGAGATCATATGAGAAAAGATAAGGTAGTAATGTCAACTGATGAGGTGAACTATGAAAGAGTCTTTATTCTCAAAGATAAGCTCCTCAAGCTTGTAAAGGTAAGAATTAAGGCTGAAAGGCATGATTTTATTGAACTTTGTAAATAATATTTAGACATTTATGCTTGGGAATATAGTGATATGAGACGCTTTGATCCCAAGTTAGCCCAACACACTATAGAATTGGAGGCTAATTCCAAGCCTATCAGGCTGAGGCAAAGGCGTATCAACCCCAATATTGAAGGGCTAATGAGAAAAGAATTGACTTAAATTATTGAGTCCAATATCATCTTTCCCATTAAGCACTCCTCATGGGTAGCCAATGTGGTACCTATGAGGAATAAGAATGGGGAGATTCAGTTGTGTGTTGACTTTAGAGACTTAAACAGGGTCTCTTTGAAAGACCATTACCCCTTACCATCCATAGAGTAACTCCTTCAAATAGTTTCCGGTTCATAACACTTCTCTCTTTTAGATGGGTACTCAAGATACAACCAGGTGTTGGTAAGAGAAGAAGACTAATATAAGACTGCCTTCACCATAAATTGGGGCACATATGCTTATCAAAAGATGCCTTTTGGCTTGTCAAATGCCAAGGCAAATTTTTAAAGAGCCATGGACATAGATTTCCAAGGTTTGTTGAATCAGATGGTGCTTGTCTGCTTGGATGACATAACAATTTTCTTTGAGAAGGTTAGTGAACACTTGGATCACCTGAGATTGATCTTTGAAAGATGTAAAAAATATGTGATCTCATTGAATCCCAATAAATGTGTGTTTTTTGTCCATGAAGGCAAACTCTTGGGATGCATTGTCTCAAAATAGGGATTAACTATTGATCCTGGTAGAATATGTGTTATCTTGACATTGTTGTTACCTAAGCATAAGAAGGGATTCCAAAGTTTCCTTGAGAAAATAAACTTTACGAGAAGGTTTATACCTGTTTTGCCAATTTGGTCAAACCCATCACTACCATGCTACAAAAGAACCAAGGGTTTACTTGGTCAAATGAAGGTAATACAATATTTGAGGTTATTAAGCAAGCCATTTCCCAAGTACCCACACTTATGAATCCTAATTTCTCAAGGAATTTCATATTGTATACCTTTGCCAATATTGATAATATATCAGCTATGCTAATGCAAAACAATGGTGAAGGACATGAGTAGCTAATTTATTTTTTAGTCGAGGGATTGAGGGGTATAAGGTAAGGTGTTACTTTTGTAGAAAAGCAAGTCCTTATACTGGTAATAAACCTTAAAAATATCAGACTAATGCTTTACAATAACAAAATCTATCTTATGGTGTCTCACCTTGGAGTAAGGGACTTTCTTCTTAACAAAGACTTGAATGAAAAGAGGGTTGGTTGGATTACCAGGGTCATGGAGTATGACGTGGAGATCAAGGTCACTAAGCTAGTGAGAGGTAAAGGATTATGTAAGCATATGGTTTATGACCTTCATGAAGATAAAGAAGTCATTTTGGTGACATAAGACAACTCAAAAACAAATGCACCTCCACCTCACACTTGTTGACTCCATGATATGACACATTTCTTGGTTACGGGTGAGTGCCCTCCAGGTATGAATAGGGCAAATAAAAGATATTTTAGACTTTAGTCCATACTTTTTGCATTTGTTGATGGGGTTATATTCATGAGAGACCTCAATAGAGTGCTTCTAAGGTACATAGATGATAACCAAGTGACAAGGCTCTTTGAGAAATTCCATGATGGGCCTGTAGGAGGCCATTTTCCCCCAAGGACTATAGAAACAAAGGTGATGAGATCTGGTTATTACTATCCCAACCTTTTCAAATATGTCTATGCATGGGTCAAAAAATGTAAAAAATGTGCTCTCTTTGTAGGTAATCAAAGATTGGCAACCCTTCCTCTCAACCCAATTCAGGTGGAGCAACCCTTCATGTAGCAGGGTTTAGACTTCATAGGAATGATCAATCCACCTTTCAGTGGAGGAAATAAGTGGGTACTCATTTCTACTGACTACTTCACCAGGTGGGTGGAGAAAATTACCCTTAAAGAATCGAATGAAATAATAGTGTTAGACTTTTATGATAGAAGAGTAATGAGGTTTGGTGTACCAGTAGAAATAATTTTAGATAATGCCTTAGCATTTGTTGGCATGAAGACAAGTGATGGGCATTTTAGTTGGGCATCTACCTTAAAGCATCCTCAAATAACTACCCCCAAGGCAATGGACTAACAAAGTCAATAAATAAGAACTTGATAAGGATTATCAAGAGGACTATGGAAGAGAATCAGAGAGTGTGACACACAAAATCAAGGACAACCTTATGGGCTAATAGAGTGACTCCTAAATTTTCCATTAGCAACTCACCATTTGCCTTGGCATATGGGAGGGAAGCCAAGTTGCCCATCTCTCTTGAGTTTCCTACTTTGGAGTTAGCCCATCAACTTGAGTTGATGGAGAGTGAAATTGTGAGCGTGAGGATGGCAGAGCTCATGGAGCTTGAAGAAACAAGGGACATTACAATGAAGACACTAGAGTCACACCAAGATCAAGTCAAGAAAGCTTTTTATAAGAGAGCCATAGTAAGGGATTCAAAGAAAGGGATCTATTCCTCAAGTGGGATTCAAATAAGGCCAAGTGAAATAATCATACCAAGTTTGATATCTTGTGGAGTGGCCCTTACTTGATCCATAGATGCAAACAACATAATGCTTTTCAACTTGCCTAGCTTAATGGAGAGGTATTACCCATCCCAGTCAATGGGATTCACTTAAAGCCTTGATATTAGAAGAGTTTGCACCCATTATATATATTAGAGTAGATTTTTTATGTTTTCATCTAAGTGCCTTGTGCACATCTTTTTAATTGTGTGTTTCCCTTCCATAAGTGCCTTGGGTACAGTGTTGATTTTATTTCTTGTTATCCTTGTTACTTCAAGAAGAGATTTTTATAAAAGGGATATCCTCGTATCATTTTCATATTAGTAGGGAAGAAAGACTTGTGACCTTGTATGCCCCATGGATTAGACAAGGCAACTAATCTGTTACATAAAAGGCATGCAATCTTAGGAGGTCACTATAAATATTGGCCAAAATTGGCCTACATATAAAAACTTTTGCTAGTATAGCCTGAGCATCTCCATCTACATCCATGGTTTGAGGATCAATGGAAGGAATTACTCCCTCAAGGTTTTGTATCATTTATCTCTTCTTAATGAGTGTAACTAGATAGAAAACCAATAAAGGAATTGTTTTCATAAATACGATAATGAGCTAGTTCATAATTAGTGACCTTTAAAGGTCTAAACTCAGTCATGATCTACCTAGTTCATTTGAGTGAAAGAGTTCACAAGTTCCATTTTGAGTGTATGCCTTAAAAAATGATCTAGCAGTGTGAGACATGTTAGGGGACATCATATTAAAGCCACAATAAATAGTCGTTTAGATTCAAAAATATTCAACAAGTTTCGAGTTGAATGTAGGGATGCCAAGTGTCACAATATCGAAAGCCAAAGTAAAAGATCAATGACACACGAGTGATCTCATGAAGTTAGTAAGTCAAAGATCTTAGATCAAAATTGATGGTACATATTCTTATATATATATATCCTGATCGATGATATGTATTGAAGACTGGGGTTAATAGGTCAAAGTAGATCTATAGTGCATGTTCAATCATGCAATCAAAGATCTAATGATGAGCATAAGGTCAAAAAGTTAGAAGATCCTAAAGATAAAAGTGATGGTGTCATGTGTCACAATCATGGTGATTTGGTGGATCAACAACATATGTTTGATCATGCAGATCAAAGATCAATGACAAACATTCAAATGTGTTGAGGATATTGACGACGCACATAAGGTCAAGAATTCAATGAGCCTAGATTATACATAAGTCCTCCACATGGCATAAGCACGTTAACAAGATGAAAACTAAGAGAGGATCCATCGAAATCATGTTAGACTAACAAGTGGCATAATCTAGAAAGTATATCATAAATCAATGACAATGATGAAGGTCAAAGCCAGGAGACTCTCAAGGAGATCAACGGAGCAAATTTGATCAAATTTCAGGAGGCACATGATGAAAACATGTGTCCAAAGTAACAATGATTAGGTTTTAAAATGAAATAAGTAGCCTAAGGAATTGTCATATAGACAGACACATTAGATCAAAAGATTTTGCCACCCAAGCATGTAAATGAATAAATATAAGATCAAAATATGATTTGAGTTACCAGAAGCAAACCCTACAGATTATATAATGTTATTAAAGCTTAGTTAGACCTCTCAAGAGCCCTCATCCATAAGTTTTATGCCTTTTTCATGATTAGGAGACCAGGTAACCTATGGATTTTCATCAAAATTATGAATTTAGGAAAACCAATAAGGGAATTGGTTTTCATCTACATTGGACCTATGTTCAGGTTTTGGAGTAGGGGTAGAGTTATGATTCTAAAAGGAGTGTCAAAAGGGACACCAGATAATAGAAAGAACATATCAAGATGAAGCATGGTGATATAAGCTCATTAAGAAGATGGAGAGTTTGGAGGTTGGGAAAGGCAAGTGGAGCATGCAATGAAGTTTTAAAAGTCTTTGGGGAATTTTCCATTGTAATGGATCATGACTCATCATCTATAAAAAAAAATTGTCTTCTAGTGTGTTTCTCAGCTAATGAGGGTACTTGCAGACTACTTGAGCTAATGAAGGTTAATTTGTTGAGGAAGTATTAGTCTTAATCTATCAAAATGTGGTTGGGACTCCATGGAAGTGGTTTGACCTCATTTATTGAATTATGTTTTGCTCACCAAATTCTCTTTCTCTTACCCTTCTCTTATATACCTCCCATTTTTCTCTCTCTTAGGATATCTCTGATTCTCTCATTTTTTAGAGAAGAGACTCTCATCTGATAAGGAAAAACCCTATCAAAATTTGCATGAAAGACCTCTTAAAGTAATAAAGATAATTTTTACCTATCTCTTACCTCTGAATTGTTTTTAACAAGCTTGTGTATGATGGTATTGTGAAGGAGTTTCTTCCATGTCCATTGTCCTTCTTTCTTGCCTATTTTAAAGTGTTTTCAAGCTATTTGAAAGTTTGAACTTGTGTTTTTTCTACCATTAATTGATGCTTGGTGTGAATCTTAGAATTCTTCTTTGTTTTCATTCATTGCTTTGTGAGCCTAGCTTATGAAATACTTGTGCAAATTAGCTAGTTTGTGAAATTGTGTGAAAAAGGATTGTCTTATGCTACATCAATATTTATTTCATGCTTATGTGAGTTCTCATTTAATTTGGTGCATCACTTTTTTATCTCTCTTAGTAGCCCTTTACCCCCTCTCTATCCCTTTTCTTAGTAGAAATATTAGTCTAGGTGATGTACCTAGAGGAAGTCGGTATTTTGTAGAAGTTCAACTCCATAATAGGATACCCACAGCGTAGGGTTATTTCCATTTTGTGTCTCAATTGGAGGGAACCTGAAGAATCCCCTCCAAGGGTGCAAATTAAGTCCACAACAATAACCCCAAATACAAAAATATTCTTTAGATATTTCCATCTAAATAAAATAAAATTTAATGACACCAATAGATTTATAAACTCAAACTAAAATAATATGCTTCGAACAACGTCAAAACCTCATCAAGAAGAACAATCAAACTTACAACGGTTTAAAAACATACCAAAATTCAACTCAAGTTGTCATGCATGATAATACATGCATCTAGGGAGTGTAATTAATGTCAATTGTATAACTCAAAGTGACAACATCAAATAGTATAAAGCTTCAACTCAATTTGTATCAATAGAGTCAATGAGAATCATGATAAAATATCCTAAGGTCATTATCAAAACTGATAATGATGATAATAATAGAATGCAATCATAAAAGTCAAATAGTCTAAGCTCATGATGTCTTCACCTCATAGGAATGATATTTCCATCCAATTCAAACAATCATGACTAAAAATGCAATCAATAGATCAAATCAGGTTTATAACACAAGTAAAAAACACTCATAGTAACCAAATCTAATATTTTAGATGTATGAATTTTGCTTGAAACCTAATAAAATAATAATAAAATATTATTAAATAAAATCCCTGATGGTTATAAGACCTACATTCAAACTTCCACAATTTCATTATTTACTTCCAAGGATATGACCTTGTAATAATGTACATATTTTGTTTTTGCTAAGACAAGGCAACCCAAAGTTTTGAAAAATCCCAATAGGGTTTACAAGTTTACAAAAACCAATAACAATTTGCATGGTCATTACCTAAACAACATTACCAAACAAAGAAAATAATTATGAGTTAAACCCCTATAAAAAGACTCAGGAGTTTTAACACAATATGCAAAGATTTATATCAACTAATCCCCATATAAGCAAGAAAATACAACATACCCATTTCCTCTATGTAAATAATGAAAACCAGGTCATTTAAAAAACCCCTAAAAAAATCAAATACAAAATTTACTTGTACTCCAATCAATAAAATGTACATGAAAGATGAGTTCCCTTGATTCCTTGCCTACCCAAAACTTCCAACCTCTATATGCATGTAATTACCAATTGAACCACTTAAGAAACCCCCAAACTAATATAAAAATCCAAAAAATATTCTACATGGCTGACAAGGCAAATAAATTAATGCAGTTCAAACTCTGAGATAAACTCACAATGTTCATGCAAATAATTGCCCCATTATTTTACTTGGCCACCATTCTCCAAAAAATTTGGAAACAATTCCTCATGCATTGGGATATTCAAAAACACAATGCAAAATGACCAATCAAGAACCCTATTAGGGTTTGGAAGCATCTTGAATTACATGCCTAGAGTGGAGAGCTAATGCCACATACCAAAGTTTTAAAACAACAACTTCTAATATAATGCCAAGTCCCATGGTTTGTGGCCCCATTCCTTACCTAGCCAAGCCAAGACTTGGTTGATTCAACATTACCAACAAGGAGTCCCATCAAGCTATGGCACTAATGTAATGAATACATGGTTCAAGACCAATTCAAAATTATTTAATGTCTTCCAAAAGTCCCAAGATTAAAAACCCTTTTTCAACTTAATAAAACTATGCAATAAGACTAAATCAAAAATAAAAAAACACAATCAAACAAAACTATGACATTCTAAGCAATGTCAACATGTGTCAAATTGTAGTAAGAGTCAAAATTTAAAAACTGAGTAGAGCAATGTACAATCAAGAAGTCAAAACTGACTCAATACCCATTTCTAGAAATGTATTTAAATTTAAATAAAGACAAACACTCAATAATTTAAGTTAAGCATAATAATGACTCAAAGCATCCATAAAACAATCAAAGCTCAATTTTTTTTTACAATATTAAGTTCACTATTTATTTCCACTTACTTTCTTAGGCTCACCCAATTACTTAATGTTGCATCCAACCTATCTCATATCACGTACCTGTGTGTAATCACCTAAAAATGACACTTGAGTGCTAAGAATGCTACTTGAGGACCACATATCCCTAGCTTAACCCTAAACCTATATTGGGGCCTATTTTCACACTTATTCAGCCTTTGTGTGGGCCCATAATCATCCCTAAACACTCCTAAAGTAGTCCCAAACCCTCATTTTTATATCTTGGCACTTCATGCCTTAGGTTCTACCACTGGAAACTAGTACCATAATAGGGATAATAATGCTACATGGTGATAGTGTCCCAATTTTGGCATTATTGTCCTTTACCTCCTTTTTTCACAAATGGATATCTTTTCAAATATTAGACCACTTAGGTTTGGCTTAGACCTATTTTAACACCCACACAAGCACCAAAATAATATATATACATGACTTTTATGCCTCAGAATAAGTTGTGCATAATTAAGGTTATCAATCCCTATTCTACCTTACTTTTACATACAACCATTTAAAACATTTCTAAGCTTAAATTACTCAAATTTCTAGTCTCAAGCACATTCAAAGCACTTGAGTCTATAATCATACTAACTATACTTGCACTAGCACTTAGCACTTAGGTGGGGAGAACTACATCGAGCTTGATCCCTCTTCAGAGGATTGGTATGTAGGAAACTCTCATCATAATGGGGTTTTGAGGATGTCCAACCTACCCCACTAACAACACAATTTACTACTTATATCAATTGGATACTCTAACAACATAGAGGATTAGGGTTTTGCTCATAAAATCAACCAAAATAGGTCATCTAAAGGTTCTAGAACTCAAGTATGCAGGAATAAGTTTGACAGACCTAGACATAGATGCACCCAGAAGCTCAGAACATTTCTACATAGATGACATTACTACCAAAATAGGGACACTAGCACCACATGGTGTTAATATCCAATTAGGGTGCTATTGTCCATTAGGGGTTTTGACACATGGATGCTATCTGCAACACTTAGACCAGCCTCTACCTTAATTTTTAGACTCTAGACCATCCATCTCAGTCATTTTATAGCTAAGTTCTCATTTACATTATTTATTTCTATTTTTAGAAAGGTCAAATTTAGTCAATTTTGTAACAAATTAGTGGATGTATTTATTACATATTTTTACCCTGATTTACTATACTCAGCTCTTTAACAACATAGGATTTACATACATTTAAGTCCTAAAAGGTTAAAATATTTAGTAAACTCAGCTTAATTCAAATATTGCACAAACCCTAAACCTAGAAAACCCTAGGGTTTATGTTACCAACCTTTCCTCAACTAGATTTATGTTTCATATAATCATGATAATGATGATAGATGAAGTTAATTACTATTTGATGTAATGTTTTCTAGCTTCTCTTGCATGCTTGCTTCCTCTTATTTGGAATGAATTCAAAAATGACATAAACACATATATACATGATGCTTTAAATCAGTTCAAATATATGTCTTATCTCATAGCATGTTATATTTTTCTTATGTGGAATTCCATTAAGTAGCAAACCCTTACACACAGATGATTTAGTACATAATCTAGCAAATATGTTTCAAGTTTCAATGTCATATTTTATGCATAAGAAAGAATCTCCTTGTCCTCCTCATCTCTATGATGGTAATAACTACTTTCCCTCTAACTAGGTCCATGCTATCACTCCTCCATGAAATGAAGTAGCTTATACCATTGCTACTAATTCCCATACTCAACCTATCCACACCTCTCCCCTATAGGGTGTATGCCTACATGTTTAATTAGAATCAACTAAGGTTTTCACTTGTGAGACTTTAAGGGATCAAATTATTAATATGAACAAGCTAATATTAGAATTATAGACTCAAAATTGGTTATTAAGTGACAAGGTCACATTATTGGTAAATCATATTACATGTACACAATCATTAGAATATGCTAGTGTTCATCATGTATATACATCTACACCTAGCAAAGTTATGCCTAACACTCTTTCATATCCAAATCATAAATTACAACACAATGCATCTATTATAAGTTATTTAAAAAGCTTACAAAGGTCCAATAAGAGTTCAAGTGAGATAGTAGGGGAAATGATTAAAGGCAAGTTGATCAACCTACCTCTTCTACACCTAGTGAGGAGATCCATATATTATTGTACATATCATAGAATGCATGGGTACCACAACAATTCATGTTTAGCATTTAAAAGGAAAATACAAAAAATAATGGATACAAATGATTCAAATAGTGACACATCATCCAAACAACATACAATGACACATCTATAAATTCAAAAAGGGTCAAACTCAAAAATAGTATAAAAGTGGTTACCAAAACATAACTCAGAACAACAAAAGGTTCACAAAGCATAATCAGAGGAAGAAATAGTACAAAAAACACATGTAAATCATGTAAAAGATACAAATCTACCTCTTCAAGATGAGGCTCAACTTTTAAAGCAGTATGGGTTTGGTCAAAAATATTTATAATAGTTTGATTATCACGGTCAAGGTTTGGGCAAGTAGACCCAAGACATCACTACTCCTATTCTAGAAATTGATAATGTTGGTCAATAAAGCTTGGGATTTGTTGAAAATACTAAGGGAAATCATTCATAGATATAGGTTATCAAGGAAAAATATCTAGATACATAGGAAATGTTACATACAGAGCAAGAACTTCAGTTACAAAGTCAAAATTATACTAAGCCAACAAACATTCTCAAAAAAGGCTTTCTGGCAAAAGAAACTTCAAAACTCCATATGCCTACAATAAACATGTTTTCAAATGAAAAAATCACAATCAATATTCCAAATCACAATTCAGAAAGGTCAACTTCATAATATGAGGCAATTCCCTCTAGCATTCTAGGTTATTATGATTGCTATGATACTGATGATGAATAAGACTCAGATTCATACCACAACACCATTCAACTACAACATAAAAATCACACTACATGAGAGATTACCATTCCTATTTTTTACATGGGCCACAATGATAATGAGTCTCCCATGAGACTCATTGGTTAGTATTGTTCCTCCTTATTTGTACATACTTTCCTTCTTTCTTGCTCTTTGTATATAGTTTCATTTTCATGTTTCTTGTACATAAATTATATCTAAAAATACAAAAACAATATAATATTTCAAAAACACAAAAACATTTAAATATTTACTTAGAAAACATAAATTATAGATTTTATGCATTACCATATTTACACTTTTTATATTTGTCAGACACTACATATGCTGGCTATCTTAGTATAGTCAAGTTTTATCATACATACATGCTTAACTTGTTCTTTTCAAGTGATTAAAAATTTATATAGGACTTAGGTCCACTACACCAATATAGATTTGATATTATCTACCCACTGGGGGCATATACATAGATACACAGGTTCTTCATTTGACACATTTACCCATTTGGGGTCACCCTATACACAATTTTTATTACCAAGTTACATATTTTTAAACTCTACATCATAGATTTAGAATTGTTATATCTTGATATTGATCATGCTACACCTATTTATATTTTTTTCCTACTACTACTAATTTTGACTCAGTCTATGTACATCTTGGATCTTACATAAATTTGTATTGCATGTTTATACATACTTTCATTTCTAGCTTTCTTAATTTATACTTGATTGTATCTCTATGCTTTTTATATTTGAGGGCATTTGAATATGCCATTACTCTATGGCTCTACGCCACTTATTTTCACTATATGTATTCTTTGGATGTGTGTCCATGTCCTTGTGCGTGCCTTCTTGATTGTGTATTCAAAAATTTGAAAATGTCCTTTTATGTGGCTCTAATCTAACTTGCTTGTTATTTATGTATGCGAACATTTGAAAATGTTCTTGTATGTCTCATTTTCTTAGATTTAGTGACACGTGCCCATGTCCCTTGTATTGTGGCCCCTTGGCCTACTTTGCATGCTTCATGTCTGTTGTATGTATGTTTTCATGTATGCATCATGGCCATGACTCTTTCTTGTTACACACTCTAATTTTGGATGCCATGAGACGCCTCATGCACCCCCCCTTCCTAATTGGGTGCTGTGATGGACATCATGACCCACCCTTTAGGTAACTCAGTTATTACTCTAATTTATCATTACATACATTTTTATACCTATCTTGATAGCCTTGTGAATGCTAGACATAACATACATCACACACTACAAACCTATGCTCAAATTAGCCTACATTCTAATGTTATGTATGCATATTATATTGGATTCTTAAACATATATCATATATGCTCTAGCTAACACACATATTGTAAATATTTTTCAATTAAGGATAGATCTTACATAGGTTTGACAACTCCTCTCAAAATAGGGGGCATTCATAGGGGTTTGTCATAGAGATCAAACTATTAGAATGCACTTAGAGTATAATTTTCAGCATATAGGGTCAAATTATAGAAATTAGACTCAAGTAAACATAGTGGGAAATAGTGATATAAATATCAGTTACAGTTGTAGATAAATTAGAAAATTCAATCATTAGCACCCAAATTGGGACACTAGTGCCACATGACACTACTGTCAAATAAGTGGTTCCACTATTTAATTGCCTTAGTTTCAAAAAAATCTAGATTGGCCAAAAAAGTATAGCAAGTTATATCCAGATTTGCATAGGTTCAATTACAAATTTACCAGTTTGATCATATTGGGGGCATCATGCACGACATGACCATTCTCATTTTTAGTTCAAATACTTAGATACAAATTATTACAACTCAATCCAAAATCCATATGCTCAAATATTAGATTTAGTGGCAGGTGCCTGGATCATTATTTCTATATGCTCACTTACACATTGATTAATCAAATATAATGACAAAATCCATATCATTCTCTATGTTGTATACATAAAAAACCATGTTTTAGGTTACACACCATATTCATGCCTTCATCTGTAGTGGTTGGCATTCCTGAGTGGCTCAAAGCTACCTAATATACTTGGGTGGCCATAGATCTAACATCTCTAGTTATACATCTCAAGTTAGACATTATCAATTACATCATACCATTTCAATTTCAAATTCATCTACTACACATGGACAAGTAATGATGGAGTCATAGTCTACTTGAGTTCTTGATCCACCTACACGAGAGGGTTAAACACACCGTCAATCCAATCCAAGCTCTTCACAGGTCATGATCCACCAAGTAGGGGTGGGTAATGATGGATTCAAAATTGGATTGAGTTCTTGAGCCACTCACGCATGAGGATTGAGCAAGCCATCAGCTCCGTCTGAGATATTCGTTGATTAATCACTATCTACATGCAAACACATAGGTTATCACTAGGTTTATGCATTGGTTCATGTACCCAGTGAGGTGTATTTGTTCCTTTCCTCTCTCTTTACTCATTTTTGTCTTGGATTTTGATATCTCTTAAGTAAAGATTGATTTATGCACGTTTCACTTTCAAGACACATAATGGAACATGCTTCACATACTCAGAACCAGATTCATGGGCTTTGCCTCTTAGGTAAGTCTAAGTATGCTTATTTTTCCTTTATCATAGCCATTTTTCTTTGCTACATTTCTAGAATAAAGGGAGGGCTAAATGTAATCACATAATAATGACACTTGAGTGCTAAGAATGCTACTTGAGAACACCCATCCCTATCTTAGCCCTAAACCTATCTTAGGGCCTATTTTCACACTTATCTAGCCTTCGTATAGGCCACAAACATCCTTGGACACTCCTAAAGTTGTCCCATACCTTCATTCTTACATCCTAGCCCTTCATGCCTTAGGCTCTACCACTTGGACACTAGAGCCATAATAGGGATAGTGGCACCATGTACCAATTTTGGCACTATTGTGTTTTCCCTCCTTTTTTCATAAATGGATATCTTTTCAAATCTTAGACCACCTAGGGTCGACCTAGACCTATTTTAGCACCCGCACAAGCATGAAAAACACACACACACACACACACACACACACGAATTTTAGCCCTCTAACCACTAGATGGAAACAAGATACAAATTACACATATATACTCAGAATAAGTTATGCATAATTAAGGTTATTAATTCCTATTTTGCCCTACTTCTACATACAACTATCTATAACATTCTTAATCTCAAATTACTCAAATTTCCAGTCTCAAACATATTCAAATCACTTAGGTCTATAATCATATTAGTTTCACTTGCACTTTTACCAACACTTAGATGGGGAGAACTACAATAGACTTGATCCCTCTTTAGAGTATTGGTATGTAGGCAGCTCTCATCACATCAGGGTGTTGATGATGTCCAACTTACCCTAATAATAAACAAACTTTATTACCTATATTAGCCAGATGCCCTAACAATATGGATGATTAGGGTTTACTCATAAAATCAATCAAAATAGGTCATCTACAGGGTTATAGAACTCGTGCATGCAAGAATATATTTGACAGACTCAAACATAGGTGCACTTAGAAGTTTAGAATAGTTTTACATAGTGGACACTACGAACAAAATAAGGATGCTAGTGCCACATAGTGCTACTATCCAATTAGGACGCTATTATCTAAGAGGGGTTTTGATACCTAGATCCTATTTGTGACACTTAAACCAACCTTTGCCTTAATTTAAAACCTCTAGGTCATCTATCTCAGTTGTTTTCTAGCTAAGTTCTCATTTACATTATTTATTTCCATTTTTAGAAAGGTTAAATTTAGTAAATTTTATAACACATTAATGGCTATATTTATTGTATATTTCTACCCTGATTTACTATACTCAACTGTATAATAATATAGGATTTACATACATTTAACTCCTAAAAAGTTAAAACACTATGGTCAAAATAGACCATCAACCACATCCATACTAAATAAAAGCAATAAATATAATAATAATACAATTGAATTGATTATTGAATCAACAACTCAATATGCACAAATATTCAATGCTAAAATAAAAGTGCATATCAAATAGTTATCTCAATAACATCATAATGGATCAAATCATAGATCACAAAACTATATCACAATAGTAAATAGACAACATATCCAAAAATTTCATAACAAAACATTCGAACAACTAATAAAGTAAGTTTAACTAAGCAGGCTCATGACATGATCATGCCTAGTTGAGAGATCCACCACCCATTCTAACCTCAAGAATGCCCTTGCCAATATAAGAAAAATGTAGTTTTTAAGCCTAAATTTAGTCGTGCGTAAAATGGAAACCATATGTCATTGGAACAAACTAAAATAAACTTCACATGCATGTCAAGTCCCTATAATTTCAACCTAAATTATGTTGACATAATCGTAGAGATGAATCTATGGCACAAGTTGTAGTGATGAGTCCTAAAATGTAACTTTTTTGTAGTAAAGAGAAGTGTTTGTCTTCCAACTAGCATTTATACCTTTGGGACCTCTAGGTGAAAATACATTACTTTGAGAATGTATAGATAGTCAAATTACATATGATCCCATGACCTCCAAATCCATTTAGATGCATGTTTTCACTACTCAAGAGTGTGGAAACACTGATAACAAATGTTGTTAAATTTGAAGCTGTAGTTAGAGAAATCCACTTCTGGTGCTTCAAGGCTTGAAACTGGTATTGTCAACATGTCTAAAGTAATGGATAATGTCCAATACTAGGGTTTTGGCCTCCCATCACATCTGATCGAGAGATCCACCACCCATTCCATCCTAAAAAACACCCTTTCTATAATAATTTGGGTACTTATATTAAGCTTCTCTTAGTTTCAAGAATATGCAATTCTTTACTAATAGTGCCAACCGCGTAAAGTTGGAAGCTTATTTGGCACCACTAACCTACAATTTTTTTTAATAATTAATTAAAAATTAAATTTATATGTACTACCAAAAAATCATTAAAATTTGGCAAAAATAAATACATATATATATATTTGACAAATCAACATACTTTAGAATTTCAATCCAGTGAACCACTAGGATCTACTTTAATCTTGATGGTAGCAAGATATCTTTATGGTCTGACTCATGAACTTTTCATAGATTCTTATTTAATGGCCTCCTATAATATTTGACTGATTGAATATTTATTTCAATATTTGAATAGTGTAGTATCTTCCTATGTGTTTCAAAGTCTTCAAACAACCATACTTTTGAATTTCTTTATAGGATATTATTGAAGCCAAGTTTTAGTGATAATCATAGATCCAATGGGATGGTCAATGTTTTCTCCATCTATGACTAGGGAAGTCAATTTATTCTTTTCCTCTACACATCGACAAAAGTAGAAATATTTTCCCTCTTCATTGTCCTCATCAGCAATAACTATAAAAACATGCCTTGTATAAAAAAAACAAAATTTTAATGATGTTGTCAAGATAGATAATGAGAATAAATAGTACATGATGACTAATCTTCTACTTGGTTGCACTAGATCAAATACATGGTCAAAGTCATGTGACAATGTCATATTTATAAGTTGTAATGATTAAATAACATGATGCATGTCAATTGAAATTAGAGGTTTTTATCTCTATTCATCCACCCACTCTTTTGACTCACACTCATTCCAAACATATTCCATGCATGTAGAACAAAAACATGCCAAGTGTCTCATATGAATAGTCCGAGAACTTGCATTTGATTTTTAAAATAAATGGAGCTCCTTGATTTCATTATAGTTACACAATCCTCATAATTTACCAAGTGTTCTTCCTCCTTCAACCAAAAATATCTATAAATAATAGAATTTTATTGAGCTCCATGGCCCATTTTCAAAATTACACCATTCAATAATGGTTACTGCATCATTCAAAACATCACCATATTCAAACATCAACTCCTATCTTATAATGAATCTTTTTACACATGCTCCAACACTGTCATGCTCCCCTTTTCCATGGCCACCCTTAGTGAAACTCCAAATATGTTCTACACCTGCGGTAATGTACATCTTGCTCAACCAATAAAACATCTGAGCATTTTTGAATTTCAATGTGCAATTGTCTAACCAAATGTAATGTTGATTCAAATTAATGTTCCTCTTATTCCATTTTCCATAAAACATCTCACAACAACCTTGCACATACTATGTACAATGTGACCGGTCATCACTGACATAGAAATGATACCCCCTTAATATTTTTTGATCTTGCTTTATACTATTAGGTGCATGCATGAATGGTATATGCATGATTATGGCAACCTATATTGTGTTGTAATACTATGACTGACCTTCCATTTATGTTTTGAATGTGTAATTCTTAGAAAATTTGACTAGTAAAACAATACAAATAAGTGGGAATGTGTCCTTGCTTATCTTGAAATGTTCATCCAATCATCTAGCCTTGTGTGTGTACCTTGCATACTCAAACAATTTCCTCCCTGAATTTGACCATAAATTCTAAAACAAGTATTTGTTTTGTAATAAGCTCACACCATTTAGATTTTTTTCCATATTTTACTTAATAAGTCACATATTTGTATTTGTCAAAACCAACTAATTACCTGTCTAGTTGCACTTATACTTTTCTCATGGATATAATTTTTTAATTTTGGAAATCCATCATAAATGCTGAAATTTCCATCCAAACATGCTTTGTTATAAAAGAAATGTCCATCTTGTCTTTCATGAAAAATGGTTGTAATAAATTACCTAGTTGATTATGGTGAAACTTCTCTACCACACTCCTAAATTTTTTTGTTAGTATGCAAAAAATAACATATATGGTAAAAAAACCATAGTACATTGAAAATTCAACATGTTGCCTACCATAAATGGTATGTGTGTGATTTATTTTTTACATAAAATGGTTTGGCCATCTCAAAATATATTTGACTAATAGAAATTTGTGGACATTTTTCAAAAAACTTAGAGTATAATTGTGTTTGTGTCATATCTAATAAATATTTTAGATGTAGTTCGCAATTAAAAGAACCAACTCTTGTTTTCACTACATTTTTTGCATTGGGTGAAACTCTTGTATTGTCTTTTGAAAATTGTGCTCAAAAATCTTTGAGAGCATTGGATATAGCTTTGTCCTTTCTTGGAAGTCTACTAGAGAATACCCAGAGCTTAGTGGTATTGGCATCATTCAGTCTTTGGTGTCTTCCAATTGTTTATATTAATGTTTTATATTTATGGCAAGTGCTAGACTAGTTTTTGAAATCAATCATTTTCCGTTGTTTGACCACTTATTTTACAAGTTGTAATTATATGTCGGGCAACTTTACAATCTTTGTTGTATGATTTCATGCCTACAATATGATATGCGTCATGTATATTTTTAATAATTTCATTGTTTTCATCATCCATGTTAGATGTTCTTGGTCCTATGGTGTGTAGACATCTAAAATTGGAAACCAATGGCTTCATGCCCAAATTTAGAGCAATTCTTACCAACCATCAAACATCTATCCTAATAATTTCTATAAGTCTTAAATTTAGCGTCATAACCATGGAAATAAATCAAGTTGGCCCATAAATCAATTAAATTAGGTAAATGCACATTGAATTTAATTCAAAATATTCCAAATGTTCAAATGCCTAACAAAGATTAATTAACTTTAAAATATTAATCCTAAGCCTAATTGAATTCATACATGAGAAAATAAATCAATTATCAAAAAGGAAAATTTAATAAATATCCTAAAGAGCATCTTAGAAGCTAATCATTACCTTTTGTGAGTTGTCTAAATGCAAAATATCTCAAAGCGCACTTATTCATGCTAATCATGAGATTTTGGACACCTATTAACCCTACTAGGGTTAGCTAAGCCAACCAAGGTTAGGATTTAACACATTCCAAGATGATTACAAAGCCTAGAGCTCTTCATTTGGACAGATTGGAACATAGTAGAGTTATAATGCTAGATTAGATTTCATGAAGCAAATGCATAGTATTATAATTCCAAAATTGAGCCAAGCCATCAAGCCAATCATGGTGCTAGGAGGAGATGGAGATAGCCAAGCCCCATTGATGAAGACATTTTGAGCACAATCCAAGCAACCTAATGAACACATCATCTTGGAGTAATCAAGGAAAATAAAAAAGTCATTTCTTTGCATTTAGTTGTGTATTCATTTGGTTTATTCACTAAGCTCCCTCCATGATTTAGGCCTAGAGATGTTAGCTTGTTTAGTGTGTTGATTTCATTATTTTTGGAACTAACACCATACTAACCTCCTCTCTTGAGTCAAATTCCTTGATCATAGATGGCACACCCTATGGGACCCAACACATCCCACATAGTAAGGAGATTATTATGTAACTTTTAAATCTTTATTTGGATGCTTGAAGTTCTCTAAAATTTATTTTATTACCTTGTTTTGGCCGAATTTCATTTTTGTTAAATTCTTGGGTTTACATAATGACTGCCAATGATCTAGTGAAACCGTCGATGGTTAGGCCCTAACCATCAATGATTTTGACTAACCACTACTGACTCTTGTAATCATCAATAGTAAGGTTGCAGGGGAGAAATGGACCTAAATATTGCATTTTGATTCTTCTTATCATTTCATTTCCTGATTTATCAATTTCAAGATCATTTAAATCCATCAAATAGGTTTTACCTTGCAATTTTTTATCAGATTTCATCTAACTAAGCCTAACCTAACATCTTTTCTCATTTATGGTTTTAAATTTGGGTCCACAAGTCTTCACCTATAGTCTTTATTGATCGACGGTGATTATACTTGACCACTGATGGTTATCTGTTAACTATGGTGATAGTTGCCTTGAAACCATTGATAGTTGTCTATGACCACCAACGGTCACAATGCCAAACTAAATCCAAAACTTGAGAGCTAAAAAATAAAAATCATTTCTTAACAATAAAAAGTAATTTAAAGCAGGGGGACACTCTCTTATTTTTTTAGGGTCAAGGTAGATATTAAACACAAATTTGCATGCTTAAATGGTTTCTAACATTTAAATTTGGTGTTTAAAATGAATTATGCTAAATTAAAACATTTAGGCTTAAGTGCTTAAAACAAACATGGTTATGTTTATGTTTAGTTTGTGTTTGTGCAAGTTCTTTTGAATTTATCAATATGTCAAGGGGCCATGAACCTAACCAAAACATTTCAATTAGTGCATAACAATGAACCTAATCAAATTTGAAGATGTTGTCAATCTTGCTCACATCATCTTTTGGGTATTTAAAAAGAACTTAGTTCATTTTTTATGCCTTAGATTTTTTTTAATGTTTTAGCAAGTTTTCATCAAAGTCAAGGGAGAAACTTCATAACACATTTTTATTTGGGTGAATTAAAATGAACATTAACAACATGTAGTTTTCATGCTTTTGAGCACATTCACTTTTATGCCATGTTTGTATGTTGATTTTTTCTTTTCGTAAAAAAGATAGAGTGTGTATGCTCTCCCCCATCCCTTATAGCTAACTCATGGGATTAAAAGCGCCTTTACATTGCATTTTAGTGCCTAGTCCAAGGCATAGAAAGAACATTACCTAAGCTCTCCCCAAAACTCACATAGTATTCGGTGATCTTAAAGTCTTTCTACTCATCTTTTATTTTCATGCATTTTGGCTTGTGAAATAGGTGTCATTGCCTCTCATGAGTTATTTAGGAAAGGATTGACCCAGGGCTTCATCTCCTGGTAGGGTTTCAACCCCTCTCCATGAGGGGGTGTAAAAATTGGGATTGTCCCAATAGGATGGTAGTTTGAATGGTTAAACCATCTCAATTAGTGGTAGGTTAAGCCTAAGATGTATGATCAATATCAACATCACACTACACTAAGAAAGTGACTGATGTAGTAGTTATGAAAAGGACAACACCTTCTCATAACAAGCTGATTGATGTAGACTCAATTGATGTGCTACTTCTCTTATGTGAATACATGAAAGTGTGTACACATGGGATCAATCTAGATAGTTGAAAACTTATAGGTTTTAGTCAACCCCACTTTGCCACACCTTGATAGGATTTAGGATGATATACTTAGTTATTATTTTTAATTTTATTGCTTGGTGTGTTATAAATAAAAGTTGTTTAAACCATGTCATGAATGAGTCTTGTGTCCAACATCACTCCATTATTTAAAGAGGTGTTATGTCATCTATTTAACACCTTGATTTAAACTTAATAAACTTTTATGTCAAAATATTATGAGTAACACTTGATCAAAATGGGTAATGTTACATTGCTCAAATCATTTCAAATCTTGTGCTTTTAAAGTCTTTGAAACATTAACCATTTTTATATCCTTTGGGATTAATAACACCGTTACGCTACCTAAATTATTTAAAAAAGACTTATCTTGTCTTGTGTCTCAATTATCATTGTTGCAACCAATTATTTGAGCCTTGTTGGACCTTTGTTTATCATAGTCACACTGTTCAAGTTCACTTAGCTTGTTGGTCATTAGAACCCTAGTTTACCTTAGTCAAGTCTTTGATTAACTTTTCTAAGTTCAAATTCAAATATTAATTGATTTCTGTTTAGGCCTCGACACATAGGGATTAATACATAAATATTTCTCTTTTGGGTTGTGTAACTTAGGTTAATTGATTACTCAACTTTTAAAACTTTATTATTTGTGCCTTTGTTTGATAGAATCAATTCAGCTTCAAAGTGTCTTTTGTTTAGTTTTTTTACCAATCAGATCATGTTTTTGTCTAGAATCAAGTGCCTAGTGTTTGCCAAACTATTTAAAATTTGTTAGATTGGTAATTTATCATCATCCTTTATTTGAACCTATCTTTTGATGTCATTTGGCCAAAATTCCTAGCACAACCTATTTAAGCCTAGCTTTTGACTCCGCATTTGGATAAAATACCTAGCAACATTTCCCTTTCCCAATTTAAACATATTTAGAACATATTTGGATATTAGAGTTGGCATCTTATTTTTAGGTCATTTTGTTTGACCTTGTTTATGTAAAACATTTAACGTTAGACATTTGATGTTATAATGTTCTTACCAAATCTTTGCATCAGATTTTTTAGAGATTCAGCTCCACCCTCAACCAAGCTAGATCATGTTTGAACCCTTTATCTTTTTAGACATAGTTTTTTAGAGTTTACAGAACTCTAATCCATCTTATTGTGAAACATTTGTCATTTGATTTGGCCATGGCTCACTATACATGTAGGGGAAATATATATAATCTAGGATATGGAAATGTTAGCACACATGAGGACTTTGTTCAAGATCCTTACAGAGATGAGGTTGTTTGGGAGACTAATTCCTATCCACCATACAACACTCAAACATGGGAATAAAGTCAATATCCTTTGGCCAATTATTTATTTGGCACGTGTCCATACATAGAGAAAAATCAAGAATAAACAACCTAATATTTGGCTAGTGTACCTACGGTTGAAAAAAATGTAGAACAATAATCTTATTATGGTACAATATAATCAAACTATGAGGTAGGGCATGACAATTTTCAAAATCTATCAAGATGACCTTATTACATGTCTTATCAAAATAATGATCAGGCCTCTTATAGAAAACTTAATCTATAGTACCAATACCATATCAAGATCTGCATATGCTTATCATGTAAAGAGGCCTTATAGAGGACCACTTCATTCAAATGCAAATGACATACTAGACATATCGAGACCTAGCATGTAACTTTAATCAGATGACCATGAAGAGCATGCCTCTTATTAATTTATCTCCTTTAATAAGAGTTTTATTGGAATTGAATGGTCAAGAAATCAAGGTTTAGACTCATTTATGCATAATACTTCAATGAAAAACATGTTCAGTACCCCAACTATCAAATAAGTGTCTTCTAATTCTACATAAAATAACTAGCAAAATGTAGTGGATAATACACAAGTAACATCCAATCCAAACCAAAGTAGTGTTAGCACATAAACACATAGTCAACAACAAAATGTGCCTTTAACTAGCACCATTAGTTATTCATAGACTTAGGGAGTCAGAGTTTATGATTCTTAACCTCAACCAACTACCTCTAATCCTCAATGAACTGCTTCTTTATGTACCCAACAACTAGGATTAAGTAGCCATCCAACACCCAACGCCATGCCACAATAGAATGTGATGAATCCTACTCCTCCTTAATAGGTGATGAGTAATATTCCATAATAATAGACACTATTTAATCAACCCATGTACCAGACGCATAACATCTTTCCACCTTAATAGGGGGAAACCAATGTTCCACCTCACTAGGTAACAGGGAACATACCTCTTTCATCATAGACTAATATGCCAATTCAAAACCAAATGATGTCTAACCAATAAGGTATAAATATTAGTCAACAATAGATGTTAAATCTCCAACATGCATCTACTTCCCAACTAGGATTTGTGCAATAAAGAGGTTCCAATATTCCTCAAGTACTTACTACAGAATAATTGCCTTTCATGCTAAATGTGTCACAAGTTTAGAGATAGGGTCTTGGTCCACAAGTCATTCTTAATCAACCAGGTATGACTAGGTAAAAACATGTCCCTATTTAACCTCAGTAGGCACAATACGATAATATCCCACCATCCCAACCTCAATATTCCCAACATTGGGCCTATGTACCCAACCCCTACTAGAATATCACACAAACTCAAGTCCAATTTCAATAATTACACCCGAACTCACACATACATATTCCTGGTATATTCCTAGCTGATCCAACATTCCCTAACAAATACCTCCATCATACCTTGGTCAAAGTAATCTAATTTTGACCACCTAGCCTCCACCTCAATAGGCTAATGTTAGCATAAATTTCTTCGAGTAAGAGATACAATAAATGAAGGATGCAATTGTCACCATCCAAATTTGGAAACAAGTCAAAAAGTTCAAGTTGGATAATGTGTGTTCTTACCCTTTCAACATGGAGTACTTGCAGATAACATTTCCTCCAGGGTATGAGCCACCAAAATTTGACAAATACAAGGGGAAAGGTGACCCCAAATTACATCTGATAGAATTCTTTGTTACATGTCAACTAGTGGCTTATAGTGACATATATTTATTGTTGTTGTTTTCAAGAAGTCTAGTTGGACAAGCCTGGGAATGGTTCTTGAAGTTACCAAAGAATTTAGTTTCTGATTTCAATGATCTTTTGGATAAATTCATGCAACACTTCTCTTATAATCTCAAGCATGATATTTCATTAGTAGACTTGACACAAGCAAAACATAAACTAGGTGCAAGATTCGAAAGCTATCTATAGCGATGGAGAGCCCTTGCAAGCTATTTTACCCATAGTCTACTGGACAAACAACTAGCCGCTATGTTTACCAAAAATCTGCACAATGAGATATCTTACTATCTAGAGTTATAATGTGTGCATATATTCAAAGAAATCATTGACAAGGGTTTGGTGATAAAATGAGCCCTTATTAACAAAGGGATTATTAAACTAACCTTGTCAACTTAGAATAATGGCCAGAACCAAACCCAAAATAGTGGTTAAAAATAACATTTAGTCCAAGCACAAGCATCGTAATCGACATAGGCCAATAATAATGATAGACCCAAGCAAATCAATTGCAATAATAATGTTGTAGGTAACAAAGTAATAAAATTGCAACATGTCAATATAGTGAAATCATCATTTTGTCTACCTATGCTACCTTTCTAGCTTACTCCCAACCAACAATATTTTTAGTAGCCATAACACATGTAACAAGTGCAATAACCTTGACCAACATAGTAAATGCAACAAACACCATAACCAATAGCTTTTCAAAACCCTCATCCTCCAAGAAGAACCATGCCTATCAATCATGCTTTTATTGACCTTGGAGAGCCCATTGAATTAGTCTTTCATAAGCTCGTAGTAGCTAATTTGCTTAGATGGCCTATTAAAAAAGAACAATTTTGTGATGTATTGATATGCCATATTGGTATAGGCTAATATAATTCTACGATTTTCATATGGTTAATGACCATAATTTATAGAATTGTGTTTAAATTAGACATGTAATTTAGAATATGTTGGAAAATGGAGAGATCACATTGGATCATGGAACTTTCACCTCTAATCAAAGCCTTGACATTTATCATAATCCTTTTCCCCAACCTAATAATCAATGACAATAACAACCATAATAGTGGCTAGTGAAACATCAATAACAATATTATCAATAGCCAAGGCCAAATCAACAGACTCAACTTAACTAACAATGCCAAAAAAATGGACAAAACCAAGGTCAAAATGGTGCAAACAACCAACAAACCTACCATACATTTGCACATGAATATAACATAGTTATAGGTGATATTGATAGAGGTCACGTTACAGCCATTTTGATTAATCCAAGACCAAGTACCAATTAGATAAGACTATTTATAATTATACCAAATCAACCAAACTATTATGGTAATCCTTCTTTAACTTAGGACCACACACAAGCAAATCGACAAGCAAGGATTCCCATGTTAAGACCTTATATTGATAACTTATTGTTAGCTCGTGATCATGCACAAGTGCATCAATAATCGAGACTTATCCTATTTGGTCCCCTTTCACCATCATTTGTTAGAAATAATGGTCTTGTACCTAATCTTGATTGTGCAATCATAACTCAATGATCAAAGATTACCATACTAGGCCCACAACCATCCATCATTTCACCCATCATCCAACCAGCCATTCTGGCTTAGAACAAACCATTACCACCACCCATAAAAGATGTTTGACATTATGGAACAATTAAAAAATATGCTAGCACTAATATCTATTTTAGATTTTTTGTATACATTTACCATCCACAAAAACATCTTGATAGAGTTTCTTGGTCAATCCACATTTCCAAATGACACATCCCTTAAAAAATTTCAAGATTTGGTTGGAAACCTAGCTCCAGCCTAACAAGTAACCTTTAATTGAAGAGATATGTCATCCCTTGGCCCACTGTATAATAATCCATTATACATAGAAGTTTACATAAAGAGGCATAAAGTGAAATGTGTCCTCATAAAAAATGGATTGGGTCTGAATATTGTAACTCTAAAGCTCATCAAGCTTCTTGGGTATAACTCAATAGATCTCCACGCATAAACAATCATCATCAAAGCCTACAATAATGAAGAATGAGAATCACATGACACCATTAGCTTGCTAGTTATCATTGGGCCTTTGACCCATGGTACACTTTGCCATGTGTTAAATCTTGATTTATCATACAATATGATTTTGGGTAGACCTTGGTTACATGAGATTTATGTAGTCTCATCAAAGTTGTACTAGTGTATCAAGTTTTCCCATTCAGGGATAGAGGTTAGTATTCCATGAGATTTGAATCCATATGAACATTGTAAACATCTAAAGGCTGAGTTCAAGATCCATAATTACTGTTTTAACATGAATCCAATCACCAAGTAGGATAAAGGGAAAGCCATACTTATTGATTTACCAGAGGCCAACTATATTGACCTTGATTCACCTAATTCATTTTCTCACATACCACCTCCTGAAATGGCTAATCACTATACCATCTTAGCTAATGGCTCAAGAGAGTATTTGATGCATGCTACCTTTCACATTTCAAAGCTTCCATAGAACCCAAAGACCTTTAGAAGACCAAAATAAAAACCACTCATGCAATGGAAAAGAAAGGGAAAAGGCCATCTATATAGTTCAACACCCATCACATTCATACCAACCTCTATCCAAGGAAATGACCCTTTCAAAGGTGATGAATCATGGGTATACAATGACAAATTGGCTGATTGTTATAAGAATGCAAAGTATCATATTCCTAATCATATCATGGAGAACCAGGACTATGAAGGAGCAGGTCTCAAGCCAAATCAATAGGGAACACTGGAAATAATTTCTATGACTAAGTACAAAGGAACCTATGGACTTAGATTTAAACCACTTGATCATGACCCCACGTATCTTATTTGAGTTCTATCGTCAACAACTAGTGATGATGACACTAAAAGTAAAGCAAAGTCTAATCATATCCAATTCAATGAATTAACCCAAACCAATTTGTTTGATAACAATGTCATTTATACCCTTTAACTAGTCATTTGTCATAATCCATTGCCATTATATTATCCTCAACTGATAGACTGGGGCCAATAAGAATCCAATGTGCCAATTGATGAGTTTTAGAATAATGAGGCCTTCTGTGATTTTCTAGGCCTTAGGGAAAATGTTCCATTGGTAGATCACAAATAAATATTCTCAATCAAACTAGATCTTGAAGCCCTTTTTTGGAGAGTGGGTGAATACCCTAAGCTAAAATCAAATAAATGAAACATTGAGGTCACAAAGTGAAAACCTCTTTGAGGCACTTTATGACCAAGGAAAAAGTAAAGATAAAGGCTAGTCTAGTGGTGAAAACCTATTTCAGGCACCACTAGATAGGGTTGTTCAGCCTTCTTCAAATATAGACTAGAAGACTACCAATGATGAACTTGTGTATGAGTCTAAGTTTAATATTGAAGAATAATAGGCATTTGATCAAATTATATAGGATACCAATAATGATGAACTTGCATATGGATCTAAATTTTGTCTTGAAGATTAACAAGCATTTAATTACATCATTCAAGAGTTTCCAATAACATTTGTTACATGGATATCCCTCCCCTTGGGGGATTCTGATTCATCATGTTTGGGAGAACTTGAAGAACAAGTCCTAATAAAGGACTCTAACATAGACAAATAATTCAAATCTTTGCCCACTATTCTTGAAAATGGTTTAACTCTTCTAGTGGAAGACATAATAGAGATAAACATAGGGTCTCCAGATGACCCAAAGTGGATTAAATTAGGCATGTACCTCACTGGGGAAAAGTGTGAAGTCTTAACAACCCTACTAAGGGAATTTATTGATATATGTGCTTGGGCATATTTTGACATCCCTAGTTTAGACCTTGCCTTGGTTGTTCACCACCTTGTGGTACATCATGATGCCAAATTAGTGAAGCAAAAATTACATAAAATGTATCCTCATATTGCTATATTAGTAAAGAAAGAGTCGGAGAAGCTCTTAGAAACAAGCTGTATTAGGCTAATCAACTATTCTGAATATATTTCTAATGTACTATGAGTCAGTAAGAAGCAAGAAGGAATCATAATCTACACTGATTTTAGGGACATTAATAAAGCTTTCCCCAAGGATGACTTTCTATTGCAAAATATTGACATGATTGTTGACTCCATAATGGGTTATGAGATGCTTTCATTGATGAACAATTTTTTAGGCTATAATTAGATAAGAATCACACCAGAAGACCAACACAAAACAATGTTCACCACTCTATGGAGAACTTTTTATTATCAAGTTATGTCATTTGGTCTTAAGAACACAGGGGCCACTTATTAAAGAGCCATGATAGTCATATTTCATGATATGGTGCATGACATTATCGAAGACTATGTCGATGACATACTAGGCAAATCAAAGACCATGGCTTATCATCTATCAACATTGAGGAGGATATTTTGATGAGGTTGGTTTAGATCGATGCATGATTGATAACATTCTAGAATAATGGAGCCAAACAATAATATCTAAATTATTTTAACACATCAACACTATATTATTCATACTCTTATTTATAAAACAATATAGGAGTTACATATTTATAAGAACATTATTCCTGTATTCTCTCCATCTATTTCTCTCCCTAAAATCTCTCTGATTATATAAATTCTATATACGATATATTTTTATAACTTATAACAATATATCTTAATAATATAATATACTAATATATTATCGTAATATTGTTTATAACAATATTACTACCAAATATAGCTACCAATTATAACCATATTACTACCAAATATAACTACCAATTACTATTTATCTCTTGGTAAATTATCAGACTTACACAATGTAAAAGCTAATTCCTAACATATTTGAGCAAGTACAAGAATACAAAATTAGACTCAATCCCAAGAAATGTGTTTTTGGTGTCACATCAGATAAATTTCTTAGCTTCATTGTGTCTTGTAGGGGCATAAAAGTTAATCCAGCCAAAGTATGAGCCATAACAAAGATGCCACCACTGACCAATTTGAAGTAGCTCTATGGTTTATAGGGTAAAATCTAGTCTATTTGATGCTTCATATCTCAATTGGCTGATAAGTGCCATCCATTTACATACCTACTAAATAAGGGTGTAACATTTATTTGGGATGACGATTATTAGAAAGGTTTTCAATAATTAAAGGAATATCTTACAAATCCACCAGTTTTATTACCTCTTATGCTAGGGAAACCATTCCTTTTATATCTATCAACAATAGATAATGCCCTGGGGGTACTTCTAGTTCAACATGATGATAATGGAAAAGAACATGTAGTGTACTATCTATGTCATACATTGGTAGTATATGAACACAAATATACACCCATAGAAAAACCCTGTTTAGCTATGGTCTTCACAACTCAAAAATTGTGACACTACATGTTGAACAATAAAACCATGGTCATTTCAAAACTAGATCTTCTTAAGTATCTACTATATAAAATAAATTTTCAAGGCCATATGGCTAAATGGATCATGCTACTTAGTGAGTTTGAGATAGAATATGTGAACCAAAAAGCCATCAAGGGGAAAGCTATTGCAGATCAACTTGTTGAAACTCCCCTTACAAACATAGAGCCACTCACATTCTAATTTTTTGACAAATCCATCATGACTATCATTGAAGCACCTTTTGAGGAGTAGCACTAGAAGCTGTATTTTGATGGATCATTCACAACACATGGATCGAGGGCAGGGTTTTTGTTTATAACACCATAGGGGGATCTAATCCCTAAGTCATTCAAAATCAACTTTCCTTATACCAATAACATGGCTGAATATGAAGCACTTATAGTAGGGATTTGATAGGTAGTACAATGGAATATACACCATGTCAAGGTTTATGATGATTCATAGTTAATCATCAATCAAGTTATAGACCACTTTCAGATGAAAGATGATAAGCTAGTTCCGTACAAGTCCATGGTCGACACTCTTAAGAAATAGATTACCGATATTTAGTTTAAACATATACCAAGGGCAAGTAACATAATAGTATATGCCATGGATACCATTTTTTCTTTGATTTAACAAATAGATACAACAAAGGACTACTAATTTCTCATTGAAAATATAATAACGCCAACTCATGAACCATCAACTGTCACAATAATCTATGATATTGTTGGTCCCAACTTGCTTGGTATTCTAACCTATATGCCTATTTACATGACCATGTTTTACCACCTAAATTATCCTAAAAACAAGACAAATCCTTCATCCACAATTCCCAATGTTAAACCTTAATTAGACCAACCCTATACCACCATAATTTTATGGAACTCTGCTTTTTTTATTTACCTTTGGCATAATATATACTAGTGTTATGGGAAGTTCACAAAGGAGTATGTGGAACCCACACTAATGGGGAATTTATATCTAAAATGATCTTGTGTAATGTGTATCATTGGCCCACAATGAATGCAAATGTAGTTGCATATGTTAAAATATGTGATAAGTGTCAACAACATGCCAATCTATTTTATGCCCTAAGACTTTGAAACCAATGTTGACACCATGGACATTTGCTACATAGGGACTCAATGTCATTGAATGTATAAACCCCACATCATCAGACGACCATAAACACATCCTCACCACCACATAGTATTTCACTAAGTGGGTTGAAGCTATACCCCTCACTTACATGACTAGAAAGTAAATTTCCAAATTCATTTTCAACTACCTCATCTGCCACTATGGTCTCCATTTTGACATTATATCTAATAATGGAGGATCATTCAAGCATAAGTATTTTGAACAACTATGTGCTGAATACAACATCACACAACATTTTTTCATGGTATATTAGCCTCAATGTAATGGCCAAGCTGAAGCATCAAATCAAACCATTGTCAACATACTTAAAAATATTGTCAATGATTCTGATCATGATTGGCAACTTCAAATATTCCATGCCCTCTGGGCATACCATACAAATCATTACACCCCAATTGGATCCACTCCATACTCACTTGTTTATGGCACTGAAACCATTTTTCCCATTGAGGTTGAGTTACCATCATTACACTTCTATTTTAAATATGTCACGGACAAAAATAACTATCAAGTAGCTCACTTATAAAAGCTAGAGTTATTTGATGAGAAATACATGGACACAGTTAACAACCTTCAAGCATATCAAAATTGACTCTGTGGCTAGTACAATTGATATGCAAAACATATAAACTTTGAACTTGGTCATCTTATCCTCAAAGAGAACCAAAATAATACCATAGTCGATAAGATGCATATAGGCAAGTTCAAACCCAACTAGGTTGGTCCTTTCATCATTATTGTAGACTATGGCATGAGAGCATACAGGGTCACCACAATAAATGGGGACAAACTTGATGATCCTATGAACATTTTACACCTCAAGCGGTACTATGCTTAAGTGACTTGATATATTATCTATAAGTATCATTTCAAGTTGTACCATATTATTAATATTCTTCTTTATACCATAAATAATCCTACCATCCTACTTTTCTATCAACCTATTACTTATCCATCCTACCATTCTATTCTATCAACCAAAACATGTTTTGATTCATCCTATCCTAGCCCATTTGACCTTGGTTCATCCATTAGTTTCATATTTTCAGCATGAAGAATCAGATTATTTTCAATAGTTGTTTCAATCATTCCAGACAAAGGCAGTATTTTGGAGTAACATATTAGAAGATTTGGTAGTTGCATCCTTCATTTCTTAATCATTATAGTCACATTTGTTTATGTGAGTCTAACTATATCTGCCTATAGGGGTAAATTAGTGTCTCACTAGTCTTACTACTAATTATAACCACCTATGGGAAAATAAGTATCATTGATCTAATCAGTTATATCCTAGTTATAAACACCAATGAGAAAACTAGGGGCAACATTTGTGTATTGTGCTTTGACATACCAACTTGACATTTCTTATGTTGTACTATGCCATCATACCAATTGTGACTATTTTATTTGAATTGGTTGCAACACTAGTCAGATTCCTCCACTGTAAGGTGGAACTACTATGACCTAGGGCCATTTTGGGACTTTATGGGTCATGTTTGATTCATGTTGAGGTTATCTCAGTCCCCCTTTCCATCATGATCTTGCCATTTTATGAACATACATTCAAGTTTTTCACACTCTCACTGTTTTATGAGCTTAGACCATTTAGTATCTCATCATTCTCAATCGAGCTGAGATACCATAAAAAATTCCAAAAAAAATTGTAAAAGAATTTCAAAAAACCAAAAACATTAACCACTTCTTACCTTTAGGATTCTGTTAACCCTTATTAAGTCACAAGAAATCACATTTCACTTAGTTTCCCCATCCTTTTTGGCCTTTTATCCCACACTCTCAGCATTTTCTTAGCGAATTCCTATTCTTCTATCACATCCATCATTTTTTTTCATTGATTATCATCTTCTTCTCATTTCTTGGGAGAACTACATTTGGCCTGAAGTTTTATTGGATCATCACATCCATATAACTATGTAGGTAACATTGACTTGCCTAGTGCATATGGAGATAACTCGGCTACCCCTTTCTTTTTCTTCTATTCCCCCATCTTGTTTGTTTGTTAAGTTGTCACCTATTTTATAGGGGCAATGTTTGTTGTTGTGTTTATGTCATGTTATTTTTACTAACATTGGGATTAACTGTTGTTTGTTTCTTTGTTGTTTTTTTATTTGTTTGTGTGATTATTTATTTGCTTTCAACACTGTTGACTTGATTTAGTCTATGTGTGTTCATTGGGTGATTCTTGCTCACTTATTATTGAATCCATCCATAGTCATATGTAAACATTGTCATCATGGTTTTTATCATTGGTGCATTATTTTACATTGAGTATTAGATCATGGAAGTCAGTCCTTATGAATATTTTAGCCAAGTCTTCATGATATTTTATCATGATGCCTACTATTACGCACTACAAAAATAATTAGATTTGAGAGGCCTAAATAGAAATGGTAGTATCCACATCTCATCAGCACCAACACCAACAATAATCTTGATCTAGTCCTAATCATATACCAAATAGAGTAATTAAACAATGAAAGAATTTCAACCTCTATTAGTTCGGATGAGCATCTCCCTACTAGCAAGTTGTCCCAATTCATCTTTATCTTTTGTGTCAAGTTATCATCATCATGTTTTTAATCAACATCTATCAATCATGTTGCCATAATCAAGGTTCAATGATTATAAATGCCTATGGGCAAATCATTGTACACCATCCCACCTACTTTCTCAGTGATTATAAATTTAACATGGAATTTAAAGAGGATCAATTCAAACATTAGTCATCAAAACTTACAAAATAATGCATAAGAATTGACAATCTAAGCTAAACTATTCAAGCAGGGGTTACTAATGATAACAAGATACAAATGAAAGAAAACAATCAACCATTACCTTCCCAAATGAATCCATTACTGAAAAGCTTCTCCAAACATGTTCTCCCCTTGATCTAGAGCTCTAGTCTTTGTCAATAATGGCTTATTTTCTCCTCCATTGCCTCAAGAACTCTATGCATAACCTAGGCTTAATATAAGAAATCTCTAATCTAGCCTATCAAATGAATCTTACCCAAATGAAAATAACATAATAATTAGAACACAAATGACTTGTGGAGAGATTTTAGCATTATAAGTTTACACAATTAAGCTTAAGAAATGGTGTTCTATACCCTTCTATTTATAGATTTTTGCAATTGATCATAATGAATTGTGACCGTATATCTTGAGATCAAGATGTGTGGCTAAGAATCCTTTTAATTTTGGAGGCTAAAATCAATAAATGGCCTCATAATGATTTGGGGAAAAACAAACATTAATTAGGCATGGGTGCCCATAATTCATATATTTTATGCATTTATTGCTTATAGATGCCACCCCATAGATCATGTCATTATGATGATGAAGTTAATAGGAATTAATTTTCAAAACGAAATATTCAATAACCTCCTTGAAAAATCCACTTAAGCTCTTGATTTGAATTAATTAGCCTTAAACATGATTAATCAATATTTGTGCAATTCTTTAGAAATTGGCCCTCAATTAATCAAAATGGTCAGAAAGTTATATTATTGGGTCATAATTTGACTTGAGAAGAATTGGAAGGTGATGTTGAATGTATTGGAACTATATTCTCATTTAGGATGTTGCCAACACAAAATAACAAAGGTATGTGATGTGTACTAATGAATTAGAAGAAAAGAGTGATCCAAAGCACAAAAAGGCAAAATCATTATTTTGACTTGAAATGAATTGATCAAATTTAGATATCTCATAAAATTCATTACCCCATTTAGGGATACATTGGCCTAAATTGACACTTGTATATGACAAGATTGAACCATTTAGTATGATTTATGGATTATGGGCTAAATTGGGCATGTGAGTGCAATTTGAGTAAGATTGAAAATTTTAAAACAAATGGTGTTAAGAATTTGATGTCTAAATTTTACCTCTATTTGAGAAGGTGTAGCGAGACATTCATGCAAAGAAACATCATTTCAAAGAAAAGAGTTGTTAGGAATAAATTGGAAATGACCCATGATGCCCCCTCAAGAGGACATACTAGGATGATAGAGAAGAATGGACTCTCAAGAAGAGAAGGACAATGAGAGATTAACCCATGAAATAGATCATATCTAGACAAGCCTATACTTTCACATATGGCTACCATCAATAATCAAAATATAATTAAAGCTATAATGGGCCCCAAGAGGGGGAATAGAAAGGATTTGATCTAAACATATAAGTGACACACTTTAAATGCACCCAATTTGAGAGTGCAAGCTACATGCTTATGACATTGATCAATCCCAAGACAAGTTGCACACTAAAATAGTGCCATCATGGGAAAAAGTGTGGAGAGCTTGGAATTAGAGGAAAAGGAGAACATGGTTTCCAAAGAGATGATAATAATAAGTACCCTAGTAGGGTAGATTTGATTTTGATAAAATAGTTGTGCCCCAGTAGGGATAATTTTGATCATTGATAAAGAATAAATAATGGCTTGCCCCTGTAGGGATGATTTAGATTTGTTAACCGGTTCAAATGTTGTTCCCTAGCATGGGTAAATTAACAAGTAATTAGCTCAAGGATATAACCTAAAACATAGATTAAAGGAAGTGTGCACAAACATAGATGTGCTGGTGGAATGGATGTGAAAGCCACAAAAAACCAAGCATATGAAGATGTACAAAGAGATGAAAGAAATGAAAAGAGAAGTGAAGGTGGTCGAGCTAACCAAGGATACATCATGTATCCAAGCACTGCCTACATAGTCTAGATGGACCTCAAGCCAAAGTAGTTCACTCAAAAATGGAAAAGAATTGAATGAGAGATGATGAAAATTGACCAAAGATTGATTAGACTCATGATATATGTGAAGAGATGCATGTCTATGCATAGAGTCAGGTGATAAACCTATTGAGCCTAGTTTATGCATAGTGTTCTTGAGACATGTTCATCAGAGCTGTGTTGACATTAAGACTTGAACTTAGAGCACAAAGTGCATGCTATTGCAAAATAAATTAGGCATCATAAGTATGAAAAAATTATAAAGACATGGAATGTCAAGTACACAGAGCCAGTTCAAATATGAATACATATAACTAAGGATAATGGTAGACAATGACTAAAACTAGAGTTACAACTATTTACATTTAAACAAAAAATAAAGATAAAAAAAGATAAACATAAATGATCCCAACTTAAAATCAAGATATGAACAATCAAGACTTAAGTAGGAACAAAAATATTTCAAAATGAAAAGCAAGAACATCTTAACAACATAAGATCAAGATATAAATAATCAAGATCTATGTGGACCATCAAGACATTCTTGAACGCAAAAGAGAAAAGCAAAATCAAATAGGAAAAAAAAAGACCAAGGTGAGATAAGAATTAATAAAAGGATAAAGTAGAAGAAATAAATGAAGAGGCACAAAATCACAATAAAACACCAAGAAAAAATAATAAAACACCAATAAAACTCAAATAAACCACACAAATGAACCCAAGTTAGTACATGTTTAAAAATAGTTGTTCATGCACATGTGGTAGATGCATTAATTTCCACCATAATGTAACAAAGAATAAGGAAACAAGATTTGTTCTCTAATTAAAGAGGAAAAACTACAAAAGAAATGGGGGAAGAGTAGAAAAGGAATGGGTTGGTCGAGTTGACTCCAAATGTACAAGACAAATGGATGCTGCCTATATAGTTATATGGATGCATGTTCCAATATAAACTTTAGGTCAAATGTATCTCTCCAAGAAAGTGGGATAAAAGACAAAGGTGATGACCAAAACATATGATTAATGTTGTAAAAGAAAAGGGAAGAATTGATGAATGAGATTGGTCTTGCAAAATAACAAGTTGGTGAGACAAGATGACAAGCCAATAGGACTAAATTTGATTGTAAAATGGAAAAATCATGGCATGGTGGGATGAGGAATAATGATCTTGAAAAATGGCAAGTGCATGGGACAAATTAGCTTGCATAATGGAAAGTTAGTAGGATAAAATGCTTGCAAAATTGCAAGAGTGTGAGGATTAGAATATACAAAAGCATAAGATAATGTTTTTTCTCTTTTGTGGATCATTTTCTAATGTTTTTGGTGTTTTTGGGATAAAATATATATAAGGGGGAAATGTATAATCTAGGAGATGGTCATCCAAGAGTAGTTATAATAAATAACTAAGTTGGCTACAATGACAATCATGGATATACACAATGGACTAGGGAACTAACTAAGAGTTTCAATAATAGCTAAAGATGGATGCAACAACACATGCTCATAAATTAGTGAGAGTGAGGATCCTGAAATGACAATAATGTTCAACACAAAAATCAATTTGAAGAACCATGAAATAGGTAAAATGCTAAGCTATAAAGGTATTCTTGTTCACTTATCTATAGAAGAAGCTGCAAAATACTATCCTAACTAAACTTCTTTATAGAATTGGCATCAAAGGTGTTCATAATGTTAATGAGACATAATCAAGATCATAATTGGTCAAGGGACATAAGTGTTTAGGTTACAACAAACCCTTAATATAACAAAGAATAGGGTTCTCAAAGAGAATGGCATAAGTGATGATAAAATGTATTTAGAGTACCAACGGTCCAAAAGTTTTTCAATGTCCATAGTTGTGAAAGGAAAAGGGCTCATACAAGAGTGGTCTAGGGTAGTATAAAATGGTTGGGTAAAATTACTTCAGTACAAGTTTCCCCCAAGTAAGAGATCTTGTAAACAATTGTTCAAAGTTGTTCATGCATAGAACCTCTTAAGGTGCACGATGTTCATGGGCTCTAGAAGTTCTTCACCATTTGGTTTAGCTAGTTGATATGCCCTTGATCCATACTTTTCAATGATAATAAATGGTCCCAACTAATTATGTTGAAACTTATCTTTTTTCTTGCATTCAACATTTATGTTCTTTTGGTTCTCTTTTAGGACCAAATCACCAATCTCAAACTCATGAGGGAGAATGTGCTTGTTGTAGCTTATTTGCAATCTATCTTGATAGGATTGAAAGTTTTCTAGGGTAGCTAAACACTTACCATCAAGAATTTATAGTTCTTGTAGCCTTGAGACTATGTAGTCCTCATCATCTTCAATATGCTCCAATGATACTCACAAGGATGGTAGCTTGATCTCTATCGGGATAATAGCTTTTGTGCCATAGACAAGGAAGTATGGAGTTGATCCTTTTGGGGTTCAATGATTGGTTCTATAAGCCTAGAGGGAATAAAATATTTATAGGTTTTAATTATGGCTAATGTCATTGAAAATCTTCTTTAAAATGGCTATAATGGTTTTGTTTGATGCCTTAGATTGTTTGTTGCCTTACGGGTTATATGGAGTTGTTTTCTTATGCTTGATATTGAATTTTGCACAAAGATATTTTAAATCTTGGTTTACAAAGGATCTACCATTATCAGATATAATGTGCATGGGGATGCCATATCTAAAGATGATATGGTAATGGATGAATTTGGCAATCTGCTTCTCAATTACGTAAGTGAGAAGAATGGCATCAATCCACTTAGTAAAATACTTGATAGAAGTTAGGATATGATTATGGCCATCTAAAGATGTTGGGTTTATTTTCTCAATGAGATCAAGGCCCAATGTTGAGAATGACCATGGTGTTATGATCTATTGTAGTGGTAAATAAGGTACATGTATCAAATTTTCATATTGCTGACTAAGAATGCACTTACATAATTATAAGCATCAATATCTATTTTTGGCCAATAATATCCTATTATAAGGAGCTTATTTACTAATACTACACCATTGGTGTGGCCCCCACACATTCCTTCATTAACCTCCCTTAATGCTTGATTAGATTCTCTTGAAGATAAATAATGAAGAAGGATTCCATCATAGCCTTTATGATAAAGTGTGTCTCCTAGAAGAGTATAACATGATAAATAATGATGGAATAGTTTTTGCTGACTATTGGATAGGTCATCTAGGAAAGCATGATCATATACGTAGTTATAAAAGTCTTTGAACTAGAGTAATTTAGGTGGGGGATGAGGACTAGCAATGACACATACCCTTTATGAATATGGTATAACATGTACAGGTTGAAGAAGATTTTTAATCAAGAACAGATGCTTTTTAACTCTACTATAAATTTGTATGATGGATCCAATCATTACCATTACACTAGTAGATCTATTGTTGGCCCTTAGAAATTGTTCAATTTACAGAGTTTTAAAATGACCTTTGAGATTATCAATAATTTGCTTTTAAAGAACAAGCTTATCATCTCTAGTTTGATACTGATCAGTGGTCTATTTAATGATTTATTGGGAATAACCATAGACCTTTAAGCTCTAAATATCCCACTATATGGCAAGGTGAAGCCCTAAAATCAATGCCTCATACTCAACCATATTGTTCACACAATGAAATTGTATATGAAATGCTTTGGGAATCAGATCCCCCTGAGGTGTAATCAATAATATGCCAACTCCAGATTCATGAGATGTAAAGGATCCATAAAAATATATCTTCCATTGTTTAAGTTCATGTGATTCTTGGTCTATGGCCATAATACAATCATCTGGAAAGTTGAATTTTAATGGTTGAGTATCCATGATAGGGGCTTCTACAAGTTGATCAATAATAACCTGCCCCTTGATTGCTTTCTGATTTTGATACTCAATGTCAAATTCACTTATGAGCATAACCCATTTAGCCATGCATCCTTGAAGAGTTACTTTGAACAATAAGAATTTGAGAGGGTCACCTTGGTGATGACAATAGTTTTGTTTTTTAGCATATAATGTCACAATTTTTGGGTAGCAAACACCATGGCTAAACATGCCTTCTCAATAGGCATATAATTATATTCATAAGCCACCATAGTGCAACTTAGATAATATACTACATATTCTTTACCTTGATCATCATGTTGGGCCAAAATTTCCTCTAGTGTATGCTATGTTGCTGATATGTAAAGAAGCAATGGCCATCCAGGAGTTGGTAGTCTTATGACTAGCAGATTGGCCAAATATGTCTTGAGTTTTGTAAATGCTATCTAACAATATTCATCCCATTGAAAAGTTACCCCTTTATTCAAAATATGGGTAAATGGGTGGCACTTATCTACCAATTAAGAAATGAACCTATGTATGGATTGGATATTTCCTTGTAGGCTTCACAATTATTTGAGATTGTTTGGTGGAGGCATCTCCACAATGGTATTGACCTTGGCAGGTTTGAATTTAATCCCTCTTTATGATACAATGAAACCTAAAAATTTCCCTGATGTGACTTCAAAGACACATTTCTTAGGATTTAGGTGGACTTTATATTCATGAAGCCTCTCAAAGATTCTTTATAGAACATTAGGATGTCCATCTCTTGTTCTTGATTTTGATAGTATATCATCAACATAGTCCTCAACAATATCTTGCATCATGTCATAGAAGATGATAGTCATGGAAAATTGATATGTGGCTTTAGTGTTCTTCAAGACAAATGACATGACTTGGTAACAAAATGTTCCCCATAGAGTGGTGAATGTAGTCTTGTGTTGATCTTCTTGGGTTATCTTGAGCTATTCGTATCCAAAAAATTCATCTATTAAGGATAACATCTCATACCCAATAGTTGATTTGACAATCATGTCGATGTTGGGTAGAAGAAAATCATCTTTAGGGCATGCTTTGTTGATATCTTTGAAATAAGTACAAATACGTATACCTGGGGTGTTTTTATTTATTGGGAATATGTTTGAGACCCATTCAGAGTAATCGATTGGCCTAATAAATCCTACTCCTAGCAACTTTTCCATTTTTAATTTAATCTATAGAGCGATGTATGGATGCATCTTCCTCAATTTTTGCTTGACTGGTTTAGCATCAGGATGGACAACAAGGTGATGCACAACTAAATCTGGGTCCAACCCTGGTATTTTAGAATATGTGTATGCAAACATGTCAATATAATCCCTTAGGAGAGATATAATTTATTCAGGTTCTACTTCAGTAAGAGAAGCTCCAAGATAAATATTTTTTGGGATCCTCATAGGTTCTCAGGTTCACTTCTATCATATCTTCCATAGGGAGTGTGGATTCATATTCTAGAATTGTTGGTGAGGTATGATCATGATCATTTTCTTCTACTACATCTTCTTGTTGTTCCTCCCAAAGTTCTAGATAATGTGATTAATTAGAATCTACCATATCAAGTAAAGGCCAAGTAACAAAAACCTCTAGAAACTCAAGAGCAAGATGCTCAAACATTTATTATTGTTCTGAAGAGATGCTTATAGTGGATATATAACTTGGGCTAGATGGACCTTATACATCCTGAGGGGATGATCAAACTTTCTTGCCTAAGAGTACCTAAAATAGGTTTTCACTCGAAGGCTTGTCTTTTTCTTTACTTTTTCCTTGATCGATGAGCACCTCAAAGAGATTTTCACTCAAAGATCTCAATGTTTCATCTTTATTATGACAAAGAAAGTTTGACTACTCTCTAAATTAGGTAGAAAGATCCAATGAAAAATCAAAGCATTATTTGTGATTTCCAACGGGCTACCCATCTCTTAGGCCCATGCATTCTACAAGTGATTCTTCATTTTGAAACTCATCGAGGCATATGATCAAATTTTACTGGTCCTACTCAATGAGGTTGGGATGGTAAAGACATAAGGAATAATGAGGTTTTACTTCAGGATGGGAAACTCCAACGGTAAAAATATGATGTTATGATTCAAGGTGGGAAGCACCAATAAAATGGGTTCTTGCTTTAAGATGGGAAGCTCAAATGGTTAAGGTTAAAATGGTATTTGAATCAAATAGGTCTGTGTCAAAAAGCTCATCAAAAAGGCTATAATGGGATGCTATGTCACTACCAAGAGTCTTATCACTAGTCAATTTAGAAGAATCACTATTGAAAGTTATGAGGTCACCCTTAAGTGATATAAATCTGAGACCATGATTTAAATTAGGTACTCTAGCTAATAAGGGTTCCAAGATTCCTTACGCTCATGGGCCAAGGCCTTTTCCTATATAATAAAAAAGATCCCTAATCTGATTAGGGATATGATACTTTGGATTTTGAAAGCAATTAGCAAGGCTTTCAGAATATAACTAGTCTCCCTTGGTAAAAGCCTCTTGATCTTTCTTTGGCACAATAGTAGGTACAAAACCCATAGGTGGTTGTTGTTGTTTCCTCTTTTGTTTCCAAATAATTATGGGTTCGTTAGGATCCTTTGAAGGTTTAGGCTTACCAAATGTCTTTGGATTTTTAGGAAACTTTTCAACATAGATGTCATCCTTAATACTGTGCATGGAAATGCCTATATCTTGAATAACACCCTGCTTTACAAGAGTTATGAGAAATTAATCAACCAAAGTGGAAGTGAGATCACTATTGTTGATATAATTGGATGGAGGTGGATGTGAAATTATAACCTTGTTCTTCTTCACAACAAACTTAGAACTAGGAGAATAGTTATAATTGTAGAATTGGGCCTCAATATGTTTGCAATACTCATAAGGCATTGATTGATGAGAATAGTAACCTCAATCCCATCATGAGGAAACTTACGACATTGTGCAAGGTGGAGGGAATGGATTGTACTTCATGGATCTAAAGATATATAAGAAGTATGTTATAAGGCAATTAGATGTCCATAATATGAAGTAATGTATGATGTGAAATGAACCCAACAATGATTGGCAACCAAATAGTACCAACATATTCCCTTTTAGCATTATCATAAGCCTTGATGGTGATCATCTCTGGCTGAATGTATTTCATAGTATAACTTGATCTTTATACCAAATTAAGAGATATGATGTTTAACCCTAAACCATTGTCTATAAGAACCCACTTGATCTTATGATTTTCAATGATTACTTCAATATACAATGGGTTATTATGGTTTGGTCCAAGTGTAGACATGTCTTTTTGATAAAACATTACTTGATGAAATGAAGACAAATGTCCCACAAGGTTATGGAACTGTTTAGAATTTATATCATTGGGGATAGTGGATTTTTGTAAAATATTTTTTAGGATAGTTTTATGGACTTCATATGTCCACAAGAGATCCAAAATGGAAATATGTGCAGGGGTTTTGCTTAATTGGTCTGATAGACTATAAGGCTTTTCAACATGGGATGAGATGGATTAGCTTTGGTTGGAACAATAGTTAGCTTTGGATCCATTGGCATAATGTTCACATTAGGTTCTGTGGAAGAAGTAGGCAAAGGGACTTGAAGAGTAACTTGTGAGCATCTAGTTATGACTACACAACCTAGAGGTAGCAGTGAGCCAATATAATTAGAAGATGAAGGCAAAGGGCCTTGGAGGGTGACTCATGAGCATCTAGTTGCATTGCTATAATTTTGAGTTAGTAAGGAGCCATTATAATTAGAAGGGCATTATCTAGAAATAGTAACCCGTGTAAATGGAGTCATAACATAATTATATGAACTCAGTGTGGTATTACTAAAGATAGGGTGTTGACCCTATAATGATGGGTCCTGTACTATGAGGATCATAAGATGGTTCATGTGGTTTGATAATAGCTGAAATATGGGCTGTAAAAATGCATCCCACGATATTTTTAAGTCATAAGGCATGTTGTTATAACCCACATTGTTAGTATGGGTTTTATGATCATGATTATGCTCATGTTAATTATGATTTTGACCCTAATTTTGGTCTTGATTCTACCTCTATTCTTGGTTTTGATTGTTCCTTGATGGTGGTTGATTATGTCAAGGAAAGGGGTCCTTTTAGATTCCCATATCCTAATTTGTGTCCTAATTAGGGGCTAATTTAATCTCAACTTCACCACTCTCAATGAGATATTCAATAATATGTCATAATTAGATGCAATGATAAGCACCATGACTAAAAACATGATGAAAGTTGCACCTTTCATTCTCTTTTTACCAATTTAGTTTTAGTTGATCTTGAGGAAATGGCCTTGGTACTTGCCATATAATCAAGTTAGCTACTATGAGCTTTTGGAACACTATTTCAATTGAATCTCCTAATTTGATAAAGACCCTGAAACCACCATGGTTTGTTATCCATGGAGGCTGTCTCTGTAAATTAGGTGGTGGATTAAAGGGAACTAATTATGAATTTGGGTCTAGTGGAGCCTACACCATTTGTACATGCCTTGTTTTAGTCACCCCATTTCCAAACATGTTCTTATTCTTGTTAAAGACTTTAGGCTTATCTTGCATAACTATTTGACTAGAAGATGGGGTCTGATTTGACATTTGACCCTATGTAAAGATCTTAACAAGGTCCTTGGCAATAAGAGCCTTCTCAGTATGTACACCCTTGTCTATTATATCCTCAAATGAGTTAGCACAAGCTAGACGTAGATTATGTACGACCTTACAATTTAAGTTATGTGCAAATATATCTACCAACTATTTGTCTATAAAATTATGTTGAAAGTGACCCACTAATGTTCTCCATATCTATAAATATGTGATGAAGCTTTGTCCATCTCGTTATTTGGCTATGCACAAGTCAATAATGGTCAATTCATGCTTTATGTTGTATGAGAAATGGTTGATGAACTTTCTAGATAAGTCATTCTAATCTATAATTGATATCTTTGGTAACTTAAGTAGCCAATCTAAAGCTTTCCCCACTAAACTTCAAGAAAAGAATTGAAGTAAGAACACGCTATTGTAAGCAACCTCTTGGCATAATATGAAAAATGCCTATATATGTTCACGTGGGTCACCCTTTTCTTTATATTTATCAAATTTGGGTGCCTCAAAATGATGTGGAAAGGGGATTTGGAGAATGCTTAAATCAAATGGTTATGGACATATTTTGTCAAATTTGTACTTTTTGATCTAGTTTCCAATCTCTAAATGTGACACAATCTCCTTTATGGACATCTACTCTTGCATGTTTGGTACATTCACGGGTGGAACATAGTTCTGTTGGGGTGGAATGTGCCCCTGATGTTGCATTGATTTATGAGGGATGTACACCCTACATTCTACAATTTGGTTTTCATTTTCTCTTAGACTTGAGTAAATAGTTTGTTGATTCCTAAAAATTTGTTGCCTTGAACTATATGTGTTTTTTTGATTTTGGGGAGTCCTTATTATATTTGCTAATTTTTGCATTGGTTGAGATGAACTACCCAAATTGTCTTGAGGGATATCCTCCATTCAAACTAAATGTTTAGGTCTCTGTATTTGTAAAGTAACAAGAGGTTCTTGATGGTCAAAGAATATGTGTTTTATGTCTAGTGGAACATTTTGCACTATCTCTTATGTCTTGTTTTATTCATTAGAGACACCTTGATCAATTGTTTTTTGTGCTATCAACCAATTTTTATTGCTTAGGTTCAATCACATTTCCATGTTCCTTGGAAGTATCATTGTGAATTGATGTAGTAACTAGAGAGTCAGTTAAGTACATGATAATCTGTTCGACATACTGTTGACTTATTTTCTTGATCTTGATGACAAGATTTTGATCAATTGGTTTTGATTCTACAAGGATTTATTTACCTTTATTAAAAGGTATGTTTGAATATGCAAAAGCTTTCTCTTTTTGTTGTTGTTCCCCTTCTCTAACCAAGGTGTGTAATTGCTCTATAGAAAAATATGAGGGTAGTTTATCACTAGATTCTATCAACTTAAGGAGTGCTTCATCTTGGTTCTCTTGATATTTAGTATAATCCCCTTTGGATCCTACAATTATAAGAATGTCCTCAAAGACAATAGAGTTGTCTCATCCATCATAAAAATGCTCATCCTCATCGCTAGGGCTATAAAGGACCCCATTATGAGTGAACATTTGAGTCATGTCTAGAAAGGGTTGATCTATACATTTGACTAGATTTGGATCAATGTTTTACAAATGTTTTAAACAAGGTATGGATTTTGATCTTTCTTCCAAACAAATGGCTAAGGTACCAAAGAAAACTATAAAAGGAGGGTATCTTAGAACCACACAAATTTAGAAAAATGTGTTTAAAAAATTACTCAACCTTGGGTAGGGTTGAAATCGTATAAATTGGAAGAAGGTATGATAACTCAAAAATCTTAGAGTGTCATTAGTATACTAAAATGTAGACTTTTTAGATACGTCAATAATATAAAATCTAGTTCAACTTTGATGAGTTGCTACTAGAAAAATAGAATAAATCCCTTCATATTAGGAAGGAGACAATGCAAACCAAGAAACTCATGACGTGGAAACATGCAAGAATTTCTAAGTATAAAGCTAAAACCAAATGGGTAGCACAACACCACCACATGGTAATAAGAATGGTAGTATAAAATGTGTTCTAAGACCTAGTGATGATGATGAAATAATGAGTCTATAAATGACCCTGAATTTAAATAAGAAATTAAACCCAATTTAAAACAAGTCAATTGAAAATGACGAACCCAATTTAACACATCAACCTTTAAAACTTAGAAAAGTCCAATTCCAAATTTAAATTATCAGTGAGGGACTTAATATAATTTGGCAAATGATCTAGACTCAAATGGGTAGCATAACTGCACCAAAATGGATGATATGACACAATGTTTTAAATGACAATTTTAAACAAGGAAAAGATGATTTTCACTTGGATAACATAACACCTCCTTGTTCAAAAAATTATGGACAATGTGTTAGGTTATGACCTTTTTTTAACAAGCAATTTTGACTGAAAATAAAACTAAGTAATCTAAGACCAAAACAAAAATAATTAAGTGATCATCTTAAGCCCTAAACTGATAAGGTGTGGCAAAGTAGGGTTGACTAAAACTAAAAAGTTTTTCATATTTATAGATGAATCTCATGTCTACTAAATTTCATGTCATCAAATAAAATAAGCACATGCCATTTGGGTCTACATCATATGGCTTATTGTAAAAAGGTCTATCCCTTTTTACAACTACATATGTCACTTGCTCAGTGTAGTACGATGTTGAACATGATCAAATGTACTGGGATTAACCTCTACTAATAAAGATAATTTAACTACTCAAACCACCATACTAGTGAGGGGATCCTAATTTATATACCTCCCATGGAGAGGGCTTGAAGACGATGCCGGGAGATGAAACCCTGGGTCAAATCTTCCCTATATAATTTATGAGAAGTGATGAAATCCCCCTCATAAGATAAGATGTAATGAAATAAAAATTAAGTAAAAGAGAATTAAGGTTGTTTCTAGATCACCCAATCCATACGGGTCTTGGGGAGAGCCTTCACAACATCTCTTTTATGTCTTTTAACTAAGGCAATTTGTAATGAAGATGGCACTTTTGATCCCACAAGCTCCCGGTAAGGGACGAGTGGAGAGCATACACACACAACTTCCTTTTTGAACAAATAAATATAAATAAATAAATAATAAATGACTTAAATAAAACAAAAACTTGGAATTGATTTCAATTTTAATGTAATAAAATAAAAGATTTGGTGGTGTTCTTTGGCCCCTTGGCCTTAAGTTGCAAAGCTTTGACATAACAACTACAAAATGATTCTAGTAAAAACATTAATTTAAGCACAAAATAGAAACTCATAGTTATTTTTAATCATCTAAAATAGGTTTAAAAAGAGTTAATTAAGCATTATTTGATCATTTTCCAAGTAGTTCCTGCAAGAAAATTGTCAGAATGTTGGTTAGCTTTGAAGTTCTTTTATGTTTGAGACAAGTAACTTTAGAAAATAAGCTCTCAGGTTTGTGTTTCACTTGTGAACCTGAATGAAAAAAGTTATGCTAAAAAATACTTGTTATCTCAATAAAAAATAGAAATTAATATTAAAATTATGAAAATATGCAAACAAGAAGTTAGAAGGCTAAAAACAATAAAACTGAATACACAAAATATAAAAACCTGCAGTCAGTATTTTGAACATGACTTTTATAATATATATTAGTTTGTCATAAATTTTTTTATAGGTTGTTCATATGTCCAAGACTCACCTCTATGTAAAAATTAAATTCAAAATAGTTAATTAAAAAAAATATTAGCTCTGTACTACTTGTTTTGACCCAAAAAATAGATAATAAAAAGTGACAGTCACTAAAAGAGTCATAACATCTAAACTACAAATAAATTTTTAATAAAATTTTGAGAGAATTGGGATGAAACTAGTAATAAAAATATATCAAAAATTTAAAAAAAGTAAACAATTAAAAAATAAGAGTTATTTTAACATTCATTTTTGTTCAAATATGTGGGGTTCACAATCGTTATCCCATCGGGCGTGCCAAAATGTAGCATGGATTTCAAAGAAGATGAATTCAAACATTAGTCATGAAAACTCACAAAATAATGAATAAGAATTGACAATCTAAGCCAAACTATTCATGCAGGGGTTGATAATGATAACAAGATACAAATGAAAGAAAACAATCAACCATTACCTTCCCAAATGACTCCATTACTCAAAAGTGGCTCCAAGCGTGTTCTCCCCTTGATCTAGAGCTCTAGTCTTTGTCAATAATGGCTTATTTTCTCTTCCACTACCTCAAGAACTCTATGCATAACCTAGGATTAATAGAATAAATATATACTCTATCCCTATCAAATTAAGCTTACCTAAATGCAAATAACACAATAATCAAAACACAAATGACTTGTGGAAATATTTTAGCATTATAAGTTTACATAATTAAGTTTAAGAAATGGTGTTCTATGCCCTTCTATTTATAGATTTTTGCAATTGATCAGAATGAACTATGATCATCCATCTTGAGATCAAGATGTGTGGCTAAGAATCCTTTTAATTTTGGAGGCTAAAATTAATAAATGCCCTCGTAATGATTTGGGGAAAAGCAAAGATTAATTAGGCATGGGTGCCCATAATTCATATATTTTATGCATTTATGGCTTATGGATGCCACCCCATAGATCATGTCATTATGATGATGAAGTTAATAGGAATCAATTTTCAAAAATAAATATTCAATAACCTTCATGGAAAATCCACTTAAGCTTTTGATTTGAATTAATTAGCCTTAAACAAGATTAATCAATATTTGTGTAATTCTTTGGAAATTGGCCCTTAATTAATCAAAATGGTCAGAAAGTCATATTACTGGATCATAATTTGACTCAAGAAAAACTGAAGGGTGATGTTAGATGTATTGGAAATGTATTCCCATTTAGGATGTTTCTAACACAAAATAACAAAGGTACGTGACTTGTACTAATGAATTAGAAGAAAAGGGTGATCTAAAGCACAAAAAAACAAAATCATCATTTTAATTTGAAATAAATTGATCAAAGTTAGGTATCTCATAAAATGCATTGCCCCATTGAGGGATACATTAGACTAAATTGGCACTTGTATATGACAAACTTGAACCATTTAATGTGTTTTATGGATTTTGGCCTAAATTGGGCTTTTGAGTGCAATTCGAGTAAGATTGATAATTTCAACACAAATGGTGTTAGGAATTGGATGTATACAATAACTGCCTTTGGGAAAATCATTGTGTTGACATCTATTATAATCATTTAATTTTTTTTTACCCATTTGGGGCATGTTGTTAGCTTGTTTGTCTATCCTAGCTAAGGCAACTACATCTTGTCAATGATTATAATTTACTTTGAGCAAGTCATTGTGTTATTATATAATGTTGCCATAATCGAGGTACAATGCTTATAACCACTTTTGGGAAAAATATTGCATACCATCCCACTTGCATTCTCAATCATTTTTCCCAACTTTAGGCAAATCATTATGTTCTCACCCCATCATCTTCATTTGTTTGGTCCCCTCATCTCGCTTCTTTCTTTTGAGGGACCGTTTGTGAACACTTTTGTCAACCACTCCCTCAAGGGGGTAGCTAAAATTAATTCATCACCATTAAAGTCATAAGCATAATAAGACCATTTTATTTTTTGAAAATATGTTACTATGCTTATAACTTGTAATGTTTTTCCAAATAAGGGAAAACTGTAGACATCTAAAATTTTCCACCAATGGCTTCATACTTGACTTTACAACAATTCTTACCAACCATAAAAAATCTAGCCTAAGAATTTCTATAAGTCTTAAATTTGGAATCATAACCATGAAAATAAATCAAGTTGACCCATAAATCAATTAAATTGGGTAAATACACATTGAATTTAATTCAAAATATTCCAAATGTTCAAATGCTTAACAAAGATTAACTTACAAATATTAATCCTAAGCCTAATTGAATTCATCAATGAGCAAATAAATCAATTATAAAAAAAAAATTCAATAAATATCCTAATTAACATCTTAGAAGCTAATCATTAGCTTTTGTGAGTTATCCAAATGCAAAATATCTCAAAGCAAACATATTCATGCTAATCATGATATTTTGGACACCTATTAACCCTACTAGGGTTACCTAAGCCAACCAAGGTTAGGATTTAACCCATTCCTAGTTGATTTCAAAGCCTATAAAAACAAGCCTATAGCTCTTCATTTGGAGAGCTTGGAACATAGTAGAGTTATAATGTTGGATTGGATTTCATAAAGTAAATGCATAGTGTTATAATGCCAAAATCAAGCCAAGCCATCAAGCCAACCATAGTGCCAAGAGGAGATAGAGATAGTCAATCCCCATTGATGAAGACCTTTTGAGCATAATCTAAGCAAGACAAAAAACACATAATCTTGGAACAATCAAGGAAGGTTAAGAAGTTGTCATTTATTTGCATTTTATTTGTGTCTTCATTTGGTTTGTTCACTAAGCTCCCTCCATGATCTAGGCCTAGAGATGTTAGCTTATTTAGTGTGTTGATTTCATTATTTTTGGTATTAACACCATCCTAACCTCCTCTCTTAAGTCAAATTCCTTGATCATATGGTATACATCGTAGGTCTCATCTTAATCAATTTCGTCAATAAAATAAACATTTGACATTTTTGACTTTCAAGATGTAATTTATCAAAGAAATTATCCCAATTTTTTTTAGATAGTCTAATTGAATGGTGGTCAAACATTTTGTTATGCATTTGGTTTCAAAATGTTTTCATCAAATTCAATTAAGTACTTGTCTTTTCCATGCACAATCCTTAGAGGTGTTATTAATGGTGGAATTTGTTGTGAGGGTGTTTCAAAATTATTATGTTCACTACCAGTTTCTTCATTATTAGTTTCATTGTTTAGTTGTGGGATGATGTTTTCTTCATTGTTACTTTCAACATTATGGGTTTTCATGAAATTATATTAATTAATAGGGGTAAATCATAATTCATAGATTCATCATCAACAAAATCAAAAACTTTATACTTTGAATGTGGACTTGCAACATAATTTGGAATTCTAGGTAAATGTTGATCATCATTATTTAATCCATTATTATAAATTTAATCATTATTTATAATATTTGGCTCATTATGGATAGTGTTTATACCTTGTATCAAGCAAAATAATTTAACTCACACCTTTTGTTTTTCTCTCAACTCTTCTAATTGCTTTGGTGTTTTGTGCTTCAACTTCTTCCTCTTATTTGATTGAGCTTCATCATCCATGACTACACAAAGAACAATTTTAAATTCCTTTTGATGGTGGGGACCCAAAGAAAAATTTGATTCCTTTTGATGGTGGGGGACCCAAATAATAATTTTATTCCTCTTGTATTCATCGTGGAAAACATAGAATGATGCAAAGAATGTCTACGGGGTCAAATTTTTTAAAATACCATAAAAAATAAATGTTGGACAATGACTTCTCTATTGAGACAATAACATGTACGCATTATAATATAATATGTAGACATTGATTTTAGTGTGTTTATTATGATAATAATGTGTACACACTATAATATAATGCATACACATTATTTATAGTATGCCTATGTGATCATATATCATATTGTTATGATATATAATTATATTATGTGATGCAAACCTATGTTATATTATTATTCTAAGGTAAATTTACCCTTATGTTGCATCTTATACAATTAGTTGAGCTGTAATTTATGTTAATGAGGATCAATTTGGCCCAAATCACATGTTTAATTTCACCAACTGATTAATTAGACTAACTCATGAATAATTTAGTCCCAAATCATGTTTTTAATTACACCAAAAGACTAATTGGATCAATTTATGTTAATTTAACCCCATATCACCTCATGCTCTTGTATGGTTAGATTAAAATGGCTCAAATTGGCCCTAATTTATTTCTTGATTGAATTGGTGAACTTAATGATTTAATTTGTTATGATATTGGGGTCAGTTGACCCCTGAATTACTTTTATATAGTAAAAATTAGGTTCACAGGTTTCAATTTCATTAAACATGCATCAATCATTGTAATAATAGACTAGTTGGGTAAATGTGTCAAGAAATAAGAGGTAATTTAGCCCCTACTATCACATCATAGACTTGTAGTCAGGTTCAAAGGGTTCAAATTGGCCTAAATTACCTTCATGTTTTTATTTCTAATAAAATTAGGGTCAATTAATATATATGTTACATACTATACAATTAATTGACCCATAAATTAGGTTCACATGGCTCAATTTTGCCCAAAACACGTCCCTAATTGTACTAATTGACTAATTAAATCAATTCTTTATAGAATTGAACCTAATTTAACCCTAAATCATGCCATGCTCTTATAGTTAGGTTGAAGGGGTTCAAATTGGCCCCAATTTACTTTGGGATTGAATTGGTGGACTATTTGAATTATTTGTTATGATATTAGGGTCAATTTACCCCCTAAGTTACATCTTGTATAGTTAAAATCAGATTCATAGAGTTCAATTTCATCCAACTTGCATCACTAATTCCAACAATTGACTAACTGGATCAATATGTTGGGAAATATGGACTAATTTATCCCCAAATGACATCTTAGACTTGTAATTAGGGTAAATGGGTTCAAATTGGCCCCAATTACCTTCATGTTCACATTTGTGATAAAATTAGGGTATAGGGTTTAGGGTTATAACAATCAACTAATAGGGTCGAATGAAAACCAAGATGTTATCTCTAAATCAATCTCTTATATCATAACAAATATAACACTTTATTATAAAACAAATAATTAATAGAGAGCATGTTGCCCATATATCTTCCTCATAATCACTTGTGAAGTGAGACAATCATACCAATTCATCCCTCAGTAATAATAATGTAGGTTTCCATTCATTCATGCTTATTATCCCTTGCCCACCTACAAAACATTTACAGTGACATGTCTAACCATGAATTTCATAAAATCTTATGGTTTTACCTATATTATGATTAATTGGCCACTACATATTTTTTAAAGTATGTAAGAGTACCACCTATCATGGTTACCTCTTTCCTTACATTGTCATAGACCCTTCCAAGTATACTTGGGTTATAAGTGAGTACATGATATGTATGGGCCTATTCCTCACCATACCCATGCACTATTAGTTATTGGTAATTTATGTGCCCTTCACCTTTCAAAACATGGTTTTGAATAAATATTATCCCACCTCCCATCTAAATCCTCTTTATTCTTCTTGGTCATTTATCACATTCAATCCCATTCCTCACCATATCCCAAGCACTTTTAGCCATTAATGGTTCATTTGTCCTTCACCTTCCAAAGTAAGTTTTTGACTTTTGTCCCATCCCTTACCATCTATAAGGTCTCTTTGTTTTTCTTGGTCATTAATCACATGGAACTATTCATCACCATATCCCAAATACTATTTACCACTGGTCATCCATTTGTCCTTCACCTTCCTAAAAGAGGTTTTAAATTTGGTATCCTCCCTCCCATATACATCCTTTTTATTCCTTATCACTTTATACTTGTCTATGCCTATATTAATCACATTTATAAAACCTTAATATAATTGATAAGTAAAACCTTAAAACCATCTTTCTTATAAATGTAAACATGTAATTTTGTTACAATTACATTTATTAGTCATTAAGTTGCATTATTCTAGGGTACTAGTATGTTTGTTGATCAACAATCTATATTAGGATCTTATCAAAGCATTGTTTATATGTGTTATAGTTGTCTCATGTCACTTTACCCCTAATTACCTCTCTCCTTCCCTCATGTTTCCTTAGTTTTATGATATTTTTTCCAAAAATGTATATTGTGTGGTTTTAGCCCCATAAGTGTAAAATGTATGATTCTAGGGATGGGCCCTTTTGACCCTTATTTTGGGCCTCTCATGTTGTGTGATCTTGGTTTGTTTGATTTTTTTATTTGTTGTTTGTTGGTTTGCATAGTAATAAAGTCCTAATTTGAATTTAAGAAGTCTAAAAATACAACAAATGTATTATCATATAGGAAATTGAAGAGATATAAAATGAATGTGTGAAATCAATCAATATAATCATTTAGAGTAGTGATTCAAGAGTTTAAGGAAATGTGAAGAATTTATTAGTGAAACAGGCATTTATTGTAACATTAAAATTCATACAAAGTACACTATATCATCACTATATTGCTTCACTGACATTATTTATACTTGGTTTGTTGCTTTCAATATTGTGATGTGCAAAGGGACTTGGTAAGTAGTCAATGCTTAGAAACACAATCCCCAAAATGACCATTTTCCTTATCCATTTATAGGTTTAGTTGCCTTATTAGGGTTTTTAAGGAGTTTATTTTCCCATAGATATGTACAAGTTTTTATAAATGCTAATGAAGTTTTTAGACCTCTAAACTAGGCAAACAAAGTTTTAAAATCATTTTTTCATCATTTATTGTTTGTCATGTTCAGCCTCATGGCTTCATGAATGGTCCTACTCTTTCAAAAGTCTCTGTATGGTTCTTGGAGTAATATTTGTTTGCCTTAGATTTTTTGGGTTTACATTACCTTTTTGTTTGGGCTTGTTATACATTGTCTAATCCTAATGAGTATTTTTAAATTTGTATGAAATTTGATATTCCTTTAAACCCCTCCCTTAACATTTATTACAACCAAAAAATTAAGTATGCATATAATCAAGTTTTATCATTTTAATTTTGATTAGGTTTATTTGTAATGTTTAGGAATAGATGTTATGCAATTTGACTTAAATTCATTTATTTATAAAATAATTACAAAGGTAAACCAAAAATTTGATTAATAATTTGCTATATACATGTTCATTTAAACACAAACAGGCCAAACTTTTGATTGATATGTGATGTAAAGTTAAGGTATATATGGCATCTCTAAAGATGTGAGTTTTTGGTCAAACCAAATTAAACTTAATTCCCAATCTCCATGATGCTATGAGAAAATAACACGTACGTGTTCCATAACACATATATGTTATCTTCAGTTTTAATTCAAAATCCAAGCCTTTTAGCTTAGAAATGGCTTGAATTCTCGAGCCAAAGGCTTGGACCTATCAACACAGTTGAATCCAAGAGTTTTTATAGAAAACAAAAAAATTCAACTTTAATCACCAAATACACTAAGAATTTCAACAAGAAAATTCATAAAATTATTACCACGATGATGACAACACTTTACTCTTTCCAAATATATGTTTTTAATAATTTTTGGACTATTTTTTAATCTATGTTGATTTCTAACTACAAATTTTTTTAGGACACTACATGCCATAATTATACATAACTATATATGTTTGCATAAATATTTTTTCATTGATCCAAATGTAAAAAAAATTATATAGTTATTGTATACACATAATAATTTCAAACTTTTATCACTTACTGATGCTCTTTATTTTTAGAAACCCATTGAGTCTCAATATATTTAAGTACATGCCTTAAGGGGTGTACCACGAAAGGGGTGGGTAGACCATTAGTGTTTCAAAAGATTTTTATCCATTTTGCCACTTGTTAGCTACACACTTGTCTCTTGAAAAACTTATCCCTAAGCTTGTTATTCTCTATTTCACACTCCTATGGTCATTTTCTACCTTTTGTCCCCCTTTTATTAGCTATAACCCCCTTTCAACAATCTTCTATATTAGGTCGACTGGGTCAACCTTGTATAGTTTTGGGTAAAATTCATTTAGGGTCTAGGTCGGCTCTTGGTTGACCTAGCCCATGACCTAGTGAATTCTTGTCCATAACTATACTAAGTCGACTGGGTCAACCTTGTCAGCCAAATTTTTTAGAAAGGTTTAGGGTTAAATCTAACTATATATACAAGTTCATTTATCCATTATTTAGAGAAGAAAAGAATTAAGATATATTGCACATCTGCTTATTGACCATTCTACTTGAGGAGCAAGCTTAGGGTTTTATACTTTATTTGGAGATACAAATATTGTCTTATTTAGAAGTCTTTTAGATGTATTGATAGGTTGTGTATCCTAAATCTGATTTGTCTTTATCATCCTTACATACCACGAAAACCTCTTCCTCCTTGGGTTCATCTTCAAAGGGAAGTATTCCTAACTTTGTTCCTCCTTTGTAAGAGTAGATAGATATGCATTTTTACTTCTCTTATATGCATTAATATTTTATATACATTGACATGAGTATAGGTCTTCTATGCATGTTTAATTTTATTATTTATTACCCCCACTTTGTGTCATAAGCTTTGGTGAGCACTAGATTAGACTTTTACTTTACTTGTTATTAGTTTAGTGAATATAAAATATAGCAGCCAATTAGGGTTATTGGCTTTGGAACCCTTCCTATCATGGTTTGTTATGGTAAGAGATCCCCTAATTGGGTCTAGTAGATCCCCATATTAGTCGTGTCCCTAATTATCTAATGTGTTCCCAATAAGAAGTGTATGGTATGATCTATCTTCTCCAAGTTAGGATTTATTTATAAACATGATGCATTTCTAATTGTATACATTCTGGTGAACCTGACGTGAATCTAAATTTTACAAGATTTATCTCATATTTTTCATTATTTTATCATTTTATGTTATTATTTCTCTATATTTGTAATAATGCATCGACAATGTCGATATAGTTCTAACTTTAGTGCGTAGGTTTAACACATAGTCACATCAATACGAATCTATTCTATTTGATCAAGTTTTTTATCAGATAAGGCTACAAGGTTGATTCTATCAATGCAACATAGGTTTTTCATTTCTAGGTATAGGTTACTAGGTCAATTCTATCAACACAATACAAGTTTTTCATTTCTAGGTACAAGATACTAGGTCAACTCAATCGACATAATACACTTCTAGACTTATAGAAAATAAACTAGGTCAACACTATTGATGTAGTTATTTTTACAAGCTTCAATAACAAGGTTTTACAGAACTAGGTCAACCTAGTTGGCTTAGTTGGTAGAACTTTCAAGTAGCTTAAACAATGTTTTTTGAAAATTTAAATATCTTCCAACCCACCAAGGTTCCTTTGTCTCTTTCTCTTTCATTTACGTTATTCATTATAGTTTTATTTTTCATAGTTTATAATCTTTAAAACTACCCTTATACAATAAACTAGGTTGACACTATCGATGTGGTTCTATAATCTATCTTTTGTCTGAAAACTAGGTTGACACTGTCAACATAGTTCTTTTTTATACCCTTACTTTAGTAGTATAGTATCAACACTGTCGACTCTGTTCTATAATCTTTACATACATTAGCATCTGAATTAACACTGAACTATGTTTCAAAGTTGGAATTAACACTCATATGCTAGTAATTAGCTCACACTTTCACATTTTGTTGCTTACATGCTTATAATTGATCACATAGTCTAATTAGGTGGTTTTTAAATATACCATCTAGTTGTACTATTTTCTATTTTCTTGCACACACTACCAAATCACATAATCTTAAAAAGGCATTTAAATAATTGTTTACCCAAGGCCTACCTACTTGAATTTCATCATCAAGGTGGAAGTCGACTTGGTTTTTTGGCCAAGTATAAACACATGGTTAATGGTATATATTGGCAAATCACCCAACACCTTTATCTCTACAGTGTGTGAAGTGAGGGGGTAGGCCCCAATGCTAAGCTAATACCATTGCTAACATAGACTAATTTTAGCTTAAACAAACTAAAACCATCCTTAGATTACTTTCTAGTTCCTTTCTTACAACTAACTTCCTATCACACTTAAAATTATACTCTAATAATCTAACAAATTTAGGATGACCACTTAGTTAGCATTTACTTTCTAAGTTGATTGCTTGCTCTTTGCTCAATTATATGTTGTATTACAAAAAATTGTATTGGCCAGTGTTGGTATAATGTTTTATACTATGTGCCTCAATTGGATCATCCAGATTGACCCAATTGATTGTGTGTTTCTTTCATTTTTTCCTTTCAAAATTACTTACAAAATTTTCCTTATTTCAGTACACAATTATTCTATTCGACATAGTCTCTTATAGATTATCTGCTTCACTTGCCTATAATACTGGGTCAACCCTATCGACATAGTATTATTTTCTATCCAGGATATAGAAATAGGTCAACCCTATCGACTCATATTATTTTTCCTTCTTATTTTCTTCACAATATACAAAACTAGGTCGACCCTATCGACTATGTATCTTTTTTTGCATGTTTTCTACCTAGGTTACAGAACTAGGTTGACTCAGTCGACCTTATATTCTTGTTTTCCAAATTTTCAGCCCTTGTTTTCTATACTAGGTTGACCCAATTGAATCTATACTCTTATCTTCCCCTTATATTTCCATTGCTTTCACATCACTCTTGCTTTATCCAATCCTTCTCCTTCATCATGAACTTCCTATTTGAAGACAACACTGAGTTGAATTCAACATATATGATGAGTTTTACCAAACCTCATAGGGTCTCCCATTAGCAAATTAGGGATCCTCTCTTAGATGCAATTAATGTTCATATATCCACTCGTACAATGAACTATGAGACCCCTCCTCATTCCTCTTCACTTTTTAATCCTCTCTTATCACTTGAAGATCAACTCAAATTAGAGTATACCCCTGAAATGCTCTTCTTTATCTCTAAATTTCCTCAACATTGAGGAAAGGATCCTTTTACCATTTACCATCTCATGATTATTGATCAAGATGAAGATCCTCATTCACCTTCTCTCACATTCTCACATGGATTTGGGGATGCTAGTTTCTTTGATTCTCAACCTCTTCCCTCTATTTTGACCCCTTCTCATACCATGACTTCTTATTCTTTAAATTATTCTATCTTCATGCCTAGTATCTCTACTACCATCGTAGGTTATACATTTAGTGGGCCTCTTCCAAGATCCACTCTCCTTAACTCTTCAACTAGTACATCATTTGCTACTCATGGTAATCATGCTTTTAGTGTTCTTCCCTCTAATAGTCCATTTTTGCTACATAAGAATTTTTTTCCATTAGTGCCTCACATTATAATAACTATTCTCAAGCTCATACTAACATCAATAGTGGTACCCAAGCCACTACTTCCAATTCTAATGCTTCAAACAATACCAACAATGCAACTCAAACCCATCAATTTTTATTAAAAATGCTTAATCAAATGAATACTTTTCAAGCTCATAATTTAAATCAAATTATGTGAATGCAAAACCACCTTATCCATATTCAAACCCATCCTCAATAGATGTCATGGGGAATGCATAATCAAAATGTTTCCCCACCTCCTCTTCAGGATGCCTATGGTAATCTTATCCCTCAACCTCCTCCTATCAACAAGACAATCAAACATCTTCAAAATGAGTCTCGTACATCTCAAATTTCTAATATTTATATAGGAGGTATCACCTCTACCATTTATTATAATGGGTTAATTGATCCTAATCTTCATCTAAAAACATTTGGAAATCCATATAAAGACTGGGTTAAATTAAATACCTTTGCCACTACCAAACTATTAGCCAAAACCCTCACAGGTGATGCTTTAGATTGGTACAACCAACTTAAAAATCATTTTACTACTAGTTTGGAAGAGTTAGTAAATGCTATAGTCCAAGAGTTCTAAACTAGTGATCTCCCTAAGAATACCTTGGTCCATTTAATAAATTATAAGCAAATTGAAAATGAAACTACCCAAGCTTTTGTTAAAAGGTGGAAAAAATTGTCTAACAAATGTGAACATAACATGGCTGATGATACTCTTTTCCATCTCTTTACCAATGCCCTCTTTCCCAAGTTACAATATCAAGTCTGGAATCTCTTTCCATGAACTTTAAAGGAGGTCACTGACCAAGATAAACTTCAAGATTTCCTTATGCATCAATTCGATCCATCCAAACCTTCTACGAGTACCTATGTATTACTTAAAAAATAAGAATCATCATGCTCCCAATGATGGTGTCATGGAATCTTGTGACACCATTCACACTATTCAAGCTATTGTTCCTAACCAACCTTCAGAACTAGTTCCTCCTTCTCAACAATTCACCAATCCTCATTTATCTTCACCTAATAACATCAATGTTCACAAACCATTATCCTTAATTGAATTACTAAAATGTCTACCCAGGCCTCTTCCATGAGAACTTGATCCCACTCATCCTATGAAATATTGGTATGATCCTAATAATTTTTTTTGGTTTCATGCTAGTTGGGGTCATTCTCATGAGACCTATAGACAACTTTGTAATTTGGCTATAGATTTTCTTCTTGTACCTAATTTTTATCATGATTTTATCATTTGAAAATGCCAACAAGCCTATGACATTGATTTCAAAGCTCATGAAACAAATACTAAATTTTAAGTCTTGAGTCAAGCTAATGCTCATTTGGCCATCAATAAAGACCCTCTTGTAAATCACCAAGATATCCAAGATAAGCCCACCCATTCCACCAAAAATGTCAAGAGTCTTATTGACCCAACTCTTGAAGATAATGTGGATAATATAACTAATATGTGAATGGTGGTTGCTGTCATTGATCCTCAACCCATCTACACATCTCTATTGTCTCACAAATTTTGTATGATCCATGATTATTATCCAAATCAATTAAATGAGTTGGGGAAAGATGACCTTATAACTTTTGATGAACCAATTCTAACTCCTCCCTTGGATAACACTTCATATTATATTTCTATCATCCCTCCATATTCTTTACCTAAAACCAATGATACTCAATATTCTATCAACACCTCTTCGAACACTTCTCAAAACCAACCTGCACCAACTACTTCATCTTATCAACATAACTTACAATCTTGTTCTAAACCTTCTCCCTCTTATCAACATAAATTATAATATACTTCAACTCCTTTTGAGGACTTCCTTCAACACTATGCACCTCTTTCTAACAATCTTCTTATGGGTTATGATGAGTGGGATCCTATCATAGAAATCACTAATCTCCCATCCTAAATCTAATTTCTTGAGATTATGAGGACTTATTCATGTCATAAAAACCATCTTATGCATCTTTTGTTCAAAATGAACATCCCTCATCCTCCCCTAGTAGGACATGAAGCAACCTTATCTAGATTTGAAAATAACATATTGCAATAATGCGAAGAGATGTACATACATATTAATGAAATAATAGACACTTATCTTTCCTTCAAGTTTCCTATTACTTATATGATTCTTGATGAGATTTTGATTCATGTGGATGATCCTTCTCTATTCATTAGTGTCCAAATTAGAGATATCCAAGTCAAGCATGCCTTGATTGATGAGGGTTCTATCACTTGTGTTGCCTCTCTTAATTTTATCAAAACCCTTGGATATTTTGAATGCAATCTCAAATCCACATGTAACACATGTTAAGGATATGATCAAAGGAAAATACCACGTTTAGGTTGTGTGTGACTTCCCATTACCATCCCACATATCACTGTTCATGTGAAGGTGATGATATTTAACTTTCCTCTATCTTATAACATCCTACTTGGTAGGACATAGACTAATCACATGAGAGTCATTGCTTATTCCACCTACCAATGCATTAAATTACCTCATAATAGAGCTATATATAGGATTCAAGGTGACACTAACACTTAGAATTTCAAACAATTCCAAGACTGTGGTGTCTTCAAGACTCTTACTCTTGAACCTTTGCCAAGTGTTCCATTTCATGAGTCTCAATGATTTAAGTTTCCCATCTATTTTACTCAAAGTTAAAATGGTCATCCCAAACTCATTGGGAACATTACCCCTAACCTCCTAGATTTTGATGATGATGATCCTTATGAGATTAATCTCAAGATTAAAACTTTTGATCTCTCACTTTATCTTATCTCTCAACTTCCCACTTCTTTTCAACCCCATTCTCACCAACCTCCTTGTGATGAGATCCCTATTATCTTAACTAAGATTTGACATTCCATTCATCATACCTCATCAGATGACAATGCCATCCGTAATTACATCATTGATCTTCATACACCTGATTATGATGATGGTTATACCATAGATGATCCATTCTTAGGTGGTCTTATTTAGGCCTGTGATGCTGAGATTATCCATTATCATTCCTCTCTACTTCAATATTTTAGTACATTTTATCATATTCCATCATATATAGTTCCTGATTTTAATATTTTTCCTCTTTATCATAGGGTAGAGATGGTGTAGACAATCTAGTTTTTGAATAACCTAACAGGAGTATGCTTATGGATCATGCTATGATTGGGCCCTATTGCTTTGCTAAGTACCATGACCCCTATAGCCTTATTATCTTTGAGATGTGTGAAACTATCCTTTAGCCTTTTATAGAGCCCACCCCTCTTTATTAGATCCCACTTCAGATCCCATTCCCATATCCACTTTAGCTGAGTCTATTCCTACTTTTGATCCCATCACTCCTTCTGTTGAGCCTAGTCTAGTCCTTTCACCACCACCACCTTATCTTGGTGATGGTTTACTTTATTTAATGTAAATGGATCCATTTCCCACCAAATGGGTTGATGAGCCTTCCCAATCCCCTTCCACTTTTGTTATACCTCCTCCTATGAGTACCTTTGTTAAACTTACTCACAAGCAGATCTATTACTTCCATGACATAGATAACCATTCATCCATGCATTATTGCAAGCTACAACAATATCTTGAAACTTTATATCCTTTTACACCTTAGCCCTTAGATAAGGCCATACCTCCCTAGAAGGTACTACCTAAGTATATTATAAAGTATGGAGAGATGTATTATCTTTAGCATCAATGTGGCATCCATCACACCAATCATTACCACATCCTTCAGTAGCATCTTAAAGATCACCTTTTAACTATTCTTGCACCTTCTACCATTCCTGCCATAGGTCATTCCCACAAGAAGGCTCCCCCTTCTTCCCCCATGGTTTCACATAATTTAGTTCTATCCCCTCCTCTAGTCCCTTCTTCATCTCCTATTCCTCCACCTATGAATCCTTCACTCATAGACCTTCCCTCAACTATGGATCCTTCTCCACCTATGAGTTCCTCACCCATGGATCCTTCCCCATCAGTGATCCCTTCATCTCCTATAGATTACACTCCCATGCATTATCCTAAGCATCCCTTACCTGATATCCCTCCTCAAAATGATCTATCAAGAATTCTTACCTTTTCTATTGAGGACATTAGATGTGAAGTATTTTCCCAATTTTTGTTAAAATAGATGAGACATTAGTTGCAGTTTGCATATAAATTCATAGAGACTTATTAGATGTTATGGATAATGTGTGTGGGAAAATATATCAATACTTATGAGCACATGCATGGTGGTCTTACATTTTCATTTGGATTGGACATGTTTTCCAACTTTATCTTTATCTATTTGTTATATCATTTGGCACTATGCCAAATTCTTATTTATCTTACACGGTGACTTTGATTTAGCACTTCATATTTCTTATAATGTTATTTTTGTTTACTTATGGATGTCTTATTTATCACTACTTTATTTTTGAGTTTTTTCTTAAAAACTCCCTTGTTCTATTTTCATGATTTTTTGCTCTCTTATCTCTATACATAGGATAATGGTCATTGTGACTTAGTTATACAAATCCTATTCCCTTTAGTCATTCCTTCTATACCAAGTGATCAGTTAGCAAAAAATTCATCTCATTATACTTTCCTATTACTGGTCCACTTTGGATCTCCTTTCTTCCATTTATGCCTTTTACAAACTAAGCATATACATGGTTGAGACTTGAGATAACATGATGGTTCATTGTTAAGCCTAAGTGTTCTAGTCAGTCTTGTCTTTGGTCACTTGGCTTCCTTTAGCCAAAGCCTAAAGTTCATTTGTGTGTATCACTCTATCTATTATGATTGGTCATTCCAAGTTTGTGTGAAGGAGGAATCTTAAAATCCATTAAAACATTCAAAAGGCAAATCATTTAATAAAAGGGAATGATCCCAAAAGGTAAAAAAATTCAAAAATTTTAAAAAGTCAAATCACACTAAAAGACACGATTCAAAGCACATCTCCTTCTTTTAGTTAAAACTCAAACTCCAAAATTTGTCTCACAATAGAGATACGGTCCATTGGGGTGTGGTAGGCTAGTAGATTAGAAAAAGAGAATAAAAAAATATTTTAATACTACCTACTTTTTCACGCAAGTATCCAATCTTCACAGTAGATCGATGACTCTATAATGGGTCGTAAGGAATGGGGAATACATCATGGGAAGGTAGGTCCATTTTTATTTTCTTGTACCAATATACCTTCATGAGTTGATCTTAGTAGCACACTTATTTTCCTACATAGCTTTGTCTCTATAGCAAACAAGTATCCTTTGTACATTGATGGTCCCTAGTCACTTAGTGTCTTCTCATGTCCTTAGTATGCCTCATATCTCCTAAGGTCTTCTCATAATATGCCTAAGTTATGATTTTACATCCCCTTTTTCATTCCCTAAAATCCTAATATTTTCTCTTGAGAAATATTTCTTTATTCACTGATCACTCCCCTAGGGATTTCATTTGTGAGTTGCATTTGAAGACCATGGATGGGACTTGGCCTTCCTCCCAATTTACCAAAATTTCACATTCCTATTACCAACATCCCCTTTTTACTAAATTTTCACATTTTTTCCACCTCACTAGTGTTCCCTTTGTGAGTTGCAGTGTAAGACCATAGATAGCACCTAGCCGTCCTCACAAAAATTTCTAAATAATCCAAGTTACAACAAAATTACATGTGTCAAATATGAGATAAGATTTGATTGATTATGAAGTTATATTTCATTAACATGTTTCCTAGCATGATTTAGTATGTTTTATGCTTACTTCATTACTCTTTCACCTTTTATCTTCTTATTTTTGATTGCATGTAAGAATCCAATCATTTCTTGAAATTTTCATATTTCCCAACTTGAATTAGTGTGATAAATTTAAGACTAATTTTGCCAATTTTGTTTTTATTTTATACTTCCCCACGTGATTTAGCATGATTGATTGACTTAATTGATTTGTTTTTATACCATTGCTCTTTTACTTGTTTTCTATTTTATTTCATTATTTTCATACTTCCCAATGTGATTTAGTGTGATTTTACTTGTTTTAATTTGGTGCCAAAAGCTCTTTTTCATGGTTTAAAAACAACTTTTTGCCCTCTTGTTTACCATTCTTTGGTTTCTTATACTTAGTCATTTTCTTGTTAGTACACATTTCCCAACATGAAATAGTGTGTAGTACATTTTGATTGATTATACTTAGCCAAAATATTTTTTACCTATTATTTTTAACCATGCATGTGTCCTACATAATGCTAGAAAATAAACCACAACTCATGTATTTACTATAACACATACAACAAAAGCTAAATACATGTGCTATAAAAAAATATATCTAAGCATCCACAACCAAAACCATAATATAAATGCATAAGATCAACATGCAACTACCAAAATGAAATATCTATATATATCATGTGTTTATATAAAGTATAACAATATACAATCATCCCAGCTCTACGTTTGGGCTCCATCCTATCTATCTCATGGCCTAGCCATGATACCCATAGATGCCTTAAATAGTCCCCTCTAAACAATACACTATAAAGAGGCTATCCAAGATCTCATACCTATTACCTATCCCTGTAGGTTGGCCACTTGGGCCTGTACCTATGTTAGCTGAGGGTGTACCTATGCTAGTTGGGTCATGATATCCATATGTAGGGCCCTTTCTTGAGCCAAGGCCTACCATGCATATACCTCTCACATTCTAACCACTATTGGTGGATATGGCTCCTCCCTGCATGCCCATACTCACCTCATAGACTCTCCTACTATTTTATACCAACTCCCTTAGGCAGACACTATCAAAGGATCCTTTAGTGTCATTGGGTCGTATGGCATCAACACCTCGTCAAAGATCTCATGGAGTACTCCCATCACTTAGGATCCCCATTTGGTCTCCTCTTCCATAAGATCTAAAAAATTTAAACCAGATGGATATTAGATCATAGATATATCTCAAAAATCTATCTATCTATAATCTATCTCAAATAACTTATGCAAATTTGAAACCATCTATTATTAATTATCTATGTGTCACCTACCACCATCTCCCCATCCACATGACTTCCAAGCATGATCTCTCCATTAGCCCATCCTCCAAGTACCTCATCTAGAGGTAGTTGTCCTAATGCAAATCCTAGGGTCTCTACTCATGCCCATCTCAAACTATGCCTGAGTGGTACCTCTATCACCCAACTCCATCTTGGATTGCCTGGTGGGTCATCTAGGATGACTACCATCTTTGATCTCTCTTACTATCGATGCCTCCAGTACTAGTGAGACCAAGGTGGTCACTACTCCTTCTATTATGGTGCCAATTATGGTACCTATGGCACTCTTACATCTGCATCTATCTCCTCTCTATCTATTGCCTATCATGCTCAACCAGTCCATGGTTTCTCATGCCATGATCTTATTGTTGGCTTAGTAACTAGTATCCCAAATCCTCCTCTCCGCCTCAACTCTCTCACATATCTAGCCCAAAATGTGGGCACCACTATCAAAGCCACTAGATGAGGGAGTCCCATCTATCTTGGTATGCATGCCACTAAATACAACTCTATCCACCAAGTATAGTGGCCTGTAATCTATGTCCATACCAATACTGGTGCCACTATCTCCTAGATCAGCCATACCACAGCGATGTAACCACATGGTTTCCATATTATGTCTACTCACTTAACTATCTCTAATTCTAGCATGTGGGGCATGGATCATGCTACCTGATCCTACCACCACCTCTATACCTAAGGCAACCAATCATCGACCACATGGGGTAACCCAACTAGCTTATACATAAACAACCTCTAATATATCTATGTACTCATCAAAATAACTAGCCCCATGGTCTTATATCCTCTGAACAACATCCCATATATGTCATGCATAAGCTAGACCCTAATGATAGAACCTAAATTATATGGTGCCCTATGCTCCAAAATAGTCTAGCATAAGGCTATCACGTACAATGGTACTTTGCCATCTGACTTATGACACAAAACCCATAGTGTCACAAGTGCTATCACTACCTTTTGGATATATATAATCTAAGATGTATAAATGTCAAATAGGCTATCTTTTAGCCTAGGGTATATCCTATTTGAGCCCATGACCCACATGGTTAAGGTTCTCTTCTCCTCCTATCTATCTGGTACTCCTATAATCATGGGCATACCTCCTACTAGTAATCTAAGGATCATATGGGCATCAGCTAGGGTGATACCCACCTCTATGGTAATCCCATCCACCTCTCATATAAACATGTTAATTAATTATTCCTAGGCTCTCAAGAACATGACTATCAGATCAGAACTTAGTGAGACTTGACACATATCTATAATCCCTCCTAGAAATAATGCAACCAATCTCGATTGATCCTCTACTATCAATTACTCTAAGAGGTTTGGGAGCCATGCCACATCCACCAAGTGCCAAAATATTAGATGCCCCTATAACCATAAAATAATAAAAGATGTATTAGAACCCCCATGTCATTTATAATCAAAATACATTCTTTTCAAATTTTAACAAAAACAAGCCTAATTTGCCATAATCTATCCATTTTTAATCAATTTGACCTATTTTTAGCCTACTCAAACATTTTAGTACTCAATCGACCATTCTAGGCCTTTTTAGCACTCTTTCAGGCTCTTTCATGCATTTTCATACTATTCTGATCACCTAGTCAAACATTAGGTTGACCATTTTTTTTTCATTTTGACCAAGTTGACTTACCAAACTAAGTCAACCCTTTACTTTTCCCCCATCATTACTAAGTCATAATAGTGGATTATTTTACTAAATTGACAGTTATGTATTAAGTTGGCAGTATGGAAAATAAACTAAATCGACACATACCTACTAAGTTGGTAGTGTGGATTTCATAAATTTTTAGCCTGCTAGGTTCACTAGGTTGACCTAGTTGGTTCTGCCTGCTAACCCCTTTCATTACTTATAATAAATGCCTTTTGGTAGTTATTACTTTGATCCTTTTCAACCCATTTCCCCTTTTGGTTTCTACTATCCTTATCATCTTTCTTGGGTTCATTTTGGTTCCTAGAATTTATTTAAATTACAAATTTATAGAAAACACTTAATTCCAATAAAATATTCAAAAACAAGTTTGAGATTTTTAGTTGCCTACCTGTGCTGCACTTGCTATGGCCACTGGGTGTCCCTCTCATCTCGACTGTCATCTCCTTGCCATCATAGCTCTCTTTACTTTCATTTAGTTTTTCAAATATATTTTTATCTCAAAACAAGTCAAAACAATAACAAAATGAATTCCCTTTACCCTATTTAAACTTACTTTTCACAAGTTTTTACCTCTCAAATATTTTTCTTTAGATTCCTTGTTTTGCTCATATCTTTGTTTTTACTCACTCATTTTTTGAACCATAAAATGCTCTGAAATCATGACATCATAGAAAATAATTTCCACTACTATATGCCTATACTCCAATTTTTTTTATATTTAGCTATTTTTACACTAATCTCTATAGGTTCACCTAATGTTCTTCACATTTGGATGCCTTCACTTCTCTTGCAGTCTCCTTTATCTACAACACTAAGGTAAGTAAAGGTATGTATTTTTAAATTCTATCATTTCATTTATCTTATTTTATCCTTACTACACTTTACTTAGCATCAAAATTATGTGTTATCATGTTTTTTTCTCTAAGTTAGGATTTATTTATAGACATGATGCATTTTTGATTGCATATAGTTACAAACTAGGCCTAATTCTACACGCATTAAAAAAAAATAGTTTCAATTTTTGAGGTAGTTAGGGGGTATACACGACCAAATATCCATTTTTTGTTAATTTTCAAGATCTATTTACTTATAAAAAGACAATTATTCATCAAAATTATTATTAAAAATAATAGGTTAAAAATTATATTATCTTATCTAAAGTTTCACTAAATGGTTTTAAACAATATCAAATGATGCTAAAAAAATAAGGGTCCACATGATCAACTATCTACTCTATTTTCCTAAAAAATAGGATTTCCTATTCAAATTTTAGATGTTTGACCTGGTTATACTTAACCATTTAAAAAAAATAGTGTTTCAAAAAATATATCCAAAATGCTACAATTCATGTTCTTACACTATCCTCAAATTTTGAGTGTAACCATCTCAAATTATCTACAAAAGTTCATATTTCTCAATTTTCAAGAAAAACATGTTCACGAGTAGGCTCCATTTTGTCCCCCAAATTTTTGCACTTACCTAACGATGATATATTCAAATTTCCACATAGGTAAACAAAGGCATGAGGTCCAGAATCAAAAGAGCATATTCAAATTTTCAAATAGGCAAGACAATGTGAGACAATAACAAGCAAGGCAAGAAAATCAAGGAAGTGCAAAAAGTAAAGAATGGAATAAAAGCAACCAACATGAACTTATCATGCTAGTTCTTACAAATATTTGTTAGCAAAAAATGTTAATTACATAGTATATCAAATACATTGTGAAAATACATGAGCATGGATATAAACATGTGTAAAGTATAGAATATCAAACATGATCATGGAAAATGATCATAAAATAATATAACATGGGTATATCATGACCAAATAAATATATTCCCCCCATGTACTTATGATGTGAGTAGAGGGAAGCTCCAATATCTATATGTGTATATATCATGTATCTAGGTATGCATGTATCACACTCAAATGATGCATGAAACATATGTGTATATGGAAACGAATGATATGTTATTTACTAACATGGAACAAACAACATAAATATAGGAAATAGTACTAGGAACATGTTAAATATTTTTTTTGATTTTTTAATTTTTTGAATGTTTTTGTTTTTTAGAATACTTGTTTTTTTTGAATTTTTTGAATTTTGAATTTTATAAACACATAAGATATGGACAAAGGAAAAGTGTAACTAGAAGCTGAGGAACTCATCAAGGGGATGCCTCTATAAAGGCCCCACATATTCAACTATCTTATAATGGATAGATTTGGATTCTATTAGAATAATAAGATTTGTATAACATGTTTGTCACATTCATATGTTACATAATCAATATCATTAGGATAATACCAATCTTTTGTATTATTAGGATCATAATCATTAATGTAATAATTATTATAGGATACACATAACTTATTAGGTTGTTCTTAAATATGTGATATATCATTTTGAGAATCTATGTATGAAAAATTCATTATACCATAGATTGGAGTTTCCTTCTTGAATTCTTGATTTTATTGAGTATGTTAATCATTGTCACAATGTTGCATCTCATTATGGATTAGATAAGAGTCATGTATGTTTGACTGAATACTATGAAAAGATGTAATTTGTGTTTTAACCTCTTGATATTTTTGTTACATATATTTCTCTATATTTGCCTTTTGACTCTTTTCTTACTCTAATTGTGCCTTTTGAATCTTTTCTTGTTCTAATGGTGACATTTTAATCTTTTCTTTCTCTATTTTTTACACTTGCAATTGTTTTTGATTTGAATTATCCTTTGGTATCCATATTTGTTATTTTGGCCCTTATTCTTTAAGAGAAGTACTTGTAATGTGAGTGGGTTACTTAATTGATATATTAATGATATGATCACCACTATCATTTATCTTTTATATTTTGTACTTCAATGTAAAACAATAATCTATATGATGCCCATGCATTTTATGATATGTACAATAGTATTTTTATCTCATTATAGGATTTAGAGGAGGTAGTTGGATCACTTTATTGCAAAACATTTCTCTTGGGATTTCACTTGGACTCTTATTAGCCTTTTATTCAATTTTTGAATCACTAATTGTAGATGAAGTCTCTTTTAGCTTCTTATTTTGATATGAAATCTTGTTGGGCACAACATTTCTAGATGAAGATGCAAAAACATGATTAACACTAGCATATTTTGGATTTTGCATTTATGTAATCTGATTTTGTAACTCTTTTATTAACTTTATCATAGTCATGATCTGATCCTTTAGGGCTTCACAAGAATAAACTCTAGGTAATTCAGTTTGAATATGCATACACACACCATATAGAGGAGATGTGGAGGTGGAGGGGTTTGAGGAAGGACATATTGATTACCTTAATTTGAAACCATAGGATGGTCCACCTTACCCCTTGGAAAAGTGATAGCCTATACCTGGTTAGAAGGATGTGAGATATCACCCTCCTTAGGGTTAGGAGGAGGAAGAGGTTCCTTCTTATCCATTATAAATGTTTAAAATATAGAGATGATAACAAGATTAAGGAGACATACAAAAGATAGGAAATAATCCAACATGATAGGAAAAATCAAAACTAGAAATTACTACATTCTAAAACCTTAAAAGGCTAAGTTTGCAAAGGAAGACTCAGAGGTCATGCTTACAAAATGTTTAACCCTAAATTTAGATGTGTGGGGGATCTAGTATTAAGAATATATAGTACTCTAGGGAAAAAGAGTGATAAAATACCTCTATAATAGGCCAATTAATATAAATCTCAGACAAATAGTATTCTAACTTTATACAATTGAGATTGATAAAAATAGTAAAGTACAACTCTTGATAGATATTACAATAAATTGAAAATAATGATACTTAGATAGTTTACTGCGTGCATGTCGGTTTGGGTAGGAACATGTTAGAAGTGGACTAAATGATGATATTACAATAGTCTTCAATTTCTATAAATATCCTTTTTAGGGCCTCATGTGTTTGCATTAGATCTAAATAGTTGCATCAACGTAACTATCTAACTGTATTGTAGGTGTCTTACATGGAATATTGATTGGATTTAAATGAAACCAACTAGAGCCTTTTAGATTTTCTATTATATTTATTTTGATATATTTATATTGTGTGCATAGGTTGTCACTCTTTTTCAAATGATCAAACCCTAACTCTTCACCCTTAGAACGACTATGGAAAAAATGGGTTTGTGGGCTCACAATGTTGAACTAACCCCAAAGACCTCTTTATCAATGGGTGTTGTCTACATATCCACTACTCTAAAGAGGGCCTCAAACTAATATAATTATCCCTTATGTATTGGCTTATGTGTGTGTAGGGGTGCAATGTGTGATAAGTAAAGACATGCAATGACCTAGCTTGTAACTTAGAAAATATGTATCATGGGATACCCTTTGAATGCTTTAGAATTTTAGAAAGACTAATCATTGAATGATATGGAAATAGGGATAAATAAGTAATTTTTTTTCACTTGAATGCTTGATTAAGTTCTTCTTTGTATATTGCCTTATGAGTTATATGTGATTGCTATGTGAGGAATGAATGAGGGTTGATCTTGTATATATACCAATCCCTTTTGAAAAAATCTCGCATTAAAAAACTTAGGAAAACTTTTTGTATACATTTACTTCAAAAGTTAGATTAAAATTGGGCACTAAAAACTTTGTAGGAAAATAGACAGTTGCATTGATGCATGTGTCCACCTGGGATACAAGTGTTTGGGGGAGATAGAAAACATGTACAAGTCCAAAACTGGTAGTGAAGGATAAACATCAGGTTTAGATCATTTTGTATAACATAAAAGGCCTAGGTCATAAGAATAACAAAGGTAAGATTAATAGATAAGTAATTAGGCATAAAGAGATAGTGAATGAGATCCTTTTGGCAGAGGGAAGGTCTAAAAATGAAAGGTACAACCATGATAAGTATTTTCTAAGTGTACAAGATTGAGGTACTATATAAATTAGATTTTAGTATCTCAAAAACAAATGTAGATTGAGCTAACTCTAACCTCTCCCCATTCATTGGTTAAGTGTTGCTTATATATCCAATGCTCTGAAGAAGGAAGTTAAACTGCATGTAGTTCTCCCTATTAGTTGGATGTGTGTAATAGTGCTTATTTGAATGTATACAACCTATGATCTAACTCTTGATAATTGATAATTGATAAATTTAACCTAGATATTTAGTGATTTAGAATTGATAAAGACCTAATTTTAAAGGGTGATTAGTAAATTAAGAGAAATAAGGTAATCTCCTTAAATATGTAAGTGTTTGAGTGTGTTTGATACATGTTTTCTAGATATGTAATAACTTTGTGCCTATTTTATATTTATAAGAAACTATTTGGGTATTTTATCACACCATCAACATGTGAAATGTATGGTCCAACCTATAAGATGGATTTGAATTTGAATTTTTACCATTATTTGGCACAGGATGAAACTATCAAACTCAAACAATATTGTTGGATGGTATGTTATGAATCTAACGTTACTGTTTGGTAGACAAGAACACTAATTTTATGATTTGGAGATGTTTGAGTAAGATAAATATCTATTTTGATACAAATTATGAGGTTTATTATAAATTAACAAGATAAACTTGGGAATGCTAAGACTATAAGGTACATAAATGTGAGATAATGGTGAATTAAAGTTATGTTCGTACGTACAAGTCATGTAGGGTGATGTAGATATGTAGTCATTTAAAATTATTAAGTATGATGCCAATATGGAAACTTGAGTTCTATTTTTAGAATTAGTATATTTTGGTTTTTTAGGTGTTTTAAAAGTTCATTTAATTTATTTATGACCTTAATTAGTGTTTTGGTCACTTTGAGACACTTTTTAGTGATTTCCTAAAAAATAGATAGAATTTCCAGTTAACTACCAATGAACTATAGTTCACTTTGATGTATTCTACTTCAATATTTGAGTACTTAGTTGAGTATATATCATTATACACTCATTACAAAGAGGAATCATGTGGTTTATTGATTATATGACTTAAATTAAAGTTAATTTGAGTTAATTTTCTTTAATTAGCTTAGTTAGTTGATTAGGATGTCTTTTTAGTTACATGTTTGACTTTACTATTAAAGAATATTTCTTGTGTGATATCTAGATCTACATAGTAAATTAAATTAATTTTATTTATTATATTTTTATTTGAGTTTTATTTCACTTAGTGTTATATGAGTTATTTATTATATTTTTTAATTTTAGACTTAACTTGTAATGCAATTTATCTTGTAATAAGTTTATTTTATCTTTCTTTATTATTAAGAATTGCACATAAAGATTGTGTAGTGCATTAATTCAAATTGAAGAGCTTATTGTATGTTTTATCTCTGATATTATTTTAGGTATACAATATTTTAGACTAATAATATATTATAGGTATAATCACTAAGAGGGGGGGTGACTCAGTGATGCAAGCAAATCAATTTACAATTCCAATTATTCAAACTCTTAACCATTTGACATAAGCATTCATGAAACATATAAACCATTCATTACAATGAACAAAGAAAATAATGCAAGATAAAAGCACATGACACATGAATTATTTGGGAAAACCTCATGGAAAATAAAATCCACTCTCAAGCCTAAAAATAAATGGACTATAGTATTATACGAGATCACAAACAAGATATTTTAGTGAAGCACCCACTCCCCAAGGAGCACAAACCCCTAGACATGGACAAACACCCACTTTCCCTAAATGTTAATAATCCACACAACACATCTGATATTAAAACCTCCATAGCTATGATTTCCTTTTAATCTAATGGAGAAATAATTAATAATAACTCTCTTCAACCCTTCACACTTTCTCAAGCCTTCACACACAAGTAATGCATCCAGAACAACCTTTTGGATCACTCTATACCTCTTTGCTCATCCTCAACCATCAACCCTATAAAAAATATATTAATATATTATAAACATGACCACTAGGTCACACACATATCCCTCACATTTCTATACTCTTAAATTCATACACCAAGCTTACTCATACTTCACTTTACTTTGGTCATAACACTCTAGAAACCTTCATCTTTGTTTTTTTCTCTTTATAGAGTCTTCATGATCACCACCTTATTTGTTGGCCACAAGATAATAATTAACCCTTAAGGCTTCTATCACACTTATAAAAATATTAACACCATCTACATGGGTTGAACATAGCATTGATAGATCACCCTTAAGCAACAACACCTTTCAATTAGGCCTAAGTGACCCTTTTAGGTCCCATGGAGACCTATTCATCCCTTTAACAATTCCTTAAGTAAAATAGAAACACTAGACAACTTATAATCACATTGGTACATTAAAAATTAACCTTTAATACACCCTCAAGTGATTACATTCATCACTACACACCTCTACATATGCAAAACCATTCAATCATTTGCCTTGTACATGAAAACACCATGAACGAACAAAAGGTCAACTTCCAAGCAATGGTTCATACTGAATATAGATTGGTCAAACCTCTAAAATCCATGAATATGATCCTTATGGAGTATAAAACACTATCTAATATATAAATCATCATGAAACATCCAAATATCATTAATACAAACTAAAACACCCTTTTTGAGTCCTTAACAAATAAAGGTAAAACCCTTGGTCAACTTTGAGTTGCAATAAATACAATTATGTGACTAGTAAAACCTCATAATCAATTTCCATAGATTTATATTGAATATATTTACCACTTTTATTTTTATTCCATCATCAATTCATCCATGTGCTTAAGATACAGATCAAACAATCATAATTGGTTTCCTTTGTAAAATTCAAATATTTGAATTCCAATGGTCACAAAAAAATGCAAATTTGACTAAGTATAAAAACAATGAAATCTATCTGGGAGAGAAAATTTTTACCATCATAAATTTTTATAAACATCATATAATTTCATGAAACCTAAAACACATTATCTAAGCACAAAACTGAACATACCCATGTGATCACTTTCTTCTGACACCTTAACACATGCAAATTCTGACATCATCAATCTGCTCACTTAGGAAACTCTACCAAGATGAGTAGGATAAACTAGACCTTAAAAAAATTACTCAAATTAATTATTTTAAATTTAAAAAGTATAATAATCACTTATTACATCCCATAGGGCCTCTTAATCAATAACACATCATCAATAACATCCATAACAAGACCATAAACTATAAGGTCTCATGCAAACTATGTGAGCACTAAGGTACACTTTGTCATTGAGGACCATGAATACATATTATATCATGGAAAATATTCTAAACATTAAATAAATAAATTAAAACACATAAACATAAGCATATAATTTCAAGTTTGAAGCTATTTAGGACACTTTTTGGTCAACAATTCCACTCAGAACACAACTAGTTTGACAGCTAGTTATTATGAGACTATTTTATTGATACATAAATTAAATATTAGATAAAAATATAAATTATTTACACTAATAAAATTATTCAAAACATTTATTTGTTATAATATCCACATTCAATCAAAGTTCTAAAGTTTTTTCAGACCATTTCAGAAGATACAATGGATTCAATGAATTATACTTTCATGAATATTCTTATTTTTAAAGGTGACAACTTTGAGTATTAGAGAGATCAATTATAGGAAATTATTATGTGGAAATGAGTTTTGGATAATGTTCTCTATGATTACCCACCACATAAATATTGGAAAACCTTGACACAATATCAGAAAAAAATAAAAAATGATGAAAAAAGGGAAATGCACAAGCTATATTCATAGTGCCATAGACCCAAGCATTTATCCAAGAATTACAAGATGAAATGATGAATATGAGGCATGAAATACCTTGTATAATTCACATCAAGGCTATGTTAATATAATATAAGCAAAAATCCAAACCCTTAAAATGAATTTTGAGAATGTCAGATTTTTAAGGAGTTGAAGATTATTTCATAAGGGTAAATGATTTAGCTCATAAAATGGGGGTTTATAGAGATATTATCCAAGAGAGTGTTATAATAAGAAATATTTTGAGATATTTAATCAAAATATGGTTGTAAATTATGATCAATCTTGAATATTTTAAAGATATGAACACTATAAGTGTTGATAAGTTAGTGGGTCCTCTCTTGTCTCACGAGGACAATATGAGATTATATGCAAGAGATCTAGAACATATTGTAGAACAAATACTTGAAACCAAGTCAAGGGTTCAAAATAACAAAGAGAAAAACAAAAATAAAAATCAAGGGATTCTAAAAAATTCAAATTCAAAGGAAAAATTTGAATCAAACTTCATAGGTAAGAGCAAGAAATACATTGATTTTCGTTACTGTAAAAACTAGGACACATGATAAAAGATTGTAGGATACTAGCAGCGAAGAATAGAGCCAATAAAGAAAGAGAAGAGAAGGATTTTCAAGATAAACAAATTGAGTTTCAAAATGGATTATATTATTGTCTCACATGTTTTGTGGGAATAGAGGAATACAAATTTTTTTTGTCTCTTAATTTAGGTTGCTACAATCAAGTGATGAGTCACAAAGATGATTTCAACAAGTTAGATTATTCATTCAAAAGTCAAAAAAAAAAAAAAGAAATGGAAATTAAATCCAAATTAAAGGAGATGTTAGCATGAAAATCACCATGATAAAAGATAAGGGTGATATAATTTATCCTAAGAGTGTTGATCATAGTATCACATGATATAATGATAAAATCAAAGCATACAAGTTTTATAATCCTAATAGTAACTCCAAAATTATTTCTAGGGATTGTATTTTTCTAAAAAATGAGGTGTATGTTGATTATGATCATGTAGATAAAAAATTAATAAGTGAAGGGTTTCAAATGTTAGGTTGTGGAGCTAAAAGCTTCACTGATGCAGACATGGAGGAGGTTGTTGGGAGGTTGCTGAGTGTCACAGTCACTGGCATCGGTCAGGCCAACCAACGTCGGTCAGGTGTAGATAGGAAGCTACCGACATTGGTCATCTCCAGGTAGATAGGGATAGATGTCAGTCACCTGTGCGGTTCCAAAACTGCCAGTTCACAAATAGTTAGTTAACGAACCAATTGTTTGCATGTTGAAAGGCTATTTTTAGTCTTGAGCTATGGATTTAATTATTGTAATTGGATGTCTAATTATTGTTTGCATGAGATCTATATAATAGACTCATGGGCTATATTATAATTTGGGCTAGTTGAGTAAGAGTAAGGTTAGCTCTTTCAGAGTGAAGAGAGCAAGGTGTGTTCCTCCTAGTTCCACAGGGGTGCCGAGTGTGTATGATCAGGTAGAGCTGCAAGTTGTGCAAGTTCCGGTAGAGATCCATAGGGGTGCTAGTTTGGAGAATCAAAAGGGTTCTTCATGTGTGTAGGATCTTGGTCGACAGGTGTGCAAGGCCACATTTGGAGATCTACATGTGTAAGTAAGATCATTGATTTGTAGGTGTGTGTGTGTGCGAGGTCAAAGGAAGTCTGTGGGGTAGCAAGATCAAAGGTGATAGCAACATATCAAGGAGCAAGATCAGGTGAGATCTACTTGGAGTACGTGGAGTACGATGTGTACTCAGTCGTGGAATATGTGGAGTACTTGTGTACTGGCAGTAGTGATACTAACTGGTGGTATTGGTAGTAGTGATACTGACTAGTTGGAGGTGAACACCAACTCTGTGTGTGAGTTGCTTGTTGGGACCATAAGAGAGAGAGTGAGCTCTTAAAGAGATTTACTATTTATGCCCTAGAGGTGTGCGAGCCCTAGAGGTGTGTAAGGAAGAAGATTGTGGCATCTTCTTTGTTGTATTTCCTTCTGAAAGAGTATTAATATAATTGGGTATTGTCTCTTATATTCTGTGTTGTTTTTGATTCTAGTTACTTGTTACTTCTAGTTAAATTCCGCATTTAGTTGCTTGTACATGGTAATCAATTATGCTTCCTAAATCCTAACAAGTGGTATCAGAGCTAAGGTTGCAGGGAGCAGGTTTATGTTTGATTATAGGTCACTCTCAGGGGTTTCTGATTGAGTGGGAGTATAACAATGGCAGAAGAAAGTACACTAAGAATGGAGGAATTGAAAAGCATGAATGGTCAATTACGGTGTTATAGAAAGAAAGAGCAAGAAAAGAAAGATTGTTGGTTGGTATAAGATCAGCATGAAGGAACTGAAGAAGTAGATGTTGCAGGTGTTGTAGGTGTTATTACACAGGATGCTCTGAGATATTCGTTGAATAAAGTAGAATCTTGTTTTATAGATTCTGTTGCCTCTTTCCATGCAGCCCCAAATAGAGGGGTTGGTGAGCCTTGTCAAAGTATTGGCAAAGGGGAAGTGTTGCTAAAATTATAGGCGACCAACACATGGGTGTTGAAGAAGGTCATGCAGGTCCCAGTCTTGAAGATGCTGCTAATTTCTTTAGGAAAATTGGGTGATGAGAGATGCACAAGAACTCTCACAGGGGATGCACTTGAATAAGCATGTGGTAAGAAAGTAGGTACTCTTTATCTACTTGCTTGTATTATTGATTCTTCTTCTATTGCAAAGACGTGGCTTTGTAGGCTTGGTCACATGAGCAAGAAGGAGATGCATGTTCTTAAGAGGAAGTCAGATATGTTTGACAAACTTAAAAACTGGAAGGCCTTGGTGTTTTTGGAAGAGATGATGGATAGAGATCAGTGGATGGGGTTGGATACTTCTGAGCAGGGTAGTTTGGACATGGGTTTGATTCAAAGTAAGCTCATGGGTAAAAATTCATCACTCACAGGTACTGGTGTCGGTCAGGAGTAATCAACATCAAACAGATAGACACTGACATTGGTCATGTGTAGATAGGCAAAGTCAGTGGTGTTGGGTAGGTGGAGACCAACGTCAGTAGGATAACCAACATCAGTGACCTGGATAGTCGCATGGAATTGACGTCAATTGGATGCAGACTGTGTGGTGACCGAGGTCGGTCACTGGAATAGATTTTGGGTGGACAACAAGCTGTCAAGGAGTCTCAAACACCCATGTAGAGAATTGAAAGGGTAAATAAGCCTCAAATTCATTATTCCTCTTCTTTATACTAGTTGCTCACTATAGAGCAGGAAGGATCTAGGAAACAGTGGGAGCATGGCATGATGAGGAATTTGATTCCTAGGATGCAAAACCAAATGGGAGATTTGGTAGGGTTACCAGCCGATATGAAAATACTGAAAGATGAATGGATTCCTTGGTTAAAGAATAGAGAGAATGGACACATGAGATGGAAGGCCAGGTCATATGGTCTTGAGGAAGGGTTAGGACAGTGGTACAGGTTTGACAGGTGGATGACAAAGCATGGCTTTAGTCAATGTCATTGTAACCATTGTGTTTGTCTTACCAGGTGGATGATGGTCGTGACATTATCCTGTTACTGTATGTGGATGGTATGCTTGTTGTAGGTTCATACATATAGGGAGTTTCTAAGCTAAAGGTAAGGTTAGTTCAGTGGTGTGCCATGAAGGATTTGGGAGCAGCAAAATTCGTTGGCATGAGTAATCCTAGAGACAGGGAAGATCACATGTTGATGTTGTCACAGGATGATTGTGTGAAGGTAGTGCAAGATGTAGAACATGGAAACACACCTATGGATGGATAGTTCACAGAATAGGGGCCCCAATCACATGATGAGGTTGAGTACATGTGTATTCCCTGATTTTGCCCCAAGCAGTGGGTGCTGTCAAAAAGTTTATAGTCAATCTGGGAAGGAAGCACTGGAAAGTAGTTTAGTGGGTTCTCAAGTATCTGAGAGGGACTAGCAGCAGGTCGACATGCTATGTAGGGTCAAGTAATTCGGATGTGGTAGGTTACTTGGATGATAGGTGTTGCACCATAGGTTGTGTGGTGGTTGGTCTTTAGGATTGAACTTGAAGAGGGATACAAGCCAGGAAACAAATTAGATGGTGTACAAGTATAGGTATAGTGCAGCTATTTATCTCTAAGTGGGAGATTGTTAGGTTGTGGAGCTAAAAGCTTCACTGATACAGACATGGAGGAGGTTGTTTGGAGGTTGCTGAGTGTCACAGTCATTGGCATCGATCAGGCCAACTGACGTTAGTCAGGTGTAGACAAGAAGCTGTCGACATCAGTCAGGGATCAGTCGACGTTGGTCATCTCTAGGCAGATAGGGACCAACGTCGATCACCTGTACGGTTCCAAAGCTGCTAGTTCATGAATAGTTAGTTAACGAACCAGTTTTTTGCATGTTGAAAGGATATTTTTAGTCTTGAGCTATAGATCTAATTATTGTAATTAGATGTCTAATTATTGTTTGCATGAGATCTATATAATATATTCATGGGCTGTATTGTAATTTAGGCTAGTTGAGTAAGAGCAAGGTTAGCTCCTTCAGAGTGAAGAGAGCAAGGTGTGTTCCTCCTAGTTCCACAGGGGTGTCGAGTGTGTATGATCAGGTAGAGCTACAGGTTGTGCAAGTTCTGGTAGAGATCCACAGGGGTGCTGGTTTAGAGAATCAGAAGGGTTCTTCATGTGTGTAGGATCTTGGTAAGTAGGTGTGCAAGGCCACATTTGGATATCTACATGTGTAAGTAAGATCATTGATTTGCAGGTGTGTGTGTGCGAGGTCAAAGGAGGTTTTTGGGGTAGCAAGATCAAAGGTGATAGCAACATATCAAGGAGCAAGATCAGGTGAGATCTACTTGGAGTACGTGGAGTACTTGGAGTACGGTGTGTACTTAGTCGTGGAGTATGTGGAGTACTTGTGTATTGGTAGTAGTGATACTGACTAGTGGTACTTGCAGTAGTGATATTGACTGGTTGGAGGTGAACACCAACTCTGTGTGTGAGTTGCTTGTTGGGACCGTAAGAGAGAGAGTGAGCTCTTGAAGAGATTTATTGTTTATGCCCTAGAGGTGTGGGAGCCCTAGAGGTGTGTAAGGAAGAAGACTGTGGCATCTTCTTTTTTGTATTTCCTTCTGGAAGAGTATTAATACAATTGGGTATTGTCTCTCATATTCTGTGTTGTTTCTGATTCTAGTTACTTGTTACTTTTGGTTAAATTTTGCATTTAGTTGCTTATACATGGTAATCAATTGTGATTCCTAGATCTTGACATCAAACTCTTGTTTTTAATTTTTAGGGCTTACAAATTCCTACATAGGTTTATAGTTCATCAAGAAACAATACTAGTTTTTGCAAGAGACTAGTCATCCAGCCACATCAATGCCAAGCAAGAACATGTGTTTGTTGAATCCTCATCCATACAATAAAATATTGGATTAAAATTATGAGAGGAAGATAAAAAGGATACAACATCAAGAAGGTAACTTATTTTATGATACTTATGATGAAAATAATATTTTTGCATTATCATTAGTGACTAATGAACCTATAAGTTATGCAAAAGCTAGTCAAAAGAAAGAATGGGTTGATGCTATGATATTAGATATGAATTAAATTAATGTGAATGATACATAGAATTTAATTCAAAATATATTTACTAAATATGCAAATATTATAAATTAGGTCTACAAGACCAAGGATAAAAGTACATTCCTTATTGGAGTGATTGAAGAAGAAGTATATGTGGGGCAATCACAAGCTTTTGAGGTAAAGGATAAATAATTTTAGGTATATAAGTTGAATAAGGATATTTATGGGATAAATAAATCTCCAAGATATTTTTACTCAAGCATTGATATATATATTTATTGGATCAATACTTTTTAATAAGTCAAAATGAACTAACTCTTTGCATACAAACATTAAATTTTAATGTTTTATATGTTTGTCTCTATGTAGACGATTTTATATTTATAGGTAGCTCTATGGAAATGTTGAATAAATTAGAGGAAGATATGAAATTATAGTTTGATATAATTTATATTGGCCTTATTAAGTACTTTATTTACATGGAAGTTCATCAAAAGAGGAAGTATTCATTTGTCAAGCCAAGTATGCTCAAGACATGTTGAAGAAGTACAATCTTCAAGATTTCATGCCTATAAACACTTCCATTGAAAGTATATAAAATATTATGAGCAAGGATGGAAGTCCTTCAAATGATGAAAGTAATTTTATAAGTATGGTGGAAGGTTTGATGTATCTCACAATGGCTAGACTTAATATTAGTTTTGGAGTTTCACTAGGTTCTAAATTTATAGGCAAACCACCACTCAAGCATTTGAAATCAGTTAAGAGAATTTTTAGATATGTAAGAGGTATTTATAATCATGGTACTAATTTCAAACCATAAAGGTATTTATGTCTCATTGGATACATATATTTATATTGGGAAGGATCTCTTGATGATAGGAAGTAAACGTTATGTTATTACTTCACATTGGGAAGTGGGTTGGTTTTTTGGTCTTCAAAGAAACAAGCTAAAATTGTATTATCATATATTAAATTTGAATATACATCCCTTAAATCATATTTTACATAATAAATATGGTTTTTATATTTTTTAAAAAGATCCATGAAATACTCAAGGATATGATAAGAATCTCACCTCTTTGCATTAAAGGGGGGAATGTTGAGTATGATGCCAATATGGACAATTGAGTTCTATTTTTAAAATTAGTATATTTTAATATTTTAGTTGTTTTTTAAATTTATTTATAACATTAAATAGTTTTTTTATCACTTTGGGACACTTTTTAATGATTTCTTAAAAAAATGTTAGAACCGCTAATTAACTACCAATTCACCATAGTTCACTTCGGTGTATTCTAGTTCAATATTTGAGTACTTAGTTGAAAATAAATCATTATATACTAATTAAAAAAATATGAATAATGTGTTTTATTTATTATATGACTTAAATTAAATTAAATTTTAGTTAACTTGCTTTAATTAGCTTAGTTAGTTGACTAGGATGTCATTCTAGTTGTATGTGTGACTTTACTATTAAAGAAGGATTCTTATGTGATGTCCAAATATTTATAGTAAGTTAAATTAAGTTTATTTATTATATTTTTAATTTAATTTTAATTAAATTATTTTTATAATATCTCTTTATTATATTTTCTAATTTTAGACTCAACTTACAATGTAAGTTATCTTGTAATTAGTTTATTTTAGCTTTCTTTATTAATAAGAATTGCACATAAAGGCTATATAGTGCATTAATTTGAATAGAGGAGATTATTTTATATTTTATATATGATATTATTGTATTTATACAATATTTTAGACCAAAAATCACATAATTTCAAGTTTTAAGCTATTCAAGACACTTTTCGATCGACAATCTCACTCACAACACAACTAGTTTGGCAACTAGTTATCTGGGACTATTTTGTTGATCCATAGCTTCAATAGTAGAGATAATAAAAGATTATTTAAACTCATAAAATAATTAAAAATATTATAATTTTTTTTTTAATATAATGAGTGTCACTTGAGACCATCCTATCCTTAGTTTATTCATAGACCTATCTTAGTGCCTCTTTTGATCCTTTTATAACATCTATGTGCATCTAACCCATTCCTAGATATACCAAAAGCTGCATAAGCCATCACCTAGGCATCCCAAACCCTTTATCAAATGTTACATATAATGAGATAATGACCCCTTTGGTCTATAACAGAGTGTGCTATTGGCAAAGGGGGTAATGTTATTGACTTTTAGCTTCTTTCACTCCTAACAGATATATTCTCACTCCCTAAAGCATCTTAGGGTTAGTCTAGACTCATTTCATGTCTCAACAATAATTATAACACTATATAAAGACCAATATCATTAATTTATCCTTTAGATAGAAATTATCATAAATAAGATCAGAAATAGTTGTGCAAATTAAGGTTATTGATCCCTTTTCTACATACATCCATCTACAACAACTTAACCTTAGTTTTTCTCAGATTTATAGTTTCAAGTCACACTCAAATAATTCAAATTGGGAATTCATACTCAGGCATACTAACATCACTCTCACTTGCATCAACACTTAGATTGGGAGAACTACATCATGATTGATCCCCTTTCAGGGTATTGGTATGTAAGCAATGCTCTGCACATGGGGTGTTGAGGTCAAAGCCAACCAGCCTACTAAAACCACTCTTACTACACTTGTGTTTGTCAAAACCCTATAAAACATGAAGGCTTAGGGTTTCATAGTGAAATTAGTCAAAATTAAGTGTAAATGGTGATCCAAGTCTTGATCATATAGGTAAAAACTTCCCAGAATAGAGTGAAGGTTTACCCCAAATTTCACTATTTCATTTTCACAGGGTCAATATACCAACACAAAAGGTGAATATCACATTGAATTATTGAAAAATAGGGTCACACTACTATCTGAAGAGGGTTTTAACACTTTTTTATCTACTGAAGACACTTTGCCCTACTTTTACATCACTTTTGAACCTACCACTTGTCTATTTTAGTCATATTTTATAGCTAAGTACACCTTTTTCAATTCATTGATATTTATAGTCTAACCCAATAAATAAATTATTATAAAAATAAGTGGTTGTTGATACTGTAGTATTTTATTTCTTGATTTACATACTCAGCTCTTTTATCTACTTAGGGTTTTACATTAAATCCCAAAATAGTTAAATTATTTGAACTTGACTTACTAAGAATAGTGCCCAAATCCTATATTTAGATGATATTAGGTTGTGTATCCTTCTATTTTCTATGCTCACTAACTAATTTCAGAATCTTAGATCCAATTCAGTATTTTATTTTAGTAATCTTACATAAATTTAATTTCTTAAAAGGTTTAAAATATACCACTTCTTGTTTTCCTAATTTCCAACCTAAAATGACAAAATTTGATAACTGATCTGATGAGGCCGATAAGAAATAATCACAAGATTTCATTTCTAAGCATTCAACTATGCAATATGACCTTATTCACATTGTTCAAGAAGAGGTTCTAAAATCTAATGCGGGTCAATCCTCTAACCCCACATATGTTAATATTGTTACACCTATTATAGGGGCAACTCAGACTCTACAACAACCCACTATAACTAACCAAATATTTCTAGTGGAAACACCTCCTATGTCTACTATACATCCATCCTCTCCAAATGTATAATTTTTTAGGTAGGAGATCCATTCTTTTCAAGCCAAGGTGTTACATCTTGAGCATGGTGCCACTATACCATTTTCATGCCTTGGAATCTCATGTTCTCCTATGTAGACCATTGGCATATCATATAGTGATAAATCCTTTACCATATATATTTACGGCACCCAACCTAATTTTGTATGATGGTAAGGGTGACCAAGAACATCATCTATGCATTTTTCATGTAGCATATTTGCACTACGTGTCTGATGAATGAATCCTAACCAAGTTATCCCCTTATAGTTTAAGGGAATATAAATTAGAATGGTTCTATGATCTCCCTAATCACTCCACTGTAACATTTAATCCACTTGAAAATATATTTTTGGCACACTTTTCGATGAACATTAGTGACAAAGTTTCTTATGCTTAATTTGTTCAACTAAAGTAAAAAACTAATGAGCTAATAACTAAATATGTCTTGTGATATAAAACCATATCATCAAAGATGACTAGCCCCATGGAAGATAGAGAACTCCAAGACATATTCATGTCAATTTTTTTTCTAGCATTACATCAATCTATATTAGTCAAACTATTTCCATCATTTATAAATTTATTCCATATAATGAAGGAACAAGAAGTCAAAATTATCTCCATGGGAAAGTTAAAGTACACAATTAGATCGAATTCCACTAATAAGAGTTAAAATAAGCCCCCATATAAGGTGAGTCCCAATGATAAAAACAATGAACAAAAGACAATGGTCAACACAACCTCAAATATAACTCCTTATGTGGTTTTATCAGCTCCTCCAAGGAGACCTTTTATGAATCTTATTGAACCGCCAACTCATGTTCTCTAATGAATTTTGGAATGCAATGTCATTTCTCTCCCTCCCATAAAAGAGGTTGATATGACGAGGCCTCTTCCAAATAATTATGATTACAATGCATTTTATGATTATCATAGGTCCCCCAACCATACTACAAATAGATACATCAACTTACAACATAAGATCTAAGATTTGATAGAGGATATTATAAATTATGTGAACACACCTATATAAATGCCAAAAACACAACCAACTGAAGAAAAAATAATAAAAATATTTTTTGATCCATTTCCAAAACATGCAACCAATGAGATAATAGACACTTTAGGCATTCATTATATTTATTAGGCACATCCACCACCAACACCCTATCATACTCATACAATGGATACACACCCTCTACATAATATCATTGGTGTGTATCATACTATAATGATATATATGCCTCTTATCACTTTCTCAAAATAGGGATCACTGACAATAAGTTAGATTTATATGTACTCTTTGTATTAGTTTACATTTATCATCATCCTATTTAGAGTGTCATGGTTGATAATGGGACAAACATTAATATGTGTACTATTACCCTTCTACATCACTTAGGAGATTTAGATCATGATATTTATTTGATAGATACAATTATTCCATCCCTAAAACTCCATTGGGGAGATCATACTTCCATTATAAGTTGGTCCTACACATGTGGCCACTTAATTCATAGTTATACCTAGTGCTGAAACATTTGATATGTTTTGGGTAGGCCTTAGATATAATAGATTTGATCCATCCCCTCCATCATACACATATGTCCTAAGTATAAACATTATAACTAGGTTGTTACTATTGAGGGCCTTTCATATGAGTATCCTTTACCTACTCCATAACCAACTACTAGTGGTCACTAGTAATAGTTCTATCCATTACCACACCTCAGATATTAGTTGAGCCACTAATGTAGGTGAGGTTTACTTCTATAACATTACCATGCATACACACTCTCCCATAAAGACCTTTATTAGAAAGACCCCTACATTAGAGACATGTTATGGATTCTAGATAGCCTCTCTCTAACCCATCCTCACTGATATCAGTGTTATTGAGTCCCCACAACACTCTGCATAGAACATCCACCCTAGTTACAACTTCTTCCTTTAGATGGGTCCCTAAGATCACCACCGTTCACAGTCTAGTCTAGTTAGCTCCATAGATTCATAGCCACACTTTATAGTCAACTTCAACTACAAATTATTTAGTACATCTGGTTCCCACATCTGATATACTTCCTCACACACCATGTACAGTCACTCTTCCTTTACTTGATATAGGTCACCTTGATAGTGAGTCTCTTTTAAGACTCATCGATTAGTATGTTCTCCTATTACTTGTGCATAGTTTCCTATATCTTTTTCCTTGTATATAGTTTCATTTTCATGTTGTTTATACATATCATATGCTTAGAAAAAAAATAAAAATAATATGTTCAAAAATATAAAAACATTCAAATGTTTACCTAAAAAATACAAATTTTAGATTGTATGCATTTCCATGTTTACATTCCTTCTATTTTTCAGGTATTACATATGCTATCTATATTAGTGTAGTAAATTTTATCATACATACATGCTTTACTTGTGCCCTTCAAATGTTCATATATTATTATAGCACTCAGGCCCTCTACCTAGATCCAATTTTTTTACTATTCACCCATTGGGGGAACATACACGTATACAAAAATTCAACATGGACATATCATCCCATTGGGACATCATACACAACTTCTGGTTTGCTAGGTTATATCTTTCTAAACTCCATATCACAGATTTAACATTGATTATATCTTGATGTTGATTATCCTATACTACACTAATTTTTTACTGACTACTACCACTATAGACTTAGCTTGTGTACATATTTACTATAATATGGATTCATACCACATGAATATTCATAATTTCATTTCTAACTTTACTAGTTTAGATTTGATGATGTCTCTTTGCTTCTACATCTACTCAAGGGGGTTTGATTAAGCCATCATTTTATGGATCTAAGCCAATTCCTTTCATTGTGTGTATGCTTGGGACATGCTCCCATGTCCTTATGTGTGTTTTTTGATTATGTATGCAGGCATTTGAACATGTCCTTCCATGTGGCTCTAAGCCAACCTTGATTTTTATTTATATATGTGGAAATTTGAACATGCCCTTATATGTATTTATTTCTCAAACTTAGTGACATGTGCCCATGTCTTGTGTATTATGGCACCTTGGCCTACTTTATGTGCCTCATGTGTTTGTATGCATGCTTTCATGTATGCATCATGGCCATGACACTTGTCTCTTGATTGTTACTTTCACATCTAGTTTGCGATGCCATGAGGGACCTCATGCGTCTCCCATTTATTTTGGGGTGCCTTGATGGACATCATGCCTCATCCCTCCAAGTAGTTTATTCATATCATATTTAGATTTAGTGTTCATATACATGCTTACATTATCATATCTATCTTAAAAACCTTGTGAATGCTAGAGTTAACATACATTGTACATTACCAACTTATGCTTAGACTCTTTTACATTCCTATGTCATGTATACACATTATATTTATTTATCACATAGATATAATATATTTTTAGTCTAACACATGATGCATAACTTTTATTTTAAGGATAATTATTACAGAGGTTCAATAACTCTCGTTAAAAGAGGGGACATTCACAAGGGTTTGTCATAAATATTAGGGCATCCTAGTGCACTCAAAACATAGTTTTTATCATTCAGACATCAAGACATCCTAGTGAACTCAAAACATAATTTTTATCATGCCGACATAGATTATAAAGCTTAGACTCAAGAAAATATAGTGATACATAGTCACACATAGATTAGTCTTAGTTTCCCTCAGAAATAACACTTTTGGACAATAGCGTAGTATATTTCTAGAAGTACAATATGCTATAGTCCACCCACAATTATTTTTTAGAAAGGTACAATATTTATAGTTTATATTTTCATAGTATCAGTCATAAATTATCAAATATGCTTGGTATATACTTAGTTTTTACATAGTTTTGCTCAGATTGGGGGCATCATTCATGGCATGACCACTCCAATTTTAGTTTTAGATATGCACAAACACAAATTACTATGAATTAATATAGAATACATATGCATAGATATCAAAATTATGTGTAATATATACAACACATTATTTTCCATATGCTCAATTTTGCATCAGTTCTCTTAGATGGAATATATACACACCCTAGTTTGGTAAAGTAACCACAAGTACTATGTCTTTTGTTGCTCTTTCATAGGAAGGTCTTAGTGATGGATGTGACTCTTGTTTGCATGGTCATTTTGGGTCTATTGGTCTTTCTTATGTCTTTGTTTTCCTTGTTTACTACACCCCCAGTGGTTTTATGTCATGCCCTCCTAGTCACAAGGGCCCCTTGACTTGTTATGTCTAATATTTACTCAATTTTGAGACCTTAGGACATTATCACCATTTTTGGATACAACACTATGTGCTAGTGTCCAGTTTTAGTGTTAGTGTCCAATGATCACTTTCTCACCATGTTTTGGGTCTTAACCCTTCCTTGAACCTTCTATTATGATTTTATATTTCTTTTACATTTTGTTGGCCAACAAAAAAGGGTCTTACATTCAAGTCAATTTTTTTCTATATAAAGAGCCTCACAAGGCATTTTACATCTAATACCTACTATCTTGGCACATAGCTACATAAAATCTATCAATAGTACAACTCAACATACTGCATACTACTTAGCTATCACACCTATATTTTCATGCTTGATCAAAGAAAGGCCTGAGTGAAATTCATTCTAACATACCATACACATTGATTATGCATGTTACCTAAGGGAAAACCATATGCCATTTGTGACCCCTATCATTGGGGTTAATGTAAGCAATGAATAGAACAATAGGGGTTATATCCCACATGATCATAATATCTCATAACCCAAAATTTCCCTTCTTTTTGTGTTTGATCTTGTTATTATTTTTTGGATACAGGTGCTCATCAAGTTTTAGATAAGAATCAATCAAAGTAGGTCAAAAATAATAAAATATGGTTTGTTTGCATAGGAACAAGCTTAGCAGACTTGGACATAGTTTCTCCCAGAAGTACATATTAGTTCTTGCATAAAGGACATTAACACTAAAAGTGGACACTAACACCATATTTCTATTGTCCAAGGTATGGTGATATTATCTAGGAGGGTTTTTGACACCTAAATCTTGTTTGTGACACTTAGACCAAATTTTGTACCAAATTTTAGCTTCTAGATCCTTCATCTTAGGCAATTTTCAACTAAGTACTTATTTATGTCATTCATTATTATTTTTAAAAATATCAGATTAGGTCAATTCTTGCACAAACTAGTGGCTATATTTATTGCATATTTTATGCCTTAAGTTCTTGGACTCAACCCTTTAAAAACCTAATATTTACATGTAATAAGTCCTAAATAGTTAAAATAGATTGACAACTCTATGTCATTCTCCATGTTGTATACTATAGACACCATATACACCATTTTTTCACCAAGATTACACAAGATTAATGCCTCATTTCATATGCAGTGGTTGGAATTTCTGAGTGGCTGAAAGCCATTTTACATTCCCAAGTGGCCCAAAGATATTTTACATTCTTGATTGGCCCATGATCCATTTTAAATTTTAGATTTTTTGTGTGGCCCAGAGCCATCTTATATAGTTTCATGACTTCATATAGTTTTAGTTTTAGATTCATCTACAACACATAGGTAGGCAATGATGGATTCATAACCTATTTGAGTTCTTGAGCCACCTATATAAGAAGGTTGGATAAGTTATTAATCCAATCTAATTTTTTCATAAGTTATGATCCATTGAATAGGGGTGGGTAATGATGGAGTCAAGGCCATCTTGAGTTATTGAGCCATCTACACATGGGAATTAGGCAAGCCATCAACTCAATCCAAGATATTCACCATTTGATCACTATTTACACACACACCAGGATTAGACCAGGTTGTTACAATGGTTTGTTTACCTGATGAGGTGTATTCATTCCTTTTTTTTCTCTCACATATTTTTACTCAATTCTATCTTTGATTTTGATATTTCTTAAGTAAGGATTTATTCATATATGTTTCATTTTTAGGATGCGTAATGAAGCATAGTTCATAGACTCAGACCACATTCATGGGCTTTGCCTCCTAGGTAATTCCATATATGTTTCTCTTTCCTTTATCCTAGTCATTTTAATTTACTAAATTTATAGAATAAAAGAGGGGATAGGGGCAAATGTAGTCATATAAAATGTCATTTAATGAAATGAGTGTTACTTGAGACCACCCTATCCTTAAATTAGTCCTAGATCTATCTTAGGGCCTCTTTTGATCCTTTTTGCAGCTTCTATACATGTCTAACACATGTTTAGATATACCAAAATCCACATTAAGCCATCACCTAAGCATTCTAAACCCTTTCTCACATGTGTTAGCCACCTAAACAATAGTGTGACCCCTTTGGTTTATAGTGTAGTACACTATTAGCAAAAGGGGAAACACTATTGACCTTTATCTTTTTTCACCCCTAACAAATATATTTCTACTCCCTAAATCATCTCAGGGTCAACCTAGACTCATTTAATGTCTTGACAAGCATCATAACACTATATAAAGACCACTCTCATTCATTTATCCCTTAAATGGTAATTCTCATGAATAAGTTCAAAAATAGTTATGAAAATTAAGGTTATTAATCCCTATTTACACCTATTTCTACATACATCCATCTAAAACAACCCATAAATAAATTTTACTCTAATTTCTAATTTTAAATCACACTCAAAACATTCATTGGCATTCATACTTAGGCATACTAGCATCACTCTCACTTCCACCATCACTTAGACTAGGAGAACTACATTGGGCTTGATCCCTTTTTAAGGTAGCAATGCTCAACACATGAGGTGTTTAGGTCAAGTCTTTCCTACCCTAATAATGCCACTCTTCTTATACTTGTGTTTGTCAAAACTTGAACAATCATTGATGCTTAGGGTCCCATAGTGAAACCAGTCAAAATGAAGTATAAATGATGATCCAGGTCTTGATCACATAGGTATAGGATTCCTATAATATAAAAAAGGTCTACCCCAAATTTCACTGCTTCATCTATATAGGGTCAATAACATAGCATAAAAGGTCAATAGTGTAGTGTGTTATTGGTAAAGAGGGCCGTGCTAATGTTTGAAAAGGTTTTGAAACCTGTTATGTGTTGCCACTCTACCCTACTTCTGTATCACTTTCCAACTTACCATTTGTCTATTTTAGTCATATTTTGTAGCTAAGTACACACTTTTCAATTCTTTGTTATTTACAGGCTAATCCAATAAATCAATTATTGTATAAATTAATGGAGATTGATATTATAGTATTTTATTCCCTTATTTACATACTCAACTCTTTTATCTACTTAGGGTTTTACATTAATTCACAAAATAGTTAAATCAAGATACTAAAATCTGATTTATATAACATCCCAATTTTATATACTTGACAAATACCTATCAAGGCTCTACCCTTCAGTTCTAAACCTCTTTTCTAATAAAATCCTCATATTTGATATCTCACCATGCCTAAATATTTATCTTATGGTCCAACCCTATAATTTATTATGGCCTAGATCTATTGAATTGTACATAAAGCCTAAAACCTGATATATATCCTTCACTATTAGTTTTAAATTCTTAACATATTCTTATCCTTCCAAACACTTGTGTCTCACATTAGGCACTTGCATCGATGCAAGTGTTCAGATTCTTATCAAGTGTCTAGTCCTTAAAAGTTGTCTACATTGTAAATATTTTGAAACACATGGGTTAATTATTTCTCTTGTTGAACCCTGCAATGAGACAATTTTAAAATATGTGGTATAAACATAAATCTAACCTTACTCATTACCCATCTAGAAAATACCAACCAAGCATCTATACAGGCTCATTCAATTGATTGCAAAACTAAGCTCTACTATCTTATATTACCCTTTTTTCATATCCGTCATAGGCATAGTCATATTATAGGGCTAAAGCATTCAAAGAGCATCCCATGAGAAGTATTTTTCAAGTTTAAAGATAGATCATTGCATGCCATTACATATATCATATTGCACCCTTGTTTACCCAAAAGACAAAAATGAGGGCAGAACTACATATGTTTGATGCCTTCTTTAGATTATTTATCTATGTAGGTAGCACTCATTGATAAATGGGTCCTTTAGGTCAGCTCAACTTCATGGTCCCATTAACCCATTTTTGGCAAGGTACAAAGACCTAAGGTGAAGAGTTAAGGTTTGATCCAAAAAAATTCATCTACAACCTATGCACATCAATAGAAAGGTGATGAAAACCCAAAAGTCTCTAGGTGGTCACTTTGTAATATGATGAGTATTTTATAATGGATAGATTTGTTGACATCAGTACACCTATATAAATGCAAGTGTCTCAAAGCTAACACAAGTGTCCATGCCTCCATAAATAATATTGAATTTGATGACTAGATCTTGACCTTGTCCTTACCTATTTCCACCCCTCTAATTCTTATATTTTCCTGCACATTAGTAGATAGTCTAAGTATTATCTCTTCTCTATGTTTATGTAATCAAATTATTGTTTTGAGTGTAATTTATATATTTAACATAAATCAACATTTTAATTCAAAATATTCATTTATCTAAGTTTTAATTAATTGGCCTACTCTAAAATAATTTTATTCATCCTTGTGTATAGGCCATTCTTCTCTTTAACCCTCATCCAACACAAATTAAAAAGGGTTAAACATTTGGTGAACCCAAACCCTCTGTCTTCTCATGAAACTCCTAGCTTGATTTAGGTTTTTCAGTCTTCTAGGATTTTTGATTTTAGTATTTGGTAGGTTTGAAATTTTCCATTTCCTTTGGCACCTTTATTTACATTAATTAAATATAGAAAATGTTAAGAAATATCATTTCATAATTGAGGATAAATAATCCTTATTCAATCATCTAAATACAAATAATTAATTAATTAATACATTCTTACATGTTACATAAGAAAAAATCAATAAACATGCTAAGGCTAGTGCATCCACATCCAATAATGGTGAAACCTTAGATGGTAAAACTAAGCCACATCTTACATGGGAACAAATTCTAAGGCTAGTCCATATTTATCCAATGTTGGCAAAACCTCAGATGGTATAAATAAGCCACATCCTCCATGGGAACATTTAATGCTTCAACTCAATTACTAGTTTAAATTCCCACATCAACACGTGGTGTTTTCACCCTTTGGTGGCTTCTCAAATCTCATATGTAAATCATAATGGGTCTACAATGAATACTACTATCTAAGTTATAAAAACATTGAAAGCCAAGGTTACTAGTATTGAACCTAATGCTTTGAATTAACTCACTCTATTGATTCACAATATTCATTACATAATCCTCTAGCACTTGAGATATTTGTGCACCCTTTGCTAACTAATTTTATTTCACCCAAGTTCACATTTTATGATGACAAGGGTGATCATGAACAACATCTCCAATATTTTTATGTGGCAAGTCTTGATTATCCTTCAAATGACAAAATTTTGACCAAATTATTTCCATGGATCATAAAAGACTGTTCTTTAAGATGGTTTTATGAATTACCAATCCAATCACTAAAAGCATTCAAACATCTAGTGAATAAATTTCTAGAAGATTTCTATATCAACATCATTGGAATCATGTCATATGACCAAATTTATAAGATCTAATGATGAACCAATGAACCTATCAATGAATATGTTTTGAGGTATAAAATAATGTTGGCTAAAATGAAAAATGCAATGGCAAATAAATAGCTTCAAGAAATATTTAAGCAAGGTTTTCTTTCCCCATTACATGAGTCAATTATTTTCAATAAGTTATAATATTTTGATATTTACACCATATTGTTTGAAATTATGAAATGAAACTTATTTAATTAAACAAGCTTAAGTATGTAGCAAACACATCAACTACATCTACTACCAAGTTTCATATCAAACCCACCTACAAGGTAAAACCTATAGAACCTAAAAAAGAAGCAACAAAAATAATTAACATAATGTCACAATAACCTAATCAACTCATCTTATCTAATTCACCTAAGAGATAATTTACATAATTATCCAAGTCTCCAACTTCATTACTTAAAAATATTGTGGAGTGTCATATCATATCTCTTCCTCCCCATATAGAGGTTGATATGAGTCAATCTATACCAAATCGATATGATGCTAATGCATATTATGACTATCACCAATCCCTAGGCATTCTACAAATAAATTTTACACCTTGAAACATTAGATCCAATATCTTCTTGATAACTAATAACTTACCTTCGATGATCCTTCGAAGGATTCAGGTTCACAACCAAGTGACTATCAAAACCATAAGATATTTAATAATCCATTGCAAGTTCATTCTAAAAAAAATCCAAAAGTGAAAATGGCATATAATGCACATCCTATTCCATCACATTATGGGATCCTATTATATGGGATTATTTTCACTTATACATGTATAATACCTCATATGATTCAAAGACCTTATATTACATTTGATGATAGTGATATTGTGGATGATGACTCAGATCTTCATTCATTATTTATTCAAGCATATCTTGATCATTAGCCTATACATAGTGTTATGATTGATAATGGTGATATTTAGAACATATGTACCATTATTTTACTTACGCATTTAGGATATACACATGATGATTTATACCCTTTGACCAAAGTAGTTAGAGCATTCAATGGCACATCACAACATATTATTAGTGAGATTGATTTACCTTTACAAGTTGGTCAAACATATTTGGTTACTACATTTTCAATTATACAATATAAAAGAGTATTTTATATGTTATTAGTATGACCTTGGATATATAAACTATGTACAATACCTTCCACAATGCATGGGTATATTAATACATTCAAACTAATAGGGTAGTCACAGTTTTTGGACTACCATATGAACACTCACTTAAATAAGAGAAGTTTACTCCTAGATAATTAATTATACAACATACTAAGGTTAATTATTTATGAAAGGGTAATCTAATGGAAATACTCTTTCTTAGGTGGCCCACCCTCAAGATACTATTACACTAGAGATACACAGGCGATTACATGGAATACTCATCTACACTTAAATATTATACCTAGTTGCTAAAAGCACATAAACATGTTCCAATTATAATTGCATTAGGAGACCACAAAGAAATAAACAATGGGTTTTATGAACCCCTACTCCTTTTATTAATTCTTCATGACCTCAAATTCCTATGAGATATATGTAGAGTACCACAAATTCTACAGTGTCATATATGGCACCTATACATACTTTTTGGTAGTATTACCAATTTGATGTACCATATTATGAGTTTGGAGATTCATATGAACATCCCTTAGATGGGATAATGGGTTAGACCTTTTTCCTTTCCAAAAATTAAAAAAATAAAATATTCAATAAAATATAAAAAAATTCAAATCAATTCAAAAATATAAAAATATTCATCGTTCACATGTTTACCAACTCTTTGGCATCTATGATGTTTACTTTATGTTAGTAGATAACATATCATTTATTTTCTAGATATAATGTTTCACACATACTTTAGTGTGATACAGACATACACTAGATACATGATAAATGATACATGCACATATAGATGTTGGACCTTTCCTCTTCCCATGTGACACACTATGTTAGGGGCATCTACTTCCTCAATCATAATTGATACCTATTATATTTTTTTATGATCACTTTTCCATTATCACATTGAGCTTATGTACTAATAGTTACTAATGTCTATGATCATGATTATATCTTTCATAATTTACTTGATATGCTATGTTACATGACATTTTTTGCTAACATGTATGCAGGGACTAGCTTGATATACTTATGTTGGTTGTGTATACTTAATTTATTCACATTTTCACTTATTTGAGTGTCTTTTTCTTGCTTGCTATTTTATTGATTGTGAAACATATGAATTTAATCCTTGATTGTTAGACCCTATGCCACTATATGTTGTTTTATTTTATTATTTAAATGTTTGAATTTGTCATTCCTTTGAGTGTGCAAAATTTTAATATACCCCTTGTTTGGGGTCTCCTTGGACCCCTTTTGTGTGACATTGAGTGCTCTTGTGTGTGTGTGTTTGATTGTTTGTTGAGATTGTACTATTACTTTAAAGATGTTTCTATGATCCATCTCATGCATCTTAGGGCTTATTATGATCAAATACTATGAGCTTCATGAATATATCTACTTAGACATGCCACTCTTACATGTTACATGATTCTTACATAAATTATATAGTTATCTTATCCTTTTGAGGTAAGGTAACTAATAAATTCCATTCCCCTCACCTCAAAAGGTATGGGAGGGCATATTAGTGGTGGCATGTCATAGAGACAGGACTCCACACATATACAATGTGCACAATTTACAACATTTGACATAATTTACATGAATTAGATTTACATTTTGGTCATAATCATACACAGATTGCACTAATTTTTATAGATTTGGGACAAAGTTTTTTATATTTGTGACATATATGATACATAGTTATAGAGAAAAGGTTACATTTTGATAGATACTTCAGCTTGAGAAGCATTAGAGGTGTATATGTTATGCAAGTTCACCAAAAATTGTAAATACGTGTTCAAACTTATTTACCAAGAAACATCACTCTCATTAAGAAGCATCATTTTAAGCTTTTCCTATCTATAGAAGTTGGTTCATTTTAGTAGTGTGGTTAATATTCAATGCCCTTAATGGATTAACACTACTTCCCTTTTTTAGGTTTATCTAGTTATACCACTTAACTTGGATTTTATTTTATTGTCACTTGAGTTGTGTGATTGAGATTTAGTGATTTCAATGGCCATGTCATGACTCACCCTTGCATTAGATTATGGAAATAATTAACTTCCAATATCCCTCTTCAAATCTCCAAGGTTTAGTTTTGAATGTCTCTCAACTCTAATACTTCATAAGGAAGAATCTTTACCAAGTCAAACTACCAAGAGGAAACATGATTGCATCAAAACATAGGTGTACTCCTTAACTCTTTCTATTTAAGCATTTCAATTATTTTAAAATTTGAATTATATGCATTGATTTATATTGTAACATGCTCTTGGTTAAATGTCATACACTATAAAAACACTTAAAGTGGCTCAATCAAAGGTAGGGTGTGTTGTACATAGCCTTGTAAACATATATTTCCTTTCACCCATTAATTTCGTCCTTATGAATTAATAGATTAAAATAGGTGAAAATATAGATACTAAAATCTGATTTATATATCATCTCAGTCTTATATACTTGACAAATATGTATTAAGGCTATACCTTTCTATTTTAAACCTCCTTGCTATAGAAAGGCTCACATTCACCATCTCACTGTGATTAACTATTTATCTTATGGTTTGACATATTATTTATGATGACCTAAATCTCTTACACTATACATAAAGCTTAATATATATCCTTCACTATTTGTTTCAAATTCTTGGTAACTTCTTATCAAATAATTCTGTTCCACATAGAAAGTTCTAGATTATTATCAAGTGTCAAGTCCTTAAAATTCATTCCAATTGCAACTGTTTCAAAACATATGAGTCAATATATTTGTCTTGTTAAACCCAACCATGATATATTTTAAAAAATTGTGGTATAAATACAAATCTAAGCCTACTCATTACCCATTTAGAAAATTTTAAGCAAATACCTATTCAAGCTCATTCAATCGATTGCACCACTGATCTCTACTACCTTATTCTTCACTATTTTCATATAAGTCATAAGAGTATTCATATTACAAGTATAAATCATTTAAAGATAATCCCATAAGCAATATTTGTCAATTTACAAGCTAGATCATTGCTTGTTCTTGCATATAGCATATTATGTATGCAAAGAGAAATGCAATTGATCTATAAATCAATCATAACTCAGAGAAGATAAGTCCTAATTATATTTATGATTGTTGATACATTATACATTTAGGGTCATGAGCAAGATGTATTTTCTAAACCTAGCCAAGGGATATTTTACAACAATAATATCACTAGGGAGGGTTCTAAAGCCTCCAATCAAACAAAACTATGCAATAAACTTAACTAGGTCTTATGTTTTCATATTCACTAAGTCTAAATGATAAAATCAAAGTAAAGTCTAATCTAGTGCTTACCAAAGCTTGTGGAAAAAAGTGGGGGTAATAAACATAAGAATTAAACATGCATAAGAGATATATACTCATGTCAATGTATACAAAATCCTAATGCATGGGAAAGAAGTACACATACAAATATATATACTCTTAAAAGTATAAATAAATTTAGAAATACTTACCTTTAAATACAAACCCATTGAGCCTTAATCTCTCCCTTAGCCAAGGTGATTTACAAGAGGTTGTTGTGGTATGTAAGAATGGCAAGGACAAGTCAGTGCTAAGCTACACAACCTATCTATGCATCTAAAACACTTATCCACAAGACAAGATCCATATATCCAAAGAAATTATGAAACCCTAAGATATGATCCTCAATTAGAATGGTGGATAAGTAGATGCACAATATATATGCCTTCTTCTTCTCTTTCTATTCTTATAAATGATGAAATGAATGTGTTTATATAGCTGAATCTAATCCTAGTCCTTTCTAAAATTTTAGTTGATAGGGTCAGCCTAATCAAATTTATATTGTTATTAATATAAAAAAATTAGGTCTTGGTCTAGGTTAGCCAGGGATCGACCTATACCCTGAATGAGTTTTGTCAATTAGAGTATAGGTTTGATGGAGCTGATAGTGTATCATAAACTATCAAAAAGGACTTTTAAGCTAGTAAAGGGATAATGAAGGTAGATACTGACTAGATAAGGGTGAAAAAGAAGAGGAAAATCTTATGAAAATGTTTTTAAGAGATGTTTGTGTAGATATCAAGTGGTATTAAAAGGAAAATAATCTTGTGAAGCATCAATGGTTTGTCCACCCTTTTCTTAGTGCACCTTTTAAGGCATGCACTAAGAGAGATTAAGACTTGATGGGTTCTTGTAAGAGAGAAAGCATAAGTAATTGATAAATTTTGAAAATATTATGTGTATACATATGTCCCACTCTAAGCTCATCACATATCACATAGGTGCAACACAGGATGGTACTTCAGGAAAAGAACATAACAACACACAATGTTGAAACTAAATAAATTGTAGTAAGAAGCAAATATGATAAATGAAAGGACATAATTGAAAAACACATACCTTTACTTACCTTAGTATTGTAGATAGAGAAGGAGATGATATAAATGTGAAGGTGTCCAATGTAGGGAACATTAGGTGAACCTACCAAAATTAGCAAAAAAAGAGCAAAAAATCAAAGTTTTTTCAACATAGACATATAATAAGTGAAAATATTCTCTACGATGTTAGGATTCTAATTTTTTTTATGGTTATGAAAAAGAGTTAGTAGAATTAAATATATGGTTAAAAGATGGAATCTATCAGGAAATGTTTGAAACGTAAATAATTTTGGAATAGTAAATATAAATAGGGTAAAAAATAATTCATTTGTTATTTTTACTATTCTGGGAAAATAGAGCTTTGAGAGACCTAGTTTAAGACAAAAGAGCCATCATGGTGAGGAGATGACAACTAAGATGAGGAGGATGCATAAAAATCATAATGAGTACAACACATGCAAGTAATTGGAAACTTAAAATTTTTAAATATTTTTATCTAAAATTAAGTTAAGAATAAAAAATTGACTGTTAGGCAAAATCTAGGCACCAAAATGAACCCTGGGAAATTTTTGAATAAACTAGGGGTAAAATGGGGGACTAGGTAGGAAGAAGTGAAACCAATAATTCCCAAGGCATTTATGGTAAATGGGCAAAAAATCACCACTATAGATAAATAGAGTCGACCGGGTCAACTTAGTACGTAAGGTGAGGGAGAAGAAGAAGGCTGACTACATAGAAATTGGCCAATTTAGAATGCTAACAATGGGCCAATTGCATAGCAGTAGGTTAACTTAGTTGGGAAGGGGTAAATTTTGATTGTGTATTATAGGGCCAACTTAGTTTGTGTAAGAGATCCAATGTAGTATTTGAGAACAAGAAAATGACTGATCTAGTATTGATATGATCTAGTAAAAAATTGAGCAGGCCAATGTAGTAGGAAATTAAAGAGGCTGATATAGTATCAAAAATGAACCATAGGGCCAATTTAGTATTAGAGGGGCCAATTTTTTAGGAATTTTACAAACTAATTCAAACTAACAGATTTAAATGGCTAATGTGGGAAATTTTAAGAATGTATTTTGATTATTTATCACATGGATATCATATACATCTTTTGTTGTTTGATATTTTTACTAAGATACTGGAGGTATTAGCAATTGATGGATGCATCATAGCTACCAAATCTACTAGATCAATTAGTAAATGTTGACAAAGTGTGACTAGTCACATTGGACTTTAGAGGTATCATGGAGATGCGGTGCATACTACTTAGTATTAATCTTATTGTCATTTCTTTGGAACATGGGAACAATTGACCAATATTTTTTGATGGGTGGTGGATGGGGATACCATTGAGGTGGGTATCATTCTAGAGGATGCCCACACTTTATTGAGATTATCGATAGGAGTGGCACCATTGATCACTAGGACACTCAATGATCTGGAGGAGAGGCAAGCACTAACCCTATGGGTGATGTGCTCAGATAAAATATACCCTATATTAAGGGTTAATTTATTTAATGTATATATCATGAAGATTATAGACATATGGAAGGTCATGATTGGACTTGTGATAACATAAGTGTTGTGTCAAAAGTTAGATGATAAGGTACCACTATATGTGATAGCCTTATATCGATCTATTTTGGAGTAAGGAACATTGTACAACTTTGGGGGTCATTTGGGTTTATCTCATGCATGATATATTTAGGATGCTATCTAGAGGGTAGAATACCATGAGGCCTATTATCTTACTAAGCGCTTGGATATATGAGATGTTTCTTATGTATTGACTAGCTAGGTTACCCCATGTGGTTAATGATAGGTTACCTTGAGTGATGAGATAGAGGTAGGACAATGTAGATCAAGTCAAGCCCCATGTGCCATGGTTGTAGACTATCACATGAGGGGATAATGTATGGTATACCTACCCATATTTCTATTTTATGGTCTAGTTGGTCGACCATGGTGAAAGGGTTGGCATGGGTGTAGATCACAAGCCACTATATCTCATGGGTAGAGCCACATATAATGGTATAATTACTAGGGTAGTTTGGACTCCCACACCTAGTATCCCCTCTAGTAGTGCTTTCTTATTAGTCACAACATGTTAGATATCCAAGGGGGAGAGGAAGAGGAGGATTAATAGTGGAAATACCTATTATTAGGCTATGGCATACTATACCATAGACTAGTTGGGCATGGTAGTAGGAAGTAACAAGAGGAAATGAGATGCATGTGGATGCAGGTATACAACAAGAACCATAATAGGCACTATAGAAGCATCAATAGTGACCACCCTGACCATATCACAGATAGAGGCACTATCGATGAGAGTAAGCATAGGCATAACTAGTTTATATAGACACCTCTCAAGAGAGGGTTGTGGCATGCATGAGTGGTGAATCCTAAATTTGCACTGGTGTAGAGGTGATCCATAGAGGAGGCACTTGGGGGATGAGTAAATGGAGAGACTATGCTTGATGGGTGAATAGATGGGGAGACAGTGGTCAGTGACACTAGAACCAGTGAGAAATATTGTAATTTTGATTTAAGCTTTGATATAAAATACTAGTTACATGTGATTTTATGGTAGATAGATAGATTTTGAGATATATCTATGATCTAATATATATTTGGTTTTTGTTTTGCATATCCTATGATAGAGGAGATCAGATGGGGATATCTAGTTATGGCTACACACCATGATATTTTAGAAGGGGTGTTGGCTCTGTATGACCCCACCATACTAGATGATCTTGTGTTACCATCTGTCCAAACCTAAGTAGGCTAGTTTAGACTAATGGGGGAGGTCACGAGGTAGTTATAGACACATGAGGGTAGATTTCAGCCACCAACAGAGGTGGGAGAGGGAGAGACACATGACTGGTAGGATTTGGCTCAAGAGAGAGTAATGCACATGGAAACCACAATGTAGATTGGATAGGTGCATGCCTAGGTGGCCAATTTATAGGGATAGGTAATATGTTTGAGATATTGGACTATTTAATTACAACATACCATTCATAGGGGATAGTCCTAGGCATCTATGGGTAGTGTGGCTAGGCCACATGATAGGTAGGATTGAGCCCAACCTTAGAGTTGGAACTATTTTGTATTTTTATATTATATAAAACACATGATATATATAAATATTGATTTTGATAGTTGGATTTGATCTCATGAGTTGTATTTTGTTGTAGATGTTGATGCATGGATATATCTCTTTCTATCACATGTATTTATCTTTTATTGTATATGTTATGGGAAATATATGTGGAGTGTTTTATTTCCTAGCATTATGTGATACACATGCATGGTTAAAAATAAAAAAGGCAAAAATGACTTGGAAAAGTATAAGTAATAAAAAACAAATGTACCACACATTATGTCATGGGAAATGTGTAATAACAAAAGATGACTAAATATAATAAACCAAAGATGGTAAAAATGGCAACAAATGTTTTTAAATCATGTAAAAGATTTTCACCAAGTTAAAATAAGTAAATTCACACTATATCACATTGAGAAGTATGAAAATAATGAAATAAAATGGAAATCACATGAAAACCAAATGGTGTAAAAAAAATCAAAACAATTAAGTCAATTAATTATACTGAATCACGTTGGGAAGTATAAAAGAGAAACACAATTATAAAAAATGAACTTAAGTTGATCACACTAATTTGAGTTGGGAAGTATGAAAAATTTAAGGAAAAATGGTTCTATTCTTACATGCACTTGGAAAATAAGAAGATAAAAGTGAAATATCAAGGGATTAAACATAAAACATAATATATCAAGATGGGAAGCATGTCAATGACATGCAACTCATAATTAATCACTACATATATCAAATTTGACACATGTAATTTCATTGTGACTTGGGTATTACAAAAGTTTGTGAGGAAGGACTGGTCTTATCCATGGTCTTACATTGCAACTCACAAAAGGAACACCAATGAGGTGGAAAAAATTATAAAATATTTTTAAAAGGGAATGTTGGAAATGTGGTAACTTGTGAGGAAGGCCTGGCCATACCCATGGTCTTACACTACAACTCACAAATGGAATCCCTAGGGGGATTGATTAGCTAAAAAAATAATATTTCTCAAGGATAAATATTAGGATTATTTTAAATGAAAGATGGAATGTAAAAATCAAAATGTAGGCATATATGAGAAGACCTTAGGAAACATGAGGCACACTAAGGACACATAAAAGACACTAAGTGGTTAGTGACCATCAATATACAAAGAATACCCATTCTCAATAAACACAAAGTTATATATGCAAATAAGTGAGATAATAAAATCAATTCATTTTGGTTGTTGGAACAATAAAATTAAAATGGACCTATGTTCCCATAACATGTTCCCCATTCCTCAAGACCTCTTACAAAGTTGTTAGTTTACTGCAAATATTGGGTACTTGTGTGAGAAAGTAGGTAGTGCTAAGAGATTATTTTATTCTCCTTTCCTAATTTAATGGCCTACCATACCAAATGTAACTTGACTCTATTATTAGGCCCATTATGTACTTTGAGATTCGATTAGAAAAATGAGATGTGCTTTGAATCATGTCTTTTAGTGTGATTCAACTTTTGAAATTTTGTATGTTGCCTTTTATATCATTATTGTGTTAAAATGATTTGGATTTTACATTTTTATGGCTTTTAAGATTCCTCCTCCATACTAACTTGAAATAACCAACATGAGAGACAATGTGATACACACAAATGAGCTTTAGACTTTGGCTAAAGGAAGCTAAGTATTCAAAGACATGACTGACTAAAACACTTAGGCTTACCTATGAAATGATATGTTATCTCAAGTTTCAAGCATGTGTATTCTTAGTTTGTGAAAGGAAATAAGGGGAATACAGGGAGATCCAAGTTGGACTGGTAAGATAGAGAATTATAATGAGATGATTATGTTTGCTAACAGATCACATGGTAAAAAGGATTACTAAGGGGAACAAGTTGTGTCTAACCAAATCACAATAATAATTATCCGTGTTATGAAGATAAAGTAGCAAACAAATATGAGAAAATAACAATACATCCATAGAAATAAATGAAATTATAAATATAATCATGTAGTCATGAAAAGAATCCATAAGAGATAATAAGGAAAGAAAATGACACCATAGACAACACATAATGTGGAATATAAAGAACCATGTAAGATAGATAAATGAAGCAAGAATTTCACATAGATTCAAATGATATATAAAGTAGATAAGTATAAAGATGGAGCACATGCCCAACCCAAAAAGAATGAGAAAGTGAAGGGACACCATGTTTTGTTCATAAGTACTGGTAAATCTATTCACAAACATTATCCATAACATCTAATAAATCTTTGTGAAGCTGGACCATAACTATAGTGAAGGCATCATCAATATTCAGTGAAATTTATTAAAAAAACTTTCATTGAATATCCTTAATAGACAATTTAGGCATGAATAAATGATTATTCTCATGAGGGCCATCATGCATAGGATACTCAGGGGAAGGAATATGAACATAATCTATGGGACAAGAAGGAGCCACTGGTGGTCAAGGGACCATAAGGGAAGAAGGGACCATAGGTGGAGGGACCAAAGGGGAGGAAGGGGGAGCCTTATTCTGTGTATGAACTTTGGGAGGAGGAATAATAGGTGAAATATTGGTAATAAGGTGATCCTAAAGATGTTTTTGGAGGATGTATTAATAATTAGTGTGACAGGTACCACATTGATGCCACAAACAATATACCTCTCCATATTTGGGAATATATTCAGGTGATAATTTAGGAAGAGGTATAGCCTTATCTGTAGGCTGAGGAAGAGTAGGATACAAGGTATCAATATATTGTCAAAGCTTTCAATAATGGGTGGATGAATGATTAGCTATGCTATGGAAGTGATAAATACACTTGTTAGTAGACTTTGAGGGTGTACTAACAGGAGTGGAAGTAGAAGTTAGAGAAGTCTAGTATAGTTTTCAATCTCTAGTCTAATGAATGACAACTCTATGAATGTCATAGTATAGCTGATCAACCCATTGGGTAGGCAAAAGAGAAAGCTATGTAAAAGAATTAGGCCATTACCAAGGGGAGGTGGGGCTGGTAGAGAGATTGGGTGAGGCTCATCTAAAGGAAAAATAGAAGTATAAGTAGGAAAAGACTCAACTAAGGGTAGAATGGGAATAGGATATAGACTAGGCTCAACTAAGGGAGGATTTGGATATATGGAGGGCTGAAGGGCAATAGTAAGCATCTCATGGGGAATTAGGCTAGAGGTATCTTAGTGTCTAGTGAAGTGATAGGGGCCAGTCATAACATGTCCATAATCATGATCCTAAGAGGTTATTTAGAAACTAGTGGTGTGCCATCTCTATCGTATGAAAAAGAGGAATAATACTAAAATTAGGAACTATATAATATGGAATATAATAAGATTAATGGAAATACTAAAACAAAGAAAAATGATAATAAAGGATCTCAACATCTATAGCCTAAATAAGACCCCTTAGGAATCAATCATATAAAGTGTAACCATCATCATAGTCAGGTGTATAAAGATCAATGGTGCAAGTAAGTATGAATTTATTGTCAGAGGTTGTGTGGTAAATAAAATGCCAAGTATTAGTTAAGATGATGGGGATGTCATCACTAGGTGGTTGATGAGAACATGACTTTAAAGATGGTATTTGATTTAGATTTATCTTATGATTGATTTGAATAAGAGGCATTAGAAGTTTGATTGATGTTATCTATGGTAAAGAGGTTGGGGAAATTATATAAATAATATGAGAGGTGTTATCCAATTAATGTGTTTGAATTTTCTATTAGAAAGAGATGAGGTCCTCTTGCCCCAATTCTATTAGGTGAGTTGGGGAAGAATCTTGGATAACACAAAAAGTTTGGGATGGTTGGTACGTAGGATGAGAATCAATGAAATCAACTACCATTTGTATATTAGTCATATTAACCACATTCTATTTAGGAGGTTAGTCTATAATACTTTAAACATTATTGGTGGAAGGGGTAGGCTTGTCATTATTGTCTTGATGGTTTAAAATATAATCTTTGTAAATGGCCAGATAAGCATTAGCCTAGTTCAAAGCTTGATTTTTATTTTATGTTTTGTGAGCTTTGAAGGAAATGTGATAGGCTTATTAACATTTAAGAAAGAGGGAATCATGATATAAATTGGGACCAATGAATAAATCCATAGCTAAGTTATGTAATTGCTTGCAAGTTTTGTGAGAGTGACCCCAAATAGCATGAAAGATTTCATGGGTTGAGTGGGATCAATATCTCATGGAAGAGGAATTTGTAGACACTTTTGGAGTTCCACTAAGGATAATGGCCTATGAAAATTGATGTTTTTGATTTGAGAAAATTGAGGATTAGAGGTGTGGTTTAAAGGGGAAGCTTGCTTCGAATTAGGTTTAGGAGTAACAGATTGAATATTGTGAATGGTATCATAGGAATCAGTGACACCATCATTAGTAGCATGACAATTTTTATTTTTTATGAGCATGTGAGTGCCCATAGGAGGTTGGGATGGATCAAACTGATGCATGAGAAAATATTGGCACTTAGCTTGGTTGAGGCCCTCTTCTAAAGGTTATGGAGAGAGAGTCTTAACTTTATATTTCAACTTAGGATAGAGAGCATTGGTGAATAGATGAAAGAGGTTATCATCCATCATATTGTTCTCACACTTATTAGACAAGGTCTTCCACCATTTGATGAAATATTGTGAGATTTTAGTCTCAAGTTACTTGAAATTGATAAAATGAGCCAAGGTATTCTTAGGGAGGTCACTAGTTTAAATTTTTTGTACTAGAGCGTTAACTAGATCTTCAAAATTAGTGATATAATGAGACTTGAGTTAATTATACCAATCTAAAGTGTCTCCATAAAGGTTTTTTTCTAGTAGCAATAAAGGTGTTTAACTTGACCTAATCTTTGTATAGATTACCAAACATTTTTAAATGCAAGGTAGGATCAGTTGACCCATTATAAATAATAGTAGGTGTGATACCTCTTATATCTATGTTGGTAATTTGAAGTGTAAGAGGTTCATTTTGAATATGTTTAATTATTTTTTTAACAAGAGGTGGTTGGGGGATGAGGTTGTCATAGGAATCCCTAAGGGGGTAGGTTGGGGAGGGGGAATTTTGATTGTGTACTCCCCATGGAACCTATTGAGGTTAATTTTTGAGGTGTATAAGATGATTATACATTTGCATAATATGGATGGCATTATTATCTTGGAAAGCATTCATTTGTTTAAGAGTTTATAAAAAAAGTTGATGGGTTTGAGTGACATTTTGATTAGTTTACATGGCATGCAAAGCATTATCATTGGTATGAGTGGCTTGGGTACCACTATGAGTAGTGTCATATACAACACTAATGGTTTGGGAAGCATTAGTAAAAAAAGAGGCACTAGTAACATGATTAGTATGTGTTATGAAAGATGCACTAGTATAAGGATTAGAAGAAAAAGAAGCACTAGTGGCATGATTACCATTGGTAGCAAATGATACACTAGTGGAGTGATTGAGAAGGAGGGGTCTTGGAAAAGTCCCATTAGATGTTGAACTTGCCATGTTAGTAGAGATACTTGGCAAGGAGGTAGAATAAATTAAGGAATAAGAGGTCATATTATGAGAATGAATCAAAAGAGAAGGAAGAGGTTTAGAAGCAAAGAAGCTATCACTCCAAAATCTATGTGAGAATGTAGGGGAAGATGAATGGGGTTATTATTCTTTACCACTTATCATAAGGTTGTAAATAGTGGATGGGTATTTTCCTTGATGTTAAGGAAATTCATTAATGAAGAAAAACATTTCTAGCGTATACTCAAATTTAGGTTGATATTCTAAGGGGGAAAGAGGGTTATGAACTAAAAAAGCATGAGGAAGAGTCCCATAATTTATAGTGTGAGTGGCCACATGCACATTAATTTCATCTAAAGTAGAAGCCATAAGATGTTTATGGGGAAACCTATTGGGATTGGTAAAGTTCATCATATCTGTTGAGGTAAACATTTTTTTGTCTTAAAATAAGAAGTTTGTGATGAAAGAGAAAGGTTAAGAACGATGCTGATGATGCAAAGACAAAGTTAGAAAATAGGATACAAAATTGAATGGGTTGACCATGTTATATAACCTAGGGAATAAAATAGATAGATAAGGATACATAATCATTTAGGTTGACTGTGTATGGAAGACAAGAAGGATAAACAAGATGATAAGGATACACAGTCATGTAGGTTGACTATGTACTATTGAATGGAGAACTAAATAGGGGGATAAGAAGACACAATCATGTAGGTGAATTGTATATTGCTGTTAGGAAGGTAAAACAAAGTTTATAAGAGACTATGTGAAGAAAAATGATAATGTTTTGAAATAGGGGAAATTTTTTGTAAGATAGTTTGAAGCAAGAATGAAAGAAAACACACAAATTATTGGATAATGTGATTGATATAATTGGGGCACATAACACAAAACTTGCATGGATGATATCTAATGCAAGTTTGCAATACAACACACCATGATCAAAGAGCAAGAAATAAACTAAAAAGTAAATGCTAACTAATTGGTAACCCTAAGTGTTATTAGATTATTAGAAAGTTTTATTTTAATGTGATAGGAGAGTTGGTTGAAATAAGGAACTAGAATGCAATCTATGGTTGGTTTCAGGATGTTTTGACTGAAAGGGATATACATTATCAATGGTACTAGCTTCGTATTGGGGCCTACTCCCTCACTTTAAAGTCTCATAATGATAAGGGTGTTGGGTGATTTTATAATATATACAATTAATAATGTATTTATACTTGGCCAGAAAACCAAGTTGGCTTCCTCTTTGGTGATGAAATCCAAGTAGGTAGGCCTTAGGAAGACAAATGTTTAATGAATTTTGAGTGTTAAGTGGTGTGGTAGTATGTACAAAAGAATAAAATAGTGTAATTAAAGTGGTAATTTAAAAACCACCTTATTAGAATATATTAATTACTCTAAGCATGCAAATAATTAAAAAGGAAGTGTGAATTAATTACTAGCAAAGAGATGTTAATTCCTTGATTGATAATAGTATAGAGTTGATTCAAGAAGCACTGTATGAAAGCATAAAATAGAGTCAATTGGGTAAATTTTATTCTATAAAATAAAGGTATTTAAGCATAGAGTCAAATAGGTTGACTAGTCTCTTATACAGAAGGTAGACTAAAGAACTAAGTCGATTAGGTCGACCTAGTTAGCTATAGGATTGTAGTTTTGAAGACTGCTAACTTGTGAAAAATAGAACTAAAGGAAGAAATGAAATGAGAAATAGATATGATAAAGGAACCTTGGTGTTCTTGATGATGACTTAAATTGAAAATTTTTATGATGTAGTGCTTAATTTTTGTTTCAAATTCTACAAACTAGGTCAACTAGTTCGACTAAGTTCTACAAAATCTTGTGTGCTGAAGAAGAATAACAAACAAAGTTAACCTATTTGAAAGTGTTTATTGAATTTTATATTGGTATAATAAAATATTAAATAGAGTTGACCTATTTGATACTATATGCCAATCTATAATTTAATAATAATACTATGTCGAACTACTCAATCTAGTAACTTGTAATTGATAAAGACCTACATAAACAAAATAAAGTTGTTTTGAAGTGACTGTGTGTTAAACTTGCACATAAATAGTTGTAATTATACTGATTGGTATGATATAGTAATACAAATATAGAATAATATAAATGAAGACAAAAATGATGACATGAAATAAAACTTGTAAGGGTTAGATTCACGTCAGGTTCACTAGAATGTATGCAAAGAGAAATGCAAGTGATCTATAAATCAATCTTATCTTGAAGAAGATAAATCCTACTTACACTTATGATTGTTGATACATTAGATATTTAGGGTCATGACCAAGATGGATCTACTAGACCTAATCAAGGGATCTCTTACCACAATAATATAACTAGGGAACGTTCTAAAGCCTTCAATCAAGTAAAATTTTGCAATAACCCTAACTAGGTCCTATGATTTCATATTCACTAAGTTTAAATGACAACATCAAGGTAAAGTCTAATCTAGTGCTCACCAAATATTATGACACAAAGTGGGGATAATAAACATAAAATGTAAGCGTGCATAGGAGATATATACTCATGTCAATGCATATGTAATCCTAATATATGGGAGAGAAGTACAAATTCAAATCTATTTACTCCTAAAATGGAGGAATAAAGTTAGAAAAACTTACCTTGGAAGACAAACCTACTGAGCCTCAATCTCTTGCTTGTCTAAGGTACTTTGTAATAGGTTGTTGTGGTATGTAATAATGACAAAGACAAGTCATCTCTAGGCTACACAACCTATCTATGCATCTAAAAGACTTCTACACAAGACAAGATCAATATCTCCAAAGAAAGTATGAAACCCTAAGATATTCTCCTCAATTAGAATGGTGGATAAGCATATGTGCAATATATCTATTCTTATTCTCTTTATCTTATTATAAATGATGAAATGAATGTGTTTATATAGTTGAATTTAACCCTAGTCCTTTCTAAAAGTTTAGCCGATAGGGTCAACCCAATCAAATCTATATTATTATTAAAGAAAAAATAGGTCTTGGTGTAGGTTGAGTTTTGTTAATTAGAGTACAGGGTCGATGGGGCCGAAACTATATCATAAACCATCAAAAAGGATTTTAGGCTAGTGAATGGCTAATGAAGGTGAAAAATGACTAGAGGAGGGTGAAAAAGAAGAGGCAAAGCTTAGGGGAATGTTTTTAAGAGATGGTTGTATAGATAACAAGTGGTAGTAAAGGGACAACAATCTTGTAAAGCACAAATGGTCTACCCACCCCTCTCTCGGTACACCCTTTAAGGCATGCACTCAGATAAATTGAGACTGAATGGGTTCCTATAAGTGAGAAAACATTAGTAATTGATAAAGTTTTAAAATATTATGTGTATTCATATTTCACCCTTTTGCACATAAAAACCAACACTTAGGGGAGAAATGCATATGATTGAGGTCCTCTTCATATTATTTGGTTATGTAGGTAGTGATCATTAACAAAAGGGTGCTTGAGGTTAGCTCAACTTTGTGATCCCACTAACCCATTTTTGGAAGTACAAAGACCTAAGGTGAAGAGGTAGGGTTTAATCCACAAACAATCATCTACAGCATGTGCATGTGAATATAAGACATCAACACAAAGGTGAAATAAAATCTAGAAGGATCCAAGTGGTCACTCTAAAATATAGTGAGTATTCCTTAGGTGTTAGATTCATTAGTATCAAGACACATGCATCAGTGCAAGTGTCCTAAGGCTAACACAAGTATCCATACCTATAAAAACATTTTTTCATAATCTAATGACTGGATCCTAATATTATCCCTCCCTATTTCCACCTTTGCACTTCTCAAATATGCCTGCATATTTGTAAATAAGCTAAGTATTATCTTTTCTTTGTGTTTATGTAATCAAATTATTATTGTGAATGTACTTTCTATATTTAGCATAACTTAGTAATTTAATTCAAAATATTCATTTATCTAAGTTTTTAATTAATTGACCTATTTTGGTATAGTTTTATTCATCCATGTGTATAGGATATTCTACCCTTTAATCCTCATCCAACAAAAATTAAAAAGGGTTAAATAGGTGAATGTAAGTCAAAACTGACATTGTCAATTATTAATTATCAAATTTTAGTGTCTACAAATGTCCTCCTTTATTATAGCATTGAAATGCAATAAAAATACTAGAGTAAAAGGAAAAATATGTACATGAGTGTGTATAACACACTTTGTCTTTGGGAGAAGGTTCCAAATGTTCAAACTAGTCAAAAAAACCTATAGTGAACATATGGCAGTAAATGTCAATAAAAACAAATCTTAAAATGCTTTAATTTGAAATTTGAATTGAAGGGAAAGGAAAGAATACCCTTGTGTATGGGTGAACCACATTTTCCTATAATTTGTTTAAGATGATGCTTCCTTATTAAATCATTAGAGAATAATTCCTTTTTTGGAACCCTTTTAGAGAATTGGGGGTGATCAATCCCCAATTTACGTAACTAGGGTGAGTGCCATGGGTTGGGAAGGCAACAAGTCCCTAATCCTCATTTAATAACAACAAAAGGAATAGTGATAAGTTTTTGAGTGCCATAAAACCTCAACCACACTAACCCATATAATTGATTTGCTCTACTCTTGTAACCAAAAGATGAAAGGTTAGAGCTACACATTGGTCTTGTGGAATAATGTTAGACTATTGAGTGATGTATAACCTTAACCACACTACTCATTTAAAACATGAATCAATCATTGCACATGAGCCTATAGATTCAAGGTTTATCAATACTTGAAATGTACTTAAAAATATAAATTCATGTAATGTGAATGTGCATGAAAAAACTTTCAGGCCCCATAATCTAAATTACTTGGTAAATTTTAGAATTGTGTACAAATGAAATAGATTTCATTCCCCATAATTTGAACTACTCGATGCTAATATTATATATAATGTTATGCATCTATATACTATGTGTCTCATATTTGAAAACTCTAAAATTTTATAACTCATATGTTATGAAACTAGTATATGCCCCTAAATTGTAACTAAAATTTGTATATAACTATCCCAATCTAATATATTAACCACTCTGAAATCTATGTAATATGTATAACCTATGCCGAAATATTTAATATATGGTCATGGAGGCTTAAGTATTTGTGACAAATACCAATAATATACCTTCCTTTTGAGGTGAGGGATTTAGCCTACAAGTCACTCATCTCGAAAGAATGAGTTAATTGTATCATGTTATGTTAAAAGATGTAATCATGTCTAATGATGTCAACATGTGGAAAGTATACCATCATAATATTAAATATATCATAAAAACATGTATGAAACATATGTAATGAAATATAATATAAGTGTCAATATATATATATATATATATATATATATATATATATATATATATATATATATAGTAATGAGGCATGTAGGAAGAAACATCACTGATAATTATATTGAATAATATTATGTAGGAAAGGTGCATAATGTAGATTATAGAACTTGTAAAGCATCAAACACAACAATCTCAACCAACAATGTCACACAATACAACATCACACATAAGGGCAAGGGGTCATATACAAGGGAGAAATAATTGTTTCAAAAACAAGGCCAAGGAGCTACAAACAAGGCATAATAAATGTCATAAAAATAAGGCCAAGGGGCCACAAAAAAATCTAAGTGGCCACATATAACAAACAAGTAATAAAAAACCTATTATAAAATTAGTAGCATCAAAGAAACATAAAACATACAAACTAGTATACACCATCTAAATAGGTGAATGTCACGATATAGTACAATAACATATCTATGTAACATTATATAAAGTATGGAAAATATTGAGGCATGTGTAAGAAATCAAAATAACTCAACATTGTAAATGGAAATGTCATATAAAGATGTAACTTGTAATAGTGTAACCTATGGAATAAGATGCCCCCTAACATTGACATGGCCCCTAAGTATATGAATGATCTAACATCTATACATCCATATATCATGTGTAACTGTATGCTCTGAATATCACTCATATACCACATGAAATGCATATGTGTATAGGAAGAATATGTAATGTACCAAACATGTGAGAAATAGCACATGTAAATGATGCAAACTAATAACGTGGCCATGCTTAGGTCTTGACCTTATTTTTTTGATTTTTTTTTTGTATTTTGTATTTTTTAATTTTTTTTGGTATTTTTGGAATATGTTCTCAAGGGAGATGATAAGAAAGCACCCAATATAGGGGATGGTTATGGGGAGGTCCAGTATCGAACACAGGAAGGGTCACATTATGAGAACTAATAACATGGCATGAAACTAGATGTAAATATGTATTTGAATCATAAAAAGGATATCATGTTGTGTTATAACCCTCATCATCATCATCACTCATATTGTCTAGTATATGGTGAGTAACTTAAGGATGTACCATATCTAATGATTTTTTTTGTATCATAGGAGAATCATGTATCTATGTCTTTTGTGGAACACATGTAACTACCACTAATTTTAATCTAAGAAGTGGAGTGAATACTCATTGTCTCAAATCTTGAATGACCGTGTAATGTAATGGAAACTATAATACACACTACCCTACTAGGAAAGTTAACTACTCTCCTCTAAATAGTGTGTATAATGAACCTGAATAAGTTGTATAATTAGATTTGTATAATGCATCAGGGTGTGTGAGGGAAATATCTCGATAACATGATATTTAATAGGTGTACTAATTAGCATGGTTAAATAATGTTGAATAATTGGTTCAACATAATAATACTAAATAGGTATAATAATTATATTTAGAGAATAATGTTGTGTAGGTGTAATAACAACTATGGTGGTAGTGGCGGTGGATAAGGAGATCATTATGGTGCAAGATGGTACTCATATAGAGCACCTAGAACTATTACCACCCTATAGCCATGTATATATTTAACATATCAAGGACATTATGATGATATTATGTATCTAAATATGTCCCAATAACATATCAAATACTCTATTACTTAGTAAGACTAAGAATGGTTTATCAATTACTACGGAGCCTACCTTAAAAGGTATCACAATGTGTCCCAAAATGTTATGTTAGTGTCTATTAAATGAATTAATTATCTTGGTTGTCTCTATTAATCCTCATTCATGTATCTAAGAGAATGTAAAATTTTCATTATGCAAGCATTCTCACTTGTCCCATTTCTTATCATGACACTATAAATAGGTTGTGAATCCACATAATCTCATATAAATAAAGCACTGAGATCAAAATTATCCTCTATAATCTCACTATCATCAAATGTAATCATAGGTCTTTATGCTATAAATATTCTCACTGAACCAATAATATTATCCAAAGGGTGTCTGTATATAGTAGGATGAGGTTATGCATTATATGTTTAATTTACCTAATTAGTATATTGGGATTTTATTGTGGATTGATGATTTAGAAGAGGATCAAAACATATTTGTACCTTTGAATTCCCATTAAGTTATGGTCTTGATTGCTCTAGGGGTGTGTTAAGCTCAATTGTATTGTGTTCTATCCTATTTTTTATTTAACACTGACATGTTTTTTAATAGGTATAAAACTTGATAGATATATTCATGTTGTAATATATGATATTTAAGCATAAATCTGAATGAAAATTATAACTTATTGAAATCAAAATTGAGATTGATAAGTGGCATATGCTAAAAATAGTAAGTACAACCAAATACAAGTTACTTAGTTATTATTATTGTTAGTTGAATGTAAATGATATATGACAGTGGAAAATAACATAAGATAAGATAAAAAATACTCATCTTTAAGGACATAATGTGAATATGTTTCTAGACAAGTCGGTTCTCCCTAGACAACTAAGTAAGCTAGTCACTTTCATTGACTATGAACTTATCTGTGTTAACTATGGAAAAACTAAAACTATTATACCTTATGCACTTATGTCTATTAAGTGGGTTAAGATATTTAGATTATGTAGATGCCATGTAGAATTCATTATTCTACTTCTCTTTCCCTTGAAAACCCTAGGGTTACTCGTGAGAGCTAGAAACCTACAAAAAAAAGAGGGGGAGTGTAATTGGTTGGCCTGAACTTATTCATCTCATTAATGAATTACCATTGCTTATGGATATATAGAATTTGAGGAGGGAATAAATCCACATGTAGTTATCCCACCTAGAGTGATTTTTGAAATTGTGCTCCTTGACTATATGTATGCAACTAAAAAATTGGTTTTAATGCTTGACAATGATAACTCTTGACTTAATTTGAAATTCTTTAGACTTAGTTTATGACTGTGTAGACACTAAATCTAAATTATATAACACCTCAATCTCATATACTTGTAAAATACCTATCATGGTTTTACCCTTCAGTATTAAGACCTTCCCACTATTTAAAGGCTCACATTCACTATCTTTTTGTGCCTAATTACTTATCTCTTAGTCCAACCATTGTTATTATAAACACTAGGGTTTCTATACTATGAAAAATGCTATAAACCTGATTATTATCACTCTCTATAAGTTTTAGATTTGTACTTATTTTTTTGCTTCCCAGATACTTATGTGCCAGTCAGATGCCTACATTAATGCTAGTGTCCCTTTTCAAACTAAGTGTATAATGCCAAAAATTCATCCAATTTGTAAATTAAATGTATCCTAAATGTCAGCCCAAGTGATTTTGTGTGAGATATTATCAAATAGGAATGGTAAATATATAAGATCAACCCTAATTCATTCTTCACCTATCAAATGTTGGGAACTCATAAGGCACCTTAAAAAAACCACTCAATCAATAATTCAAGTGATTAAATCTACCCTATTCATTCTTATTTCCATATTAGTCATAAAAAAAACATCCCCATAGGTCTAAAGTCCTAAAGGAGCATACCATGAGCCACATTTTATAAGTTACAAGCTAGGTCACTCTATGTACTTAATTGTCACACATTGCATCCTTATGCACACATAAGATAACATGTAGGGGGGAACTACATAAGTTTGAGGCCCTCTTCAGAGTATTGGCTATATAGGTAGTGCCCATTAACAAAGGGTTTTTTGGGGTAGCTTAAAATCATGTGCCCACTAACCCATTTCCCCATAGACAATCTAAGGGTGAGGAAGCTAGGGTTTGATAATTTTACAAAGAGAAATAACCTATACACATAATATAAGCACACCAAAATAAAGGCAATAGAAAACCTAGAAGGATCTAGGTGGTTGCATTAGATCTAGTGACTATTCTATATTGGACACCTGCATCCAAATTAGACACTAGCATTGATACAAATGTCTAGATCTAATGCAAACATCAAAGGCCACATAATTTAAAATTATAGAATCCTAATCTAGTTTATTTATAGCTTGTTTCAACCCAGATGTACATGTGTACTTTATACTAGCTAAGTACTCCTCTTTTCCCATTTATTATAATATCAATCAATAGTTATAATTTTTATTTTTGGCATATCTTAGTATTTAAATTTAGAATATTATTTATCTAATTTTGAAAATTAATCAACCTGTTATAGATTTGTTTATTGCCCTTATACTTATTAATTTCTATATTCTTAATCTTAGATGATATCACACATATAAATTTAGGGTTAAACATTTAGTGGATTTGACCTATGATATAGCTTGTCACATAAGTGTTATATTATTTCCTTCATCATGGATGATATATATTGCATTGATGACTATTATTATAAAACTCTACAACTCTCTATCAAGTAAGGAGTAAAATTTTATTATTGTTGTCTTTTGCCTAATGCCCAAACACATCATCTTAGATCTTTGAATGGTGGTAGTTACCATCCCTATAACCAGGTTCATATTAGCACCATCCCAAGAGATGAGTTAAACAATATTAATAGAGATAGATAACCTTTTCCATTACCTTATAAAAATAAATTAGCTACACATGATCAAAATGTTCCTTCATTATATCATGATAACTTTCATCAAATCTATATGGATAACATCAGTGATTTACAAACTAATCAAAAAGGAGATTTTCTTGTAAGCAAATTGATTCAACCTCCTATCACTCCAACATTTCCAAATAATATCCCTCTCATTAAGGGTGATGATTATATTTTCCTTTCATTTGACATTGACAATTTTTAAAATATAAATAAAGACATCATGGAATATTTTCCCAATAACATTAACCCACCATGAATAATGGTGCATTATAAACTCAAAATGGTAAAATAACCTAATTTTCCAAAAGAAGCTCCTTTACCAAAGAGACCTCAAATTCCAATTGTTATATCATTATAAAAGATGGATGAATTATCAAAGGATATTTCAAAATTTCCAAAATTTCAAGATCCAATACCATTACCAACATATCCTAAATTCAACGATGTCGATCTGACACTTTTTATTCATGAGGATGAAAATATTAGTATGCCTAAATTTAAAAATGGTGGTGGATTAGAACCAATGATATCACCTTTTCCAAACACAACCATTACTAATGATGATACCATGTCCATGATGAGTTCCATTATATATCTTCAAAGATAAGTTTATATACTTCAAATAAAAAAAGCCTACCATAATGCCAACACAAATATTACCCCATTATATATTCAAATGATTACAAAATGTGTACTTGACTATCCTTATCTATCAGGGTTTAAACTACAAAAAATACCAAATTTTTATCATCATAAATATACCTTTGATCACATGATTAAGTGGGTACATTATTTTGATCTATGAGCCAAAGATGACAAATTATTGCTAAAAGCCTTTCATATGAGTATCACCGATGAATCTCACAATTGGTTCTATAGCTTACCTAAAGGTTAATTAAATAATTATGCATAATTAGAGGGTGCATTATTTTTAGATTTAAACATACATAAGGTGTCTAGACTTACATTAGAGAATTTGTATAATTTCAAACAACATGTTGATGAATCCCTTTGATATTATTTTATTCAATTTAAAAGTACATGTCTTATTATTTATACCCTAGAATTTGGAATTAAAATTCATCTTTAGTCAAGGTATTATTTCCCCATTAAGGGAAAAAACATTATATAAACTATATGAATCAGTCACTTAATTATACTTAGATTTTCATAGATATGCGTCATTCATACTCACACATACAATCAAACTTAACATATATCCTTCCAAATACAAAAGTTTTATTACACATATAAATTAGGAAGATAAGGTACCAAATGAACATTATGAGAAAATGTGTAGTGTTCCTCACATTCATATGAGATATTTACAATCATTAGTAATTATAGGACCAATACAAGATACACATCCACAAAACATCCTAAATTTGCACAAGTCAAAAAGAATCCACACCAAAAAAATATAATGATCACATTAATCATGGGTGGTGATTAATTTTAAATAACCATACTAATTCTACATAAGCAAAAACTACTTATAATGTAAGACAATTGTAATAACTTGGCTTTGATCTAAAAGACTTACAACATAAAGGTAGTTAGAAAGAATCCTTGGGAAACATAACAATGCCAATTTTTTGTGGTCCTAAAGTGATTCAAACAAGAGTTTGGGTTATGACACAAAAATATCAATATACATTCATAGTAGGAGCCCTTTGGTTATACTGGATGGAAGCAAAAATTGACCAGAATCAGTGAAGTATCTCCTTTTTAAATGAGGGAAAATTGATCCATATTCTACATGATGGAAATCATTATTATAATTCACAAGTAAATCATGATGAGAAATAGGTCATGAAATGTTCTCAATTATCTAACCATGACCCAAAAAATGCAAATGATCCAACATAAAGGTAAAACATTTAAAAAAAAAAACATAAAATAACTCAAAAATTTGAAACTATTTAGAATTTCCATATCTTATTAACTCCTTGGCATCTACATTGTTGGTTCCATGTTGGTAGATGATGTTGTCCCCCAAAAATATCTATCATTTTTGGGACAACATTTGAAATATTTGGATCTTACAGACCAAAATTGTATCTTCCATTTTCAAAATTGTCCTAGACATTCAAATTCCTCATTTTCCAAGCTTCTCAGAAAATCTACGGACTGTGCAGGGAAAGGAAAATCTATGGACTCTGCAGGTAGGTTCATTTTTATAGGTTCAAAGGCTTATATAGGTGGTTTCAGTCAAAATAATTAGTTTTTCAACACTTAGTCATTTTTTGGGACTGTTCCAGTGCCTTGGTTCAAATAGAAATCTCCATCGGCAAACACCAACAGCAGGTTCAACGGGTTCAAGGTTCAACAAGTTCAACGTCTTTGTCAAGAGTTAAGCACTTCATCAAGGTTCAAAGTTCAATCACTTCAATTGGTTCATTGGATTCCAAACACTTGGCCAAATTATGGTGGCTTGAACCATTGAACCACTTTGGTTCAAAGGTTCAACGGGTTCAAGGTTCAACGGTCGATTCAACCAAAGGAATGGTTCAATGACTCGGTTCAACCAAGCGGTTCAATGCTTTAGTTCACTCAGTTGGTTCATTATTTTAGTTAATTCTTTGGTTCAATGCCTCAAGGTTCAACAGCAGGTTCAAAGATATTTTCAAAGCTTTGTTTGAACCGTTGAACCAAAACTTGGTTCAACATTTTGGTTCAAAGACATGGTTCAAAGGCAAGTTCAACCGATTGGTTCAACATCTTGGTTTAATAGAATGGTTCATCACCAAAGTTCAAAGGGGTGGTTCAATGCAAAAGGAATCTTCCTAAAGGACAAGTGCCCTTGCAGAGGACATGTAGTCTATAAAATCACCCTTCAAAAGGGTCATTTTCAAGGAAGTCGAAAGGTAATTCTTTCAGATTTGTTTAAGGCATTTAAAAATTGACTAAGACTTAATTCTTTCAGATTTTTGTCTGAAGGAATTCCTTTAGACAAAAAGTCTGAAAGAATTCTAAGTGGCCGCAGACCCTGAAGGAATTTTCAAAGAACAATCAACATTTTCGCAGATTTTCTTCCGTGGGAATTTTCCCCAGGCTTTTTGTTCGCAGGAATTTTCCCCAGACTTTTATCTACAGGAGTTTTCCCTGGGGAAATGTCTACAGGGAAAATGTCCACAGAAATTACCCATAGGGGAAACACCTGAGAATTTGCCCAAAGGAAATGTTCACAAGAGAAAGCCTGGGGATTTGTCTGTGGGAACTGCCAAGGCAAAGGGCTATCGAAGGACCCCAAAGGGCAGGTCCCCTTGCGGGGGACTCTCAACGGCCAAAGTAAAGAGCTATTATGACTCGACATAAGTCATTTCTCAAGGCCCAAAAGGGAAAGTCCAATTTGGAGGAATACCAAGCTGAAAGCTGAAAGAAGACTAAGGGGTGATGCACCCAAAGATGTCAAATTCAACACAACCAACTAGCCATTGGAAACATATTGACAGGCGTGCGAATGTCAAATTGAAGATAATGAAATAGTCATTGATCCTTTGAATTCACACAACTGAATGCATTCCCAGAATTGAAGACCAAAACTAGCAAAAAGTGAGGAAAGGTAGAACAATGAATGAATCCAGGACCCGATTCAATTAACCAAAAAAGGAGGAATGATGAAGACAAGATCAGACCACCAGGTGGACATTGAAAGTTGCAATCTTTCAATTGCATGGCTTGTTTATCTACATTGAGAAGATCAAATGGGTAAAATCCCCCAAAGTTCTAGCCTTTTTTCCTAATAGTTCCTAATGCATCATGATGTATTACTGTTCTCGAGTCCTTCTTGAAGTGGCTATATAAGGGAATTTCTTTCATTATAAAACATCTCTTTTTTGACAATCTGAAGGAAACTCTGCCCAAATTGAGAGGCATCATTGAGACTTTGTGCTCAGTCTATTAATCATATTTTGTTACTTGAATAAGAAAGCAAGGGACTTTTTCAGAATTTGTGATGTGATATCTTTGTTATTAAGGAAACTATTCTTATGTCTTTTTCCTTGATATATTTTCTATTCCATTAATTTAACAAGCAAGATTAGTAAAAATTAGTCAGGAAGGTGTCCTAAAGAATCAACTGTGGAGGGAATTTTTGCCCCCATAGCTGCCTTCAGTGTGTTTTCTTTTCATTGCTATGTAAAGGACTTTGAGAAGACTTTGCACCCTCATTGTCCTTCATATATTACTCTTCAACATTTTAGGTAGAGACTTTGCGCTGTATCTTGATTTGCTGGTTACTACACCCTCAGTTACATTCTACTTTTATTTCCAAGAGTATTCTTGTGGCTAACTGGATAGTTCTTATGAAAGAAGAGGAGTGCTGTCTGTCATTTCCCTTGAGTTTTTTCCTTTGTTTTACACACATCATCTTTGAAGAAAGAGAGATGGATGGCTTGTTCTACCCTTGAGTATTATTTTTTGTTTATACATATATATAACATATCCACAGGGAACCTCCCCTTGATGAGATGAGAGAGCAGTCTCCTTCTGATGTGATAAACTTACACATTTGGATGACTAATCTTCCTACTTTGCCTAATCAGACCTATTTTGTTTACCAGTACGTTTATAGACAAAATATTCAACCAACAATTTTTGGTGACTCTATTGGGGAAATAACCCATTATCATTATAACCCTTATCCATTACAGACTATGGAGACTCCGTTATTTGTCTTACCCATTATCCATTCATAGCCTTACCATTTACCATTCACCTTCACACTAACTGGGAAAGAACACACAGTTTAAAGCCTCAAACTTCAAATTGAAGCAAAGTCAAATCTTTTCCATTTTTGTTTCACAATCTGGCAGATTCAAGGTATACACGAAGCCAAAGGGCTAAAGGTATCATTGACCCTGTGTTCGAGCTGGTACAATAAAGTGATTTTAATCTATTTCCTTTGCCATCTTATCTCTAATGAACCAAGAGCTTCCCTCCTACTAAAGCCAAATCTTCATTACCAAATGAAGTATCTACTTCTACTGTTGATAAAGCTATGCCTATAATTACTCCTTTGAGATTTGTTATCCCTCCTTTTCAGAATCCTATAATGGCAGTTCAAGGTCCTTGTGGTAATGCTTTTGGTCCTCTCAATCTTACTCCTCCTCTACATGAACTTCCACGTAGTTCTAGAAAGAATTTCCCTAAATTCTATGGTGATGTGAAAGTTCATCCTAATGAACATATTGTAGCATTCAGTATAGCTTGTGGAGTAATCGGAGTAGAATTTGAATATGTAGTAGTCAGACTTTTTGTTGAAACACTACAAGGTGCTGCTGCAGATTGGTTTTACCATCTACAGGCTCGATTTGTGACTGATTGGAATACTCTTAAAGCTAAGTTTGAATCCAGATTCAAACCTGTAGAAGATGCACATACACTTTTGGCTCAACTTACACAGATGAAGAAAGAGCCTCATGAGCCTATGAGAGACTTCATAGCTAAATTTGACAAATTGAGAAATAGAATCCATGTAATTGCTAGACCTATAGCTGAGAATCTCAAATGCTTTTTCATTAATTTTTAGCTACCTGAAGCCAATTTTCTCTTGAGACGTGCTGGTCAAATAGATCTCACTGTAGCTCAACTTTTAGCCACTGAAGTAGAAGACAATCTCATCTTAGCAGGAAAGATAAGAAGAGATCCAAATAGAAATAGAGCTTCATCATCTTTTGAATTTACATCTTCAAGCATCACAGATCCAATGGTGTAGAAATTAGCAAATGAGTTGCTTGCTCTCAAAAAGCAAATGGCTCAAGGAATGTCTTCTACTCCCACATACAGAAGGACATTCCCAAATCAGTCTTATTAGGGCAATGTTGCCAGGAACCAAGGGCAATAAAATCACCTTCCTCCCCCATAAGGGAAACTTGCCTTGGAAGCTCTTCCAACTAATTCAACAATGGGATACCTTGAAGCAGAATCAAAATTCTCTTTTTATCCTGAATTGAACCAAGAAAATGATGCTAATATCATTGAAGACAATCAAGAAGAATTAGCTGGCGACTCCCACATTGGTTTCCTAAATTACCAGGATGAACTTGAAAGCAAAGGAGAAGTTTTAGATGGATCATATGCAGTGTTTACTAGATCTAAGAACCAATCATCCCAACAAGCTGATAAAGAGAAGACAGAGGAACAACCTCAACCAATAATCATAATTGCTAAACATGGGATTGCTCTACCTTTTCAATCAAAAGATCTGGTCAGCACCCAAAAGTTAAATACATCCATTTCACCTTCACCTTCTACTTCTAATTTTCAAACCAGCCCATCTTCCATCCCTCCTAAAACTTAGAAAGTTGAAGTACCTTTCTCTGTACTTAGCTCAATTCAGCCATTTGACATAATTGATCATGTCAAAAAGACAAAAATATAGATGTCTAAATTTGAATATTTGCAGTCCAATCTGGATCAACTGAATAAGCTAGTTCAATATGATAAAAATCAAACTGTCCCTATAGGACAAAAATCTAAAAAAATAATTTCTAATTCTCCAAAGAATATGCCTATTCCAAATAATTTGGTCATTACTCCTCCAGCTGCTCCTAGAAAAATAGAACCCTTCTATGTTTCCCTGTTAATCAATGGCCACAAGCTGAGTAATTGTATAATAGACTTAGGTGCATCTAAAAATGTCATGCCTATTAAAGTCACTGAGTCTCTTGGTCTCACACTGACTAAAACATTTGGAAGATGTTTCTCCACGGAGAATAAGCAAGTACCAATGCTGGGGCAAATCAAAGATGCCCAATTTACATTCGCAACCTTTCTAGAGAAGAGGATTAAGATGACTATCTTGGTGGCTAACATCCCAACATCTTATGACATTTTTCTTGGATAAATTTTTTGCAAGGATGTGGGAGGAGAATTGAACATGGATCTATCTGAGGCAAGGATCCCTGTCCAAGGTGTGATGAAGAGATTACTCCTTGAAAAGGAAGCAAAGTATGTAGTCACCTAGACGTCAGCCCCTGAAGCTCAAATCCTTTTTGAATTCACAGGTATGGGTAAGTAATTTCTATATACAGATAAAAAAGGGCCCTCCATCTCTGATGAAGGAAAGTTTGAAGAAAAGTTAGTGTCTGATGAAATTTGGACTCTGGAATTTGATGGTAGCTATTCCTCTACTAGTTTAGGAGCTAGGATTGTCTTGATATCTCCTCAAGGAGATATGTTTCCTTCATCCTATAAATTAAAATTCAGCAACACTAATAATACAACTGAATATAAATCTCTGTTGCTAGGCATGAAGGCTGCTCAAGAAAGAGGCATCAAGTTTCTTCATGCCAAAGGGGATGCTGAATTAGTGGTTTGTCAAGTAAGAAATCTATATACGCCACTATCGTAACCTGGTTTGGGATCAAATTGAAAGCTTTGATGCTTTCAACATTTCTGCCATACCTAGAGAGTCTAATGATAGAGCTGATGCACTTGCTGTTTCAGGAACTCTCTTAGTTCCTCATTCAAATTTCAAAGAAGACAAGTATACCATTGAGCTAGTCTATAGACCAAGTGTTCTTGACAATGCTGATCATTGGCAAATATTCAATGATGATCATTAGTTCATTGCTTTCTTGAAACGAAAAGACAATTTTGAACAACTATGTTTTGAAGGCAATGAATCTCAGAAGTCTGAATCTATTTTTGAATCTAGTTCATATATGAATGAAGAATTCCTACAGCTAAAAGGAAACAAAATTCCCAAAGGCCTGATTTCTCTTGAGAAGCTGTTTGATAAGCATGATAGATTCATCAAACAATAAAAAATAGATTCAAGTTTTTCTCAGAGATTTGACCAAGTAAATCTAACCAACAAAGAAAATCCCAAGATAGTCAACATTGGTAAGTGCTGCACCCCTGAGGAGAGATTCAAGTTCACCTCTTTGCTTCATCAATACATTGATGTATTAGCATATTCTTATGAAGACCTGAAGTCTCTCAGACTTGATGAAATCCACCATCACATTCCTCTCAAGGCTGATTCAATGCCCTACAAGCAAAAATCTAGACAATACAATCCAAAAATTTTAAGTACTATTATGTCTGAGATACAAAAAATGTTAAATGCTAGAATCATCTTTCCAATCCATAATTCTACATGGATTGTGAACATAGTGCCTATAAGGAAGAAAAATGGTGAAATTTGCATTTGTGTAGATTTCAAAAATCTGAATCAGTCATCTTTGAAAGACAATTACCCTTTGCCAATCATGGACCAAGAGCTTCAAACAATAACAGGGTCAGAGATGTTATCAATGCTGGATGGCTTTTCAGGTTATAATCAAGTTGAGGTTGGTGAAGTTGACCAACACAAGACTGCATTCACCACACCTTGGGGTACATTTTCATATAAAAGAATGCCTTTTGGCTTAATAAATATGGGTGCTACCTTTCAGAGAGCTATGGACATGGCCTTCAAAGATGAGATTGGCAAATTATTAGTGGTATATCTTGATGACTTAACTATCTTTTAAAAGCATCGATCTGATCATGTACGTCACTTACAACAAGTGCTGGAGCACTGTTGCCAAAATGGTATTTCCTTGAATCCTAAGAAGTCTGTTTTTGGAGTAATAGAGGGGAAACTCCTTGGACACATTGTGTCCAAAGAAGGCATAAAGATTGACTCAGACAGAGTCAAGTCTATTTAAGAGCTGAATTTGTCTACAAATAAAAATATTGTTCACTCTTTCTTCAGAAAAGTGAATTTATTACAGAGATTCATCCCTGAATTTGATGAGAAGACAAGACACATTGTGAACATGATGAAAGGGAAGACTACCTTCAGCTAGACTAAAGAAGGCAAATCAGTGTTTCAAGATATTAAGACTGCCATTGCTCATGCCCCTACCTTGGTTTGTCTAGATTACCACAGAGATTTTATCATATACAGCTATGCATTTGAGCACACTCTTTTAATGATTCTTGTTCAATAGGACAAGGAAGGTATGGAATCCCCCATTTCTTTCATGAGTTTCCCTCTCAAAACCCATGAAATGAAGTATTCAAATATAGAGAAGCATGCCTATGCATTGGTAAAAGCAGTCAAACATTTCCACTTCTATATTCTGAATTCACACACTACTGCCTTAGTTTCTAACACTACAGTCAAGTCTATATTAACTCAGAAAGAGTTTGGTACAAAAAGAGGTAATTAGATTGCAAAGATCCAAGAGTTTGATCTGGATATCAAGCCAACAAAGCTGGTTAGAGGTAAAGGCCTATGCCAATTAATGGTTGACAATAAGCCAGAAGATACGTAATGTGAAGAAGCTAAAGTGGAAGATACACTAACAATCCTTTTTATCTCCACTACCAATGAATGGTACTCAGGTATTGCCTATTTTCTGACTTATGGTGAATGTCCTGCTCATTTTTCTTACAAAGAAAGGAGGACTATCAAGTTGAAAACTACCAATTTTGTCCTTTGGAATAACGACCTGTACAAGAGAAGCATAGATGGAGTATTCCTTCGCTATGTAGATAAAGAACAACAAACCCAGCTTTTGAAATCTTTCCATAATCTGGCCTGTGGATGCCATTTTTCTACTCCTGTGACTGCTCACAAAATTCTATGAGCCAGGTATTACTGGCCAACTCTTTTCTAAGATGCACATAAGTGGGTGAGGAAATGTGAACTTTGCCAGCAATTTGTTGGAAGACCCAAGTTGGCTTCCCTGCCTCTCAAGCCAGTAATCATAGAGGAACCTTTCCAACAATGGGGACTTGATTTTATTGGGACGATAAACCCATCTTCAAGTGCTGGACATGATTATGTCATTACAACAACTGATTATTTCACCAAGTGGGTAGAAGCAATCCCAACTAAGCATGCTACTTCAGAAGTTGTATGCAACTTTCTCAAAGAAAATATCATTTCCAGGTTTGGAGTTCCACTCAAAATTGTTACTGATAATTCATCTTGTTTCACCTCTCAAGAGATTATGCAATTTTACTTTCATTATGGAATTACACTCTCTCATTCTTCTGATTATTTTCCACAAGGGAATGGACAAGCTGAGTCCAGCAATAAGAATTTGGTAACTATTATCAAAAAGCTAGAAGATGATAATCAAAGGACATGGCATAAGGCATTGGTTGATGCTCTATGGGCAGACAGGATCACACCAAAGAGGGCGATTGGTATGTCTCCTTTTCAACTTCTATACGGTATTAATACTGAGATACCAATCACCTTAGAGTTATCAGCCTTGAAATTGGTCAAGGCCATTGAAGATCAAACATATGAGAGTTATCTTGACAAAAGAATCATGTGCCTGACTCAGCTAGAGGAACAAAGAACCATGGTAGTGGTAAAAATTTCTGCTCATCAAAGTTTGGTAAAGAAACTCTTTGATCAGAAGGCCAAAAATTGTGATTTCCAGATTGGAGATCAAGTCCTGCTATGGGACAAAAGAAGAGAACCAAAGGGGATGCATGTAAAGTTTAACTCCCTTTGGAGAGGCTCATTTATAATTCATCAACACATTGGTGAAAATAGTTTTCTATTTATATACCAAGATGACACACTCTTTTCTCTGCCCCACAATGGGTAACATCTGAAACACTTCAACTCTTGAAGTATCAGATCATTGCCTTTGTATATATGTATATTTGTACAGTTTTAATTTTGTTTTGTTTTGTTTATTTTCTTTTTGATACCTTTCATTTCTGGGTAGCATGAATCCGAATCCCAATGGTACACATGAAGACATTTGAAATTTTGGATTCTACTACTTTCAATTCATTTTGCAATTGACATAAGTTCTCCAACTGGAGCCAGCTGTTGTCCCCCAAAAATAGCTATCATTTTTGGGACAACATTTGAAATATTTTGGTCTTACAGACCAAAATTGTATCTTCCATTTTCAAAATTGTCCTAGACATTCAAATTCCTTATTTTCCAAGCTTCTCAGAAAATCTACGGACTGTGCAGGGAAAGGAAAATCTACGAACTTTGCAGGCAGGTTCATTTTTACAGGTTCAAAGGCTTTTATAGGTGGTTTCAGTCAAAAGAATTAGTTTTTCAACATTTAGTCATTTTTCAATATTGTTTTAGTGCCTTGGTTCAAATAGACATCTCCCTCAACAAACACCAACAACAGGTTCAATGGGTTCAAGGTTCAACAAGTTCATTGTCTTTGGCAAGAGTTAAGTGCTTCATCAAGGTTCAAAGTTCAATCACTTCAATTGGTTCATCTGATTCCAAACACTTGGCCAAATTAAGGTGGCTTGAACCGTTGAACCATTGAACCACTTTGGTTCAAAGGTTCAACGGGTTCAAGGTTCAACGGTCGGTTCAACCAAAGGAATGGTTTAATGACTCGGTTCAACCAAGTGGTTCAATGCTTTAGTTCACTCAGTTGGTTCATTCTTTTAGTTCATCTTTTGGTTCAATGCCTCAAGGTTCAATAGCAGGTTGAAGGACATTTTCAAAGCTTTGTTTGAACCGTTGAACCAAAAATTGGTTCAACGTTTTGGTTCAAAGACATGGTTCAAAGGCAAGTTCAACTGATTGGTTCAACGTCTTGGTTCAATAGAATGGTTCATCACCAAAGTTCAAAGGGGTGATTCAATGCAAAAGGAAGCTTCCCAAAGGACAAGTGCCCTTGCAGAGGACACTTAGTCAATAAAAGCACCCTTCGAAAGGGTCATTTTCAAGGAAGTCGAAAGGTAATTCTTTCAGATTTGTTTAAGGCATTTAAAAATTGACTAAGACTTAATTCTTTTAGATTTTTATCTAAAGGAATTCCTTCAGACAAAAAGTCTAAAAGAATTCTAAGTGGCCGCAGACCCAAAGGAATTTTCAAAGAATAGTCAACATTTTTGTGGATTTTCTTTCGCGAGAATTTTACCTAGGCTTTTTGTCCGCGGGAATTTTTCCTGGACTTTTATCTGCGGGAATTTTCTCTAGGGAAATGTCTGTAGGGAAAATGTCCATAGAAATTACCCATGGGGGAAGACACCCAGGAATTTGCTCAAAGGAAACATTCACGGGAGAAAGCCTGGGGATTTGTCCACGGGAACTGCCAAGGCAAAGGGCTGCCAAAGGACCCCGAAGGGCAGGTGCCCTTGCGGGGGACTCTCGGCAGCCAAAGTAAAGGGATATTCTGACTCAACATAGGTCATTTCTCAAGGCCCGAAAGGGAAAGTCCAATCTAGAAGAATACCAAGCCAAAATCTGAAAGAAGACCAAGGGGTGACGTGCCCGAAGACATCAAATTCAACACAACCGACTAGCCATTGGAAACATAGTGACAAGCGTGTGAACGTCAAATTGAAGACAATGAAATAGCCGTTGATCCTTTGAATTCACAGACCTGAATGCATTCCTAGAATTCAAGACCAAAACCAGTAGAAAGCGAGGAAAGGTAGAACAATGAATGAATCCATGAACCGATTCAATTAACCAAAAAAGGAGGAATGATGAAGACAAGATCAGACCGCCAGGTGGAAATTTAAAGTTGCAATCTTTCAATTGTGTGGCTTGTTTATCTACATTGAGAAGATCAAATGGGTAAAATGCCCCAAAGTTCTAGCCTATTTTCCTAATAGTTCCCAATGCATCATGATGTATTACTATTCTTGAGTCCTTCTTGAAGTGGCTATTTAAGGGACTTTATTTCATTGTAAAAACATCTCTTTTTTGATAATATGAATGAAACTCTACCCAAATTGAGAGGCATCATTGAGACTTTGTGCTTAGTCTGTTAATCATATTTTGTTACTGGAATAAGAAAGCAAGGGAATTTTTAAGACTTTGTGCTGTGATATCTTTGTTATTAAGGAAACTATTCTTATGTCTTTTTCCTTGATATATTTTCTGTTCCATTAATTTAACAAGTAGGATTAGTAAAAATTAGTCAGGAAGGTGTCCTGAAGAATCAACTGTGGAGAGACTTTGTGCCCCCATAGCTGCCTTCAGTGTGTTTTCTTTTCATTGCTGTGTGAAGGAATTTGAGAAGACTTTGTGCCCTCATTGTCCTTCGTATATTACTCTTAAGCATTTCAGGTAGAGACTTTGTGCTGTATCTCGATTTCCTAGTTACTACACCCTCAGTTACATTCTGATTTTATTTCCAAGAGTATTCTTGTGGCTGACTGAATAGTTATTCTGAAAGAAGAGGAATGCTATCTGTTATTTCCCTTGAGTTTTTTCCTTTGTTTTACATACATCATCTCTGAAGAAAGAGAGATGGATGGCTTGTTCTACCCTTGAGTATTATTTTTTGTTTATACATATATATAACATATCCAGAGGGAACCTCCCCTTGATGAGAGGAGAGAGCAGTCTCCTTCTGATGTGATAAACTTACACATTTGGATGACTAATCTTCCTACTTTGGCTGATCAGACCTATTTTGTTTACTAGTAAGCTGATAGACAAAATATTCAACCAACAAATGACATATCATTTATTTCTATATATACACATATATTTCACACATATTTTGAGTGTGATACAAGCATACCTACACACATGATATATGCACATATGGATGTTAGGCCTTCCCTATACTCACATCATTAGTATGTTAGGGGCATCCTCTTCTTTAATCACAATACACTTAGGTTACTATTATCTACTAGACTTGCACCCTTGTGAAGGTAGTTTCAAGCCTTAACAGTCTAAAGTAACATGGGGACACTCCTAGGTTGTGTGTAGCCTAATATATGGATTGAATCTATATATTTTAAGGGCTATCTCACCTTGATGTATCAATTAGGCTCTCTACTCTACACTACCATCTTGCCAAAGAAAAGGGAAGAAAATAAACTAAAAGGAAACCAATCTAAATGAGGTGATACACCAAAATGTGTCCTCCACTTGTATAATATGCACTAATAAGGTTGAATAAAAATATGGACCTGATTTCACTTCTCAAATGAAGGTCTCAAAACATCAATATTTCACATAAAGTTTTATATTGATGCAGGATCTAAGGTAACTAATCAATATGTCTCTCAAAGACACTAAGGAAAGATTACACTTCCCATACATAAAAGATGATGAAAGAACACTATGTAAAATGTAAGGATGAAATAACATATGAAAATAGGTAAAGATGAGAGGATAAAATGAAAGGAATAATGTACTATCACTGTCATTCATTAGCTAAGCATGAACTTACACTAGTCACAAGGCTTGAAGAGGCATGAATTTAGTTTTATTCATTCTAAAGAGACAAGTAAAAGCATTTTTATAAGCAAGGATATACCAAAAATAAAGTTAAGGATCATTATAAATTTCCAAAAGAGGTTTACATGTATAAAATTGAGAAAGAAGAGAGAGACAAAACAACCCAAAACTAGGGATAACTCACTGGCTACTAACTCCCTTCATTCTTATGTAGTTGTTCCTAAATTTATTGTTTGTTTCCTCCAAAATGGAATATGGGTAAATGAGGAATTGTATTTAATTTTTTAAAAAGTCATGGCATTGATTTTTGATGTTTGACCAATATAAGTGCCTATATCTTTGCTTACACACCCTATATTCTAGCTCATATGTCCTTTTTAATGAATGAGTCTTCCTCCTTGAAAATAGGTTTTTAAATATTAATTAATTATCCATTTAAATATTTTCATAATCCATTTATGAGTTTTTTCAACCTTACTATGGCTGTTAGAAGCCTCACTGATGATTATTTGACTTTGTCTCTTTGCTAGGTGTAGGAAGGAAAGGTCTTATTAGGAGTGTTGGAGACTCTTTCAACCCCTTGAATGTCATTTGAAACTAAAATGGAATTATTAATGACCTCAAATTGGTTTGGAAGATATAATAAACCTTGTGAAACCTCCTTAATAACTTCTATGCCTTGAATTAGTTGATTATTCACTTGAACTCCTCCATATGCAAAATGGCGTAGAAGGGTGAAAAGTTGATCTTGCCTTCAAGAAAGAATTTATACTCAATGGGTAGACTATAAAAATAATTTTAGACCTATAAAAATTCAATTTGAGCCTTAAAATCCTATAAAAGATGCAATTTTGTTCCATTTACTTGCTTTTCCACCCATTCCTTATAACCCTAAAAACTGGTAAAGCTCCTTGTGTGTAAGAGTATAAAAAATTTAATAGATAAATGAGAATAGTTTTGAGGACCCTTTATGCCCTTAAATATCCATACTAATTTTTAGGATCCAAATCCAAGTGAATGTATCTCTTTTCTATCATTTCTCTCTCCAATTAGGCCTAATTAGGCCTCCCAGGCCTAGAAACAGAGATTTGGCCCAAATGGCCACCCACATGTGTGAAAAATATCAAAATCATTTTATTAAATTTACCTATACTAATAACATACTCCATGCTAAATTTCAATTTTTGGGATGTTGTTTAGATGGAAAAACCATGAAATGGCCATTATCAAGCCTATATGCTTTTGTGTGCTTGAGGGGTTGTTTGAGATGTTTTTCATGAAAATTATAGGTCTTGGTGATTGAAAATGACTTAATGAGACCTGTATAACCCTTAAATAACTCATACATTTATATTTAAATATCTTATTTCATTTTCAAGCCTTCACCATTAATACTTGGCTTGCAAAACTGAGTTCTCTCACATTTTGAGCTAGTGGCCAACTTGCAGGTACTATATAACAAATTTAAAGACATATATAAGAGTTTAGATGATTATTAAACATATATAAAGTCACAATAAACCTCCATAAATTTTTTATATGTCACTACACATCTTATACCCTCACAAAGTGGCCTAAAACTGTATATTTTTCCTTGCACTATATGGTACTATACCTACACATGTGAACAAACACCTTGAAGTGGAGCCCAAGATAGTTGTGAATGTAATTAGGATAATTTTGAGGTAAAATAATATCATTGTAGTGCATTAAGAAACATATCTTCTACATCAGGTCCGTTATAGGGTTTAAAGAGGGTTTAAAAAGGTTTATGTTCTTAACAATGGTTCATAAAGGATAGTGGTCCATTTTAAAAACCAATGCCAAGAATTTGTATCAAGGGGAACCATATAACAACCCCTATGGTATTTATTTCACATGTAAAACATCATGAATGTTCTGAGCCAAAACCTGATCTCTTCGAGCTCCTTCTCAAGCAAAACAAGGTTTCTGCCTTCTAATTGATTATTCATAAAGTTGCAGGACCAAATGGTTGAACCAGTGTCATATGTTTGAAGCATGGGAAACCATAAAACACCTCAATAACCCTATTCTTACAATATATATCTTGCAAGTAGTTTTGAGCTATGCAAATTTACCTCTCAGCTAGTGACTATGTATGAAAAGGTTGAGAAAGGCCATTTGGAGTCTTAAATACTCTAAACACACTTTACTAGAAAAAAAAATGTAAACATGTTTTAAATTATCCATTAAATTATCCAACATGATCCTACATAAGCATTAACCTTCCAAAAGTTCTAAAACCTTGATCTTCTCACCATTGAGGGGTTTTATGCAAATTGGACTTGTTGATTCTAGAGGTCTATAAACTAAGTTTATATCCTTCTCTCATGACCACAACTTGAAAAATATATTCATCAAGGTCATATACACTCCCTCTTTACTAAAATTCATTAAAATCACAGAAAAAAACTTCTTCCATTTACTTTTCTTGTGAATAGGTTTGTAGGTCTCTTAAGGACTATGTTAGTTTGGGCTTAGCCTTGTCCTTGTGTATATGATATTCATAGACACCTTAAATGGAAATGGATTAAATTCATTTATATTATCTTATATCTCATTAAAATTTATCTCTAACACTCTCCCATCATCACAAGTGTAACTATAACCTCTGTTAGTATTCTCATTCTTCACAAAGAGTGCCTATAGGTGCATTAGTTGTAGGTGTATATTTAATGATCCTTGACTTATATGTAGGAATTATATGAAATAATACCTTTAATAGGTTTATTAAATGGATTTATAACCTCTTATAATCTCTTTAAATAATTTTAAAACCTCAAATCACCTCTATTACACAAACTTATTCATGCATTGTAGTACATAACTGACTGTGTCTTTCCTTGCTTGATTGTAACCTCATTTTAAATATGAATATTCTTTAAGAGTTTTATTAATTAAAAAGATAATTTTTAAACTTATATTTGACCTAACAATGACACTTGTGCATCAAAGTTCAACTTCTCACCTTTGTGCTTTAAACTCATGTTATTAATCTTGGAGACACTTAAGCTGGTTAAATTGACCTATATGTGTTCTTTTGGAGTTTAAAACCTATTGAATTGATAAGGATAAAAATATTATTTACTTACATATTTATATTCTCTTAATACATCACATCCATATCATGCAACCTTATTTTCCTTCACACAAGTTCACATTGCATAACAAACTTGACTGACTATGCTAAAACATCATGGCTATAGGTGTGTACTTTGGTGCTTGATGGATTGTAGGTGAAAATTAGGGTTCTCAAATTACCTTATGACATTTATATAATTTAATATTTTTAATTTAAACCATTTACCTCCATGATTCTAAGATTATGCTTCTTGAAATAACTATGACTGACTATAGGTTCATATTATGCCCTTTTAGGCCTTTGTCAAATATGGAAGAATGAGGTAGAGTTAACTTAATGACAAAAGTGCATTAATTACTCCATTTATATCATCTCAAATTTAATTCTCATGAAATATTCATGAACTTAATCATGAAATTATTTACAACATGAGGTTAAAAGAGTGACTTTTACCTTAAGATATGCTAAGAAAACTTAACGTCTCTAAAGTGTGATAAATACTCTATTTGTAACTTGATTTGTTTGATCTCTCATGGATTTTATTACTAAATTAATCATGCCATATTTTAAGGTTGGTTTCTATACCACCAATTCATTCTTTAACCTTTATTTGAAACTCCTAAAATAAGACAAAACCTCCTTAGATCTCTACTACAAACTTCATGACTACTATAGATGGCTATTTCTTAACCTCATTCTCACGTCACCTCAAAAAAATATACAGAGTTCTTGTTAGCATTAAGGGAAAAGTATCCATGGAAGGTTATTTATTATACTTCTTATCCCTCTACAATCTTATTTGATATCTCATATTAATCAAGTCTCTTTTATCATGATATACATGCCTGTGTATCGACAATTAGTCCTATTAGACCTAACTAATTTTTTGCTCATATGAGTGTCATTAATCATTATAATGAAACTTAAAGAGTGATGTGAATTTAATTAATGATATTACATAAACCTTCCATTTATTTTTTACCCTTTGATCACTGATATTTTCCATGATGGTTCTATTGCTTTGCTCATTAGACTTTGGGGAGAGTCTTTGTAGTTAGGCTTAGGAATGGTATCTTAAGTCCTAAAGAGTATGATTTCTTGAGATGTAATGTAAACTAACTCCTTTGATGAAACAATCCATTTATTATACTAATGTGCCTACCAATATCACTTACTAACATGAATTTAGACATTTTCATAATAGGAACTCATGTTTTAGTGACTGCACCTTACCAAAGAGACTATCTCACCATAGTATCTCTTAAAAAAGACATCCTTCAAGATGAAGGAATATGAGATTTATTTTTGAATGTGACAGGTTTTTTATAAATTAAACATGAACTTAAGAACCCTTGAAGATGAATATACTCAGTTGATGTATCAAACATGCTTGAAAATCACCAACCTTAACCATCAAGATAGGTAATCAGTTTCCTATCAAAAGACTCTTTATCAAGACAAAGTACCTGATGAATCCAACATGAAAAAGGTCCTACTTGACCTTTAAATAATTCCACTATAACCACTTTTATCCATCAATTTTTGACGTGAATAAACAGAGATAAACCTAGACCCTATCTAAATGAATAAGCCATTGAGATCCGCTTAGACTCTTAAAAATTATTCATAAATAAGGGGGATTTAATCTGAAAACCTATTAACTATTTTGAACACAAATAAAAATAGGTACACCCCCTATAGTTCAAAAATTTAATATAGGTATTTTATCATGTTATAGGATGTGTTGGATGGTGGAGCTTGATCTTATTTTAATGCCCAGTTCCTAATAGGGGGAGGTGTATGGGGTAACACCTCGCACTATCGTCACCATGGGGGTCTAGGTGGGGTGGTGACCTATTTTAGAGCTCCCATAGTTGGGGTTAGGGTTAGTTCCCTTGAAGCAAAATTTTGTGAAAAATGCATTATAAAATATTATAATTTTGTAGTTAATCTGGACCGTTTACTATTAGCTTTTAGATCTAATGGTAAAAATTAAGTTAGTGATTTTTTGACCTAATTTATGACCCTCCTTTGATATGAGGGAATTATATTTAGGTGGAATCATGAGAGAGTGAATAGGGTATTGCATTTGATGTATTGTAAGGTTTTCCCTTCATTTGTTAGATTGAATAATAAGAAAGATTGACAATTTCTGTGTGGATGTAGCCTATATTAGGTGAACCACATTAAATTTATGTCTATTATATTATGTTTTTTAAATTTTAATTCTATATTTATTTCATTATTATTACTCTACATTCTATATTCCTAACAACTCATATCAAAGCCAAAGGTTTATTTTGCATATAAACTCGTAGGAAAAGAGGTTTCCTGGTTCGAGTGAGAGAAATGATGAAAGAAGTCAAGTTTAAGGTCAAGAAGTTTAACAGCTAAAAATACCAGCTATGGAATATGAAAATGGAGGACTATCTATATCATAAGGATATTTTCCTACCATTAGGTGGAATAATAAAGAATTTAGTGACTATGAAGGATGAAAACTAGGAGGTTCTTGACAAAAAGGCACTAGGAATAATATGGTTGTGTCTGGTAGCATCAATGGCCTTCAATATTTTAAAATAAAAGATAATAGTGGATGTGATAAAGGCATTAGATAGAGTGTATGAAAAATCTTCAGCCTCAAACAAGGTATTTCTTATGAAGCATTTATTTAATCTAGAAATGTTAAAAGGTGAGTTTGTTACTGACCATTTAAATGAATTTAACACAGTAAAAAATTAGTTAAGATTTGTAGGAGTAAATTTTGATGATGAGGTTAGGGATATTTTTATTCTATGCTCATTGATATAAAGCTGAAATGGCTTGGTCATGACTGTGAACAATTCTATCTCTGGCTCAAGCACTTTAAAGTTTGAAGATGTTATTGGTGTTATCCTTAGTGAGGAAATGTGATGAAAAAGCACATGTGAGACATTAGGTAATGATTTGACTATGGAGAATAGGGGAAGCCAAAAGGATATAGGAAAGGGCCCAGGGAATTGTGGAAAGTCTAAAAAGGGTAGATCTAAATCTAAAGGAACATTGGTGTGCTAGATTTGTAGGAAGAAAGGACACCTAAAGAAAGATTGTTGGTTTCAAAAAGGAAAACAAGGAGATGGAAAACAAGATAAAAATTAGGAAGAAAATGTAGTAGGTGATGTGTTACAAGATGATTTAATCATTTATTTAGATAATATTAATGATTCTTGGGTGTTATATTTAGGGGATTCATTTCATGCTACACCCCATAGGAAATATTTTCAAGACTATGTTCAAGGTGATTTTGGGTAGGTTTATTTGGGTGATGGTGAACCCTACAAAATTGTAAGAAAGGGTAAGATATAGATAAAATTATAGAATGGAAATAAATGGTTGCTGAAAGAGATAAGGCATGTTATTGAGTTGAGAAGAAATCTAATTTCAATAGGGCAGCTATGAAGTAAGGGATGCATAGTTACATTCATAAAAAAATCATGGAAGGTCACTAAAGGATCACTGGTAATAGAAAAAGGAGAGAAGGTATGTACATTGTATTTATATAATGGTGATGTTGAATCTTCCATTGCCTTAGATTCTACAGAAGTAGATATAAAATTATGGCACCACAGACTTGGGCACATGAGTGAGAAGGGGATGCAAGTTCTCCACTCAAAGAATTTGTTACTAGATTTGAAGGTGGATTTGGATTTCTATAAGCACTGTGTGTATAGAAAATAGAAGAGAGTTATATTTATCAGATTTGGGAGGACAAAGAAGGATGTAAATTTAGAGCTTGTGCATACAGATGTATGGGGACCAACTCAAGTATCATCCCTTGGTGGCTCTTATTATTATGTTACTTTTATCGATGATGCAACTAAAAAAACCTGGGTTTATTACATACAAAAGAAATATGATGTTTTTGATACTTTTAAGAAATGGAAATCTTTGGTTGAGAATGAGATAAGAAATAAGTTGAAGTGTATCAAATCAGATAATGGAGGTGAATACTATAGTAAGGAGTTTTATAATTACTATTCATCCTATGGGACTCATAGAGAGAAGATGGTTCCAAGAATACCACAAAAAAATGGTGTCAAAAAGGATGAATAGGATAATCATGGAGTGTGCAAGGAGCATGAGATTGCATGCAAGGTTTCCCTTATAGTTTTGGGTAGATGCTTTGGATACTACTATTTACTTAATAAATAGAGGGCCTTCAAGTATTTTGAATGGTGGCATTAGGGAGGAAGCATGGACAGTTGAAAAGGTAGATTATTCATTTTTAAAGACTTTTGGTTGTGAAGCATTTGTCCATATTGATAAAGAAAATAGAACCAAGCTTGAGGCAATATCCAAGAATTGTAATTTTATTAGATATGGAGTTAATGATTTTAGTTACCATTTATGGGATATTGAAAATCATAAAATCATTAGTAGTAGAGATGTGATCTTTAATGAAAAGGTCATGTATAGAGATCAGTTGCAAGAAAAGAAATAGGAAAATTCAAATACAGAATATGCAATACTTGATGAAATTACTAAAAATAAAATTTCAAAAGGACCAAAAAATTCAAATGTGCAACAACTACAACAAGTACCTAAAACTCCTAAAAGTGTAGTTAAAATATCTACTAAAGTAGACTCCCTGAATGTTACTCTCCTTCACTTTATTATTTATTATTGACTGATGGTGAGCTAGAAAGTTATGAAGAAGCAATGCAGGTAAAAACCAAAAAGAAGTGGGAGTAAGTCATGAAAGAGGAGATGGACTCCTTGGTACACAACCAAACTTGGGATTTGGTTTAGTTGCCTGTAGGTAAAAGAGCATTGTAGAATAAATAGGTTTATAGGTTGAAGGAAGATGGAGGCAAAAAGAGGTACAAGGCTAGACTTGTTGTAAAGGGGTTTGCACAAAAGAAAGGTATTGACTTTGATGAAATATTTTCTCTAGTAGTTAAAATGACTTTTATAAGAACTATTTTAAGTTTGGTAGTAGTAGAAAATTTGCACCTTAAATAGTTAGATGTGAAGACTGCATTCCTTCATGGTGATTTAGAGGAGGAAATATATATGGAGCATCCACAAGGATATGAAGTCAAAGGTAAGGAGAAAATGGTGTGCAGGTTGAAGAAGAGTTTATATGTCCTAAAAAAAACTCGAAGACAATGGTATTTGAATTTTAACATGTTTATGATAGAACAAGGTTATAGTATATGCCATTCTAACCACTGTGTTTACTTTAAGATATTAGATAATGGTAGCTATATTATCTTGTTATTATATGTAGATAACATGCTTGTTGCAGGGTCTTACATGCATGATATAAATGAGCTAAAAAGAAAACTAGTAGATTCATTTATAATGAAGGATTTGGGTGCTGCAAATAAAATCCTCAGTATGAGAATAACAAGAGACAAGAAAAATAGGAAATTGACATTGTCCCAAGAAGAATACATCAACAAGGTGTTATTCAGGTTCAATATGCAAGATGCAAAACCTATGAGTACACCTTTGGGAGGGTAATTCAAATTAAGCAAGAAATAGTGTCCTAAAACACATGAAGAAATTAATTACATGACCAAAGTGCCATATGCCTCAAAAGTTGGAAGTTTAATGTATACTATGGTGTGCACTAGACCAGATATTGCTCATGTAGTGGGAGTTGTCAGTAGGTTTATGAAAAATCTAGGAAAAGAGCATTAGGATGTAGTCAAGTGGATTCTCAGATACTTGAGAGGGACCACTGATACACACTTTTGCAATGAAGGTTCAGATGTTACCTTACAAGGATATGTTGATGGATACATGGCTAGAGATTTAGATGGGAAGAGGAACACCATAGGTTATGTATTCACTATTGGTGACATAATAGTTAGATTTAAAAATTATAGAAGATAGTTGTTTTGTCAACTATAGAGGCAGAATATGTTACAGCTACATAAGTTATCAAGGAGATGATATGGATGCAGTGGTTCATGGAAGAGTTGAGGCATAAGAAAGAAGATTTTAGGTTATACAATGATAGCCAAAGTGAAATTAATTTAGAAAAGAACTCAACATTCCACTCAAGAACAAAACATATACAACTCAGGTATCACTTCATTCATTTAGTTTTGGAGGATGGTCAACTGAAGTTGGAAAAGATCCATATGAGTCAGAATCTTATAGATATGCTAACAAAGGTAGTCAATAAAGATAAGCTAGAGAGTTTTTTAGCTTCAATAGGTCTTCAAGTATAAAAATGAAGATGAGAAACATGATAGGGTCAAAGTTTAAATAAAATTCCAAGTAAGAGTTGTAGTGGTGGAGTTGCAACAATCAGTCTCCAAGTGGGAGATTGTTGGATGGTGAAGCCAATTCTTATTTTAATACCCAGTTCTTGATAGGGAGTGTGTGGGGGAAATGCCCCCCCACTATGGTCACCATGGGGGTCCAATGGGGGAGGTGACCTATTTTTGAGCCCCCCTATTGGGGGTTCAGGGGTAACACCCCTGAAGCAAAATTTTATGAAAAATGCATTATAAATATTATAATTTTGTAGTTAATTTGGACCATTTACTATTAGGTTTTAGATCTAATGGTAGAAATTAAGTTATCACATTTTAGCCCTAATTTTTAACCCTCATTTGATATGAGTGCATTGTATTTATGTGGAATCATGAGAGAGTGAATAGGATATTACAGTGGATGTATTGCAGGATTTTTCCTTCATTTGTTGGATTGAATAATAAGGATTGGCAGTTTTTTTGTGGAAGTAACCCATATTGGGTGAACCACATTAAATATATCTATATTCTATTGTGTTTTATAAATTTTAATTTTATATTTATTTCATTATTATTTCTCTATATTTTATATTCCTATTAGGGTGTGTTAGGTTAATTTGATGTGTTTTAATGTATTTCTAGCCTTGGTCATGGTCACATTTAGTCCTTGTGTCATTTTATGTCACTTAGGGGTCATAAATGAAAGTGGTATGGTTTTTAAGGGTGTAAAAGTGTTATAATATCTCTCCCACTTTATAATATGTCATATTCCTTGTCAAGAATGTCAGGACTAACTGAAACTTGTAGGTTCCTAATTGAAAATTAAGAAAACAAGTGAAAAAGAGGTTTTGAAGATTGTACAACCAATCGAGAGTGGCACATGGAAAAAGCTTATGCAGTGACCCTTCAAATTCCTTGAATCCATTTCCATACTTGATCTATTTTGGAAGTGCCAAAAATGATCAAAAACCATTTATCTTCTCCATCGCTCCACTAGGTAAATAAAATTGGTCAACAGGTCTTTTGATGGTACAACCAGTAGGAGAGTTTCCAAGTCAAATGATATTGGTGGTGGATAGTAAAATTGGTCTACTTCACATTCATGGTAGGATTTTAAGGATTGGATTCCTATGCTTTATAAACTATGCTTAGGAAGTTGACTGTCTATTTTGGCTTGTTATTTCCCACACTTTGCAATTTTTCCTCTTGTATGAGTAATTATGTACAATCCAATTATTGAAATTGATTGTAAAGTATTTGGTATTCCTCATTTCATTTTTTCCATCTTGTTTTACATGTTTGGAGTTGATTTCATGAGCCAAATATTTTGGGTTGTATGTTAATGTCACTAGTGGACTTGCAATCAGATTTCATCAATTATAAAAGGTTTATTTATCTACAATGGTTTCAAATGGATATGATATGCTATGATTCATGTTTTTCATGTCATAAAAATCACTTTATTTACAATCTAGGTCTTTCAATATCATGTATTGATTAAACACATAGTCATATGTAACACATAATCAACTTCTTACATGATTCCATACACAATCAGTTGAATGAGGTGTTTTGAGCTCTGAGCATTGTAGACATCCAATTCATAACACCATTTGTGTTGAAATTGTCAATCTTACTCGATTTGCACTCAAATGCGCATTTTAGACTAAAATCCATAAAACACCCTAAATGGTTCAAACTTGTCATTTACAAGTGCTGATTTAGATCAAAATATCCCTAAATAATACAATACATTTTATGGGCTAGCTAAATTTGATCAGATCATTTTGAGTCAAAATGATGATTTTGCCTTTTGTTCTCTAGATCACTCTTTTATTTTAATTCATTAGTACATGTCACATACCTTTGTCATTTTGTGTTGACAACATCCTAAAAGGGAATACGGTTCCAATGCATCTAACGTCACCTTCTAATTCTTATCCAGTCAAATTATGACTTAGTAATATGACTTTTTGATCATTTTGATTAATTGAGGGCTAATTTCCAAATAATTGCACAATTATTTATTAACTTTGTTTAAGGCTAATTAATCCAAATCAAGAGTTTAAGTGGATTTTCCATGAGAGTTGTTGAATATTTATTTTTGGAAATTGATTTCTATTAAATGTATCATCACGTGACATCATTCCTTGGGAAGACATCCTTAGGCCATAAATGCCACAAATATTAGGATTATGGGTCACCCATACCTATTTAATGCCTCCCATTCCTTTTCAATGTCCCTTATTATAAGGTCACGATGAAGATAATTATGGATTTAATTATCTAATTCAATTAATCCATGACCACACATCTCAATCTTGAGATGGATGGTGATGGTTGATCCTGATCAATCTTAGAAATCTATAAATAGAGAGGCCATGGACTTCATTTTTAAGCTTGATTTTCACAAAGTTATAATTTTAAATTGGTTCAAAAATCCTTTGCATTTGATCATTAATTTTGTTTTCAAGCTTCATTGATAGGCTATTTTAGTGATTCTAAATCATGAGCCTAGGTTTTATGGAGTGTTCTTGAGACATTGGACGAGTTTTCCACCATTGTTGATAAAGACAAGGATGAATGATCAAGGGAAAACATGCTTTTGAGCCACTTTTAGAGAATGTATTCACTTGGGAAGGTATAAATTTATTACTTTCTTTCATTTATCTTTCATTGTCATTAGTAATTCACACATGAATAGATAGGCTTAATTCAGTTTGTTTTTATGCATTCTTCTTTTAGTTTATTAGACTAATGTTTGAATAATCATGTTATGTAATCCTATCTACATTTTGGCATGCTTTATGGGATTAACGTATCCCATGTATCAAGAAGTTCAAGAGGAAACTTAAAATTTTCAATTTGGATGCTTAAAACTCTTCTTACATGTTTTTATAATTTCATTTTTCCATATTTTATCTTCATGGGTTTACACAGGTAACCATCGATGGTCAGAAGAACTAATGATAGTCAAGTAAACCATTGATGGTCATTTTCAACTGGTGATAGTCAAGTATAACCATCACCGATCATGTACAACCATTCATGGTCACTATCAAAACATAGACTTGAGAGTTAACATGATATTTTAAAATGCTTGGTATGGGGTCATTCGGACTCCATTTTTCATGATTTTTTTTAAAATCACATGTTTTCTTCCAAGTTTTTAGAATATGACATTAGTTTAGCTTAAAATTTCATAAAATTTTCACAAAATTTTGAAAATTGCTTTGGATGTTTCTAATCTAACACATTTACTTTTGAGGTGATGTCTTAAGGGTAGACAGGTAACCGATGAACTTTGAATTTGTTAAAACATGTTTTAGACCATCTTTTTCATGCTTTTAAAATGAACTAGGAACTTTGTTTTAGTACTTAATGGAACATTTAGGTGTTTAAAATAAATGTTTGATAGTTAAACTTTCAAAGTTACAACTTAGGACCATGGGGTCAAAAGAATACCACCTCATCTTTCATTTGGGTTTTAAAATTGAACACACTTATCAATTATTGTTTTCAATAGTTGTTTAATTAAAACTTTTTTGGAAAAGAGAAGGTTTATACATGTATAATCTTCCATTTTTCCCCTTTAGGGAACCTTTGGAATCAAAATTTCCATCCTTATTACAAAAATCCTAGTCTAAGGCTTAGAAAGAGTGTCATCTAAAGCACTCCCCAAAAACTCACCATAGTTTGGGTGACCTTGAAAATGAACCTAAAGTATTTATTTTTTGTCTTTTATTTCATTTCATCTTAGCTTGTGAGGGGGACGTCATTACCTCCCACAAGTTATTTAGGGAAGCTTTGATCCAGGGTTTCATCTCTTGACATTGACTTCATCCACTCTCACTAGGATTAGAAGGTTTGAGCTGTTAAACTACCTTCTAGTGATGGAGTTGCACATGGGACATATCTACACTTTGGACATCACACTATACTAAATGAATACCAGGATGTAGTGGTTTCAAAAAGGACTAGACCTTTTTGGCATAATCTAAGTGTCATAGACACCCAATTTTCATGCTTTTATTTTGCATCATTTTATGTGAAAGTCATTGTGCAATTGATTCCCCTAAAAATGATAAAAAACTAGTTAGTCTTAGTCAACCCCACATTGCCATACCCTTGCTAAGATTTGGATGATTATACTTAGTGTATTTTGATCATTTTTGCTTAGTATGTTTTGAGACTAAAACTTGTTTGTTTTTTCATAATCCATGTCAAAAAAATGTATTTGAGTTGAGGAGGGTAGCGTTATGATACCCAAATCATGTCAACCCATTTTTACCTTTGAGTATTTGAAACATAACAATTGATCACATCATTTGAGCATGTTTACATTATTAGGCATCTCAATTTATTTCAAAAAATTATTTACCATTGCATCAAAAACCATTTATTTCAAACCATGTCATGTATACCATTTGGACCTTGTTTATGTGTCATTATGCTGTCTGCTCTTGTTTAGCTTGTTTGGTCTAATCCTAGTCTTCAACATTGCATTTTAAATTAACCTTATCAAGTTTGGATCCAAATATTGATTGATTTATATTTAGGGCTCAATTCATGGGGCTGGTACATAGATATTTTTCTTTTGAGTTACATAACTTTGGTTAAATGATTACCCAATTTTGAACACTATTAATTGTTTGTTTGTTAGAGTGCCTATCCTCATCATTTTTTTATGCCTTTATTTGGGAGATTGCAACCTTTCTTCAAAAACCTTTGACGTTAGAAATTTAATGTTAGGTTGTTTTATGCCAAATTTTATCACAAACTACTTTTGAGATTCAACTTCACCCTTTCGACCAAGGTTGAACCTTTTGTCTTTTAAACATCACTTTTCAGAGTTTGCAGAACTCTAAGTCTTTTTGTTTTCAGAGTTTTCTTCATTAAATGTAGATATGTCTATCTATACTTATGGTACAGTCATGGATAATCCAACTTATGATAGAATAACTACACAAAATGACTTTTATGACTTTAGTCAAGACCCCTATGGTGACAATATGTTTTGTGAGATAGATTTCTAGCTACCTCACAAAAATTAGTCATGGGAACATAATCAAGATCCAACTTATGATCCAATTCATAATTGGAATGATTGGGTTTATTAGGAATACTTGGATGCTTTGGATTGTGTGAGTAATCAAAATCCATAATGTGCCAAGATCACCAGTTTAGGACCTTCTCCTTTGGTTTGCACAAGCAACCAAACTAAAAAACATCCAGTCATTACCATTTTAGGACCTCCTCCTTTGGTTTTCATGAGCAACCAAACTAAGAAGCATATAATCATTACAATTTTAAGACCTCCTCCTTTGGTTTGAATGTGAAACCAAACTAAGAAGTATCTATTAATTACCATTTTAGGACCTCCTCCTTTGGCTCACGTGAGAAACCAAACTAAGAAACGTCTAGTTATTACCATTCTTGGCCCATCACTAGTTTTTGATGAACTTATTATTGAAGAACCTCCATTTGATGAACCAGTCATGTTTGATCCTTATTTAATAGTCTAATTTTTGGAGAGGCCATTATTTAACCAAAAATCATTATTCCACTAAACCAAATGTTGCCCACTTTAAAAATTATGTGCTGATCTTTGAGCCTAAACAAGAACCATTACCTCTTCAAGAGCCATCTTATGAGGATCAAAATGTGTTCAAAATTGATTTTTTGCAACCAATTGTGAACCAAAACCAAGATTTATTTTTGAAACACCCATTTATGATGAGTCAACCTATGACAAGTTACTTATTCATGTGTTACCTAAAAGAGCCTCATCTCCTTGACAATCCAGTCTTGGAAAAGTTGTCTCTTGATCTTTTCTCACTCGTTAAGGAGTCTCATTTTGATAGACATGATTTTGTCAAGACATCCCTTGAGTGGTTCCCTCTCTTTGAGAGCCTTCACTTAGACAAGTTAGTCTATGTTGAACCCTTCCAAGACGAATCACTTTTTATTGAGCCCATTATGCAATCACAAACCATTACTTGTCAAACATTTAGCATTCAACAAAACATTATAGAAATAACCATATCAGATGAAGAATCAAGATTAGAGTCAAGTTTTATTTTATTTTATCTAATATTAGATTTAGCATCAGAACTAGAATCAACATGAGTTGTGATATTAGATTTAGAGTCCCTTGCTTCAGAATTAGATTTAGAAACAAATTATAGTCGTGGTTGTTAAAACATTAGTTATAATTTCCTTACGGATCAATTTGAATATATTTGTGATCCTTCTATAGTTTTTGAGGATGATTACTTCAACATTGACACAAGTTCTCCTAGTATCTTCTATGAGGATTGTGATACCTTTCATCATCCCACCATTATTCCCACCCAACATAACCATTATATTGACATTCCACCTCCCAAAAACATCGATTGGGAATGACAGAATCACACTTTATTAAACTGTATCCATGGTGACATATCATTTATAGAATGTCAGGAGGACCAAGACCACATTCATTCAGAAGAAGAATAATCTCCTAGTGAAGCATTTTTAGAGGTGTTAGGGGATAAGCAAGGATCAAACTCATTATATTTTAGTGAAACCTTTTCAAAGGCACTAGAAGACAATAAAGTCAAATGTTAACATCTCTTTGTGAAACCTTCTTAGAGGTGCTATGGGATGATCAGAACAAATTCATTATTAAAAACCTCATCGAGGTGCCAATAGCTAAACACAAAAACTTTTCACTATTTACTAGAGATATTATTCAAGATCAACTCAAAATAACTTCCAATCTACAACATAATCAGATGGTAGCTACTCTCAAGAAATAGATCAATATGGTGGTCCTATCGAGAGCATATTTAGAGGTCTTCAACCCTACCATAACTAAAATTATGTCAAATTTGGCATCAATAACATTACATGTGATTGAAATTAATGATATTTATTTGTTTCCCATCCATTATACATTCCATTATCACCCACCCATTTATTACCCACCTATATTATTTATCACTGGCAGCACTTTCCTTTACAGAGGTGATTAAGTTATCTTATATCGATGTATGAAGGAAGTAAAATTGATTGCCAATGAAGATAATGAACAAATTATTGAGATCTAGATAAACAAAAAGTTCTTGATAGAGAAACTATTTTGAAAGGGTATTGGATAAAAACTTTTATAACTGATCATCTCTATTGTCTCACATATTGACTAGGATGTGTATCTCCCTATCAACAAGAGAAACAAAACCTTTTTTCACTTTTCCAATTACCATTTTCCATTACCATGCCTTATCTCTTGGGGGAAACCCTATAGACCCTTTTTAGGCATTATTATACCATTATAATCCATGAACCATGCTGTTTGAACTACATTAACTTAAGGTCCTTCAAGACTATGTAGGTAGCACTCAATTTATTTAGAGGTTAGTTCGGTCACCTTCTTTACGCTCTTACCATTTTGTGATCAATTCTTCTAAATTTTAATGCTCTCACCATTTTATGAGTAACCTAACCCTACACTCTTTCCATTTTGTGAACAATTAAAGCCAATCATTTCTTGAGGGTAAATTTGTTGCCACTGTAGCCAATTATCTTTTGATCATTTCATTATATCATTTCTATTATACCGTTTCTTTACTATTGACCAAGCCTTGATTTTAGTCATCTTACCAATCCTATTTTTGATCTTAGTTCCTTTGGTTCATCTTGTACTTTTTGTGGGGGAATTCTGATCTAGTTTCAACAATTCTAGAATTTTGTGTTCAATGATAATCTATGGTAGTAGTGTGACATTTGATCTAGAAAGTTATCTTTCTTTTATTATCTTATTTGGTATCACTGATTATAACTACCCATGGGCAAATCAATAATGTTTTGGTACCCCTGATTATAACCACCTTTGGGTAAATTAGTATTATCACATTGTTTCCTAACTATAATTGCCTATGGGAAAATTAGGTAGAATGCCTTTTTATCATGCATTACCACATCATCTGGTCATTACTATTATCATTTATCTTGTTATTCACCTTTGTTTGTGAACTTGTTGTGACCTGGTTAGTTTTTCATCACCTTCTATGTGGGCAAAATTACTATGACTTGGGATTATTTTGGGGTTATATAGGCCATACTTGATTCATGTCAAGGTCAACTCAGTCCCTCTTATCATACACTCTCACTGTATTGTGAGCATTTCAAGTTGGCACGCTCTTATCATTCCATAAGCTAGACTGTTTTGTATCTCTTAATCCTCAATCAAGTTGAGATTCTTAAAAAATTCTCAAAACATTCGTAAAATATTCAAAAAACTCAAAAACATTTTGTGTGTGTTTATTTTATTATTGTTTTTATCTGGGCTTTTATTTTCCTATTTGGTCTTACTTCTTTATTTTATTTTCCAAGTACATCTTTATGGTCCACATAGATCTCAATTATTCATATCTTGATCTTATGTTATCAAGTTATTCTTGCCTTGATTTTCTACATTCTTGTTCCTACTTGAATCTTGATTGTTCATATCTTGATTTTAAGTTAGGTTCATTTATGTTTCTTTTTATTTATCTTTGCTTTTTTATTTAAATGTAAATAGCTATAACTCTAGTTTTGGTCATTATTTTACCATTATCCTCAGTTATAGGTATTTTCATTTAAACCAGATCAGTGCAATTGAAATATTGTGTAATTCTAAGTCATCCATACTTATGATGACTAATTTATTTTTCTATATGAAGCACTTTGTGCTCAGGTCTTAAAGTCTTAACATCAACATTAACTCCGATGAACAATTCTCAAGAACTCTTTGCATAATATAGGCTCATAATATGAAATTAGACATCTAGGTAACATGCATTTTAGCACTTGACTCGATGCTTATACATGCATCTCTTATCATACATTATGAGTCTAATCAATTCTTAGTCAATTTTCATCATTCCTTATTCCATTCTCTCCCAAACATGGGTGAACTACATTGGCTTGAAGTTCATGTTGGAACATGAGTCCATGAAACTATGTAGGCAACACTCAATTTATATTGAGGTCAGTTTGGCTATCTTTCATTCTTATTTTCATCTCTCTTGTCACTTTGTGCATTCTCATATGCTAGGTTTTATATGGATTTCTAAGCCATTACACCATCACATGTACATTTGTACTCACTTGCTTTAACCTATATTTTGGGTTATATCATTGAGATATTTTACTTTCCAATTGCCCATACTAGGGTGCACCATTTGAACCACATTTGAATCAAATTAGATCTATAGTGGCACACCATTATTTATTCTTTATCAATGATCAAAATTATCCCTATTGGGGCAAAACTATTTTATCATGATCATATTTACTCTAATAGAGTACTTATTATTATATTCTCTTTGGAGACCCCATTCTAGTGGTGCTTCCCTTCCTGAAGTAAAACATTATCTCTTTTCCTCTAATTCCAAGCTCTCCACACTAATGCCCATGATGGTAATATTTAGTGTGTAACTTGTCTCAGGATTGATTAATGTTGTAAGTGTATAGTTTGTACTTTAAAATTGGGTACATTTAAAATTTGTCCCTTACATTTATGGATTATATCTTTCCCATTCCCCCCATCTACTAGGGCTTATTATATAACCTAATTATATTTTGATCATTGATGGTAATCACATGTGTAAGCATTAGCTCATCTAGATGTGATCTATTCCATGGGTCAATCTCTCACTTTCTCTCTCTTTTTGAGAGTCCATCCTTTTCTTCCATCCTAGTATGTCCTCTTGAGGGGGCATCATGGGTCTATTCCAGTTTCTTATTAACAACTCTTTTCTTTAAAAAGATGTTTCTTTACCTGAATATCTTGCTACACCTTCTCAAATAGGGGTAAAATGTAGACATTTAATTCCTAACACCATTTGTGTTGAGATTTTCAATCTTACTTGAATTGCAATCAAATGCACATTTTAGGTCAAAATCCATAAAACATGCTAAATGGTTTAAAATTTTCATTTATAAGTGCCAATTTAGGTCAAAGTATCCCTAAATGGGAAAATGAAATTGATGGGCCAACTAACTTTTATCAATTCATTTCGATTCAAAATGATAATTTCACCTTTTTGTGCTCTGGATCACTCTTTTCTTCTAAGTCATTGGTATATGTCACATAACTTTGTTATTTTGTGTTGGAAACATCTTAAATGGAAATATAATTCTAACATATCTAACATCACCTTCTAATTCTTCCTGAGTCAAATTATGACTCAATAATATGACTTTTTGACCATTTTGATTAATTGAGGGCCAATTTCCAAATAATTGCACAAATGTTGATTAACTTTGTTTAAGGATAATTAATCCAAATAAAGATCTTAAGTGGATTTTCCATGAGAGTTGTTGAATATTTATTTTTGAAAATTTATTTCTATTAATTGCATCATCAGGTGACATCATTTCTTGGGAAGACATCCCTAGGCCATACATGCCATAAATATCAGGATTATGGGTCTCTCATGCCTAGTTAATGACTCCCATGCCTCTTCAATGTCCCTCCTTCCAAGGTCATGATGAAGATAATTATGGATTTAATTCCAACTATTGAATTAATCCTCAACCACACATCTTCATCTCAAGATGGATGGTTCAAGTTGATTTTGGTCATTCTCAAAAATCTATAAATAGAGAGGTCATGGACATAATTTTTAAGCTTGAATATTGAAAAGTTATAATATTAAATTGGTTGCAAAATCCTTTGCATTTGATCATTAATATTGTTTTCAAGCTTCATTGATAGGCTATTTTAGTGATTCCAAATCATGAGCCTAGATTTTTTGGAGTCTTCTTGAGACATTGGAAGAGTTTGCCACCATTGTTGATAAAGACAAGGATGCTTGATCAAGGGAGAACATACTTTTGAGCTACTTTTAAAGAATGGATTCACTTGAAAAGGTATAGATTTCTTACTTTCTTTCATTTATCTTTAATTGTCACTAGTAATTCCCATATGAATAGATAGGCTTAATTTAGTTTTTTCTTATGCATTCTTCCTTTGGTTTATTAGACTAATGTTTGACTAATCATGTTATATAATCCTCTCTACATTTTGGCACACCTGATGAGACTAACGTATCCTACGTATCAAGGAGAGCAAGAGGTAACTTAAAATTTTCAATTTAGATGATCAAAACCCTTCTTACATGTTTTTATAATTTAATTTGGTGTATTTTATCTTCATAGGTTTACATAGGTAACCGTCGACAGTCAGAAGAACTATCAATGGTCAAGTAAACTATCGATGATCATTTTCAATCAGTGATGGTCAAGTATAACCATCACCAGTCATGTACAACCATTGGTGGTCATGGAAGTGTAATGAATATTTAAAGAGTTTGGATACCTCCCTATAAGCACAAACAATCAGTCAAAGGGCATTCAAATGACAAAGGATGGATTGTGATAGTCAATTTAGTCCTTTATATAGTCTTATACCACTAATCTACACCTATAGATGCCATTGAGGAGATCAATCACATAGGAGCAAATCAATTATTTGGGTTGAAAAGGTCTTATTTGAAGAATATAAGAAGGTCTAATATGAATCATAAGGTCACTTTCCATGCATAAATCCATGTTCATAGTCACTACCTATGCACAAAACTTTCCACCTAAAGGTGGTCCCTTAGAGATTTAGAAGTGTGATATGGAGGAGTTTGGCAAGTTTAGATACCTTCATGAAGTTTTAGTAGTTAGATGATATCATGAAAACCATGATTGAAGCATTTGATTGGTAGGTAGAGTTGAGGATCTATGTTCAAGTTGAGAAATTTAGTTTGGGGATAAGTTCACTAAAAGCCCCAAAACAAAGCCATAGCCACTTTTAGAGATACCATATAATAGTGTGACACAAGCATAGATGAGTCAAAATGCATCCTTTATTGTAGACCTATCCTAGGGTATAACTTTTCAAAAGAGAATGGATGTGTGACTAGAGGAACATGATGTTTAGAGACCTCTAATTTTGATATTTGTTCACTACAATTTTTTAGTGTCTTCTATAGATTTGAACTTTCAAGTGACCTTCACATCCCAAGGAGGCAATGTAAGTTAAGGAACAAACCAAATATCTAAATAAAATCAAGGAGGGTAGGAATACTAGGGTTTTTGACCTGTAAATGCACTTACAGGTGTATTTTTCCTTAGAAATCCACCTACAATTGATTATAGGTATCTATAGTCTTATGATATAGACCTAGACATGAAAGAATTACAATGAATAAGGACACCTATAGGTTGGAATCATCTCCAAATATCTCTAAGGAGACCTTAAACCTTGTGCCATAGGTTTCAAAGATTGGTAATTCACCTACAAGATCCTTTTTGCCTCAACAAAGTCAACTACAATTGACTGTAGTATAACAATGGCCTAAAGAATGATTACCTTGGTGAGTGACCTAACAAATTCATGATGAGAGGTGCGATAAATGACTATGGGAGGATAATGATGAATCCAAGAATGCCTTTAGGCATTGCATACAAGATATAAGATCAAATATACACCTAAAAGCATGGTGAAACATAGAACACAATCACATACAATCAACACTTGTGTTAAGACCATCACAAGGTATGCAATGAAGGAGTTGGCAAGGACTAAAGAGTCTTGACATGTTATATAGCCTAATAATTTTTTTTCCATCATATTAAATTCTAAATTCAAGATAATATGGCATTTAAGGGTCTAATCTCCAAAGTATACCGCAATCATAGTCACCCTACAGACTAGACTAGTCAAAGTGAGAGTGAGCAATGGAGGGTTGGCAAAAGGTTTGATGATTAACATATATGAGATGGAATCCATAGTGACAATGAATAATTCATAAGACTCTCATATAGAAAAAATAAATCAAGAAATGTTTCAATGACAACCTATAATCCACACACATGTATGAAGTCTATACAATCATCATTTCCCACAAGTTTGTCTTATGTTTCATGATATTTGGAGGGTCTATTGATGAAACCTATTGATGCAAGTTTTATGCATGACATATTAGAATGAGTTAGAATCTAAAATTTTAGGATTTCAATAAATTTAAATTCCACTCTAGGGCATGAGTTTCAGGTATGCATTTTGTTACAACCTATTGATGGAATAGCTGGTAGGGCATGCAGGTTGTTGACAAGGTTTTTGGATGGAGGTGTGGTTCTTAATAAGGGGAGTGAATCTCTATATGAGTTGGATGGGTGATTGGATTCTAATATAGATTAGGTAGGTCTCAAAACAAACTCAAAAAAGAGGGAAAGGTAAGGTATAAAAGAAGGCTTCTATGTTTTTCAAGAATTACTTCCCTAGTTGGTTTTTAAAAAGACGTGCTCTCAGAACCTATGCCTATTGCTAGAAATAATTTCATGCACATAATCAGACATAACTAAGAAGTATGAAGGGATAATGATGTAAGAAATTCATAAGCCTTAACAAAGGTTGCTCCTTTTAGGGTAGCTATTGCACACCCTTAATCAGGAGGTTATGGCTCAGGCTAGTGAAGTATCTGAGGTAGTTTTAACACACACACAAAAAAATACATCAAAGAAAGCACTCATACACATTTAAAATTATGAATAAATTAAATTGACTATCTTAACCAATATATTTTACCAATATTTCAATAGCTATTACACATCTACAAATTAGTATATCAATCAAAATAATCAAGAATCCATTCACAACTATTACACACTAAGGATTATTGAAACATACAACCAAAAAAAGTAACAACTAATTACATAGAAATTGGAAATAAAATACACAAACACATTTACTGACAACTAAAATTCATGTTTCTCCTGTATTCAAAATTATTTCTTCTAAAAAAATCTAAGTTAGATTACAATTATTTATATAGACTTGGGGATGGGGTCATCTCATCTTCCACGTTTATGTAAGGTCATTACATGTGATATTTAGAACTTGAGTTCTAAGTGTGGTTGAGAACCATATAAGGGTCCAATTTTAGTTATTAATTTAATATAGCCTTTGCAAAAGATATACAATGTGTGCATGTGTATAAAGGTACTTTTTACAATTATAGCTTGATCTACATCACAATACTTCCTTTTATAGGTTGTGAGAACAACCAGTTGAATATTTTTAGATTAGCTACCTTCAAATGGAACTTAGACATACATACCATTTTATCAATGTTTTAGAACTAGTGACACTATTTTTATCTATGACCAATCTAACTAAACTATGCATTACATGTCACTAGTGCCTTTATAGAATATCCCTTTGGAAGGATTTATAGGGTTTTAACTAGAAGAAATTGATAGTGTTCACTTAATTTACCTTTGATATGCCATGTAATTGCAACTTTTTCTTATTTTGTTGCTAGATTTTCAATTTCATATTTGCACGCATGTTCATATTCCTGATCTAACTTAACTGTGAGATCTAATGGGTGATTGAGTCTAGATCTTTGAAAATTCCACTATCGACTCACACCATTTGATATTATACATGATGAAATGAAGGCATACCATTTGGTAGCTTCATGGGGCCTCTGTGCTCTTCATAATCCTAGCTCAAATGTATTTATGCCATGTGGTGGCTTCTCACTTATCTTGGGACCTTTGAAAATTCTCTTTTGATCTCACACTATTGATCCTCATGTAGTAGGATCCCACACACTATTGGATCTCTGTGTACTGGGCTCTCACAATGTTATCACTTGGTAGTTTTATGGATCTTTTGAATAGCCTTTATTGATGTGCCTGATTATGCACTATTAGATCTTTAGTACACAAGTTAACATGCACCATCAATCTTGGTGTTTGAATGTTTGACTCTCATAAGATTGACACATATCATTTCTAGATTCACTCTTGCAAACATGAACATGAAATAAATTAGCATGGTAGCCCCATGGGGATTTTGGGCTATTGACTTGTTGACTCTACATCTTCCCATGGGTCATTGATCTATCATTTGAGCTCCTGAGATGTTGCCATTTATCAATCTTAAAGAGTTATAGTAGTAGGGTATTTGGGGAAATTATTGTGATATTCTTGTGTAGGGAAATTGTTACAACATTCTTATCTGAGGCATGAATTTCATTGGGGAAATTATTTCAGACAAAATGTTCAAAGCAATTATCTTAAAGAGTCTATTTTATTGGGCAAAATGTCCATGGCAAAAATTTTAAAGGGCATGTTCAAAAGGTCTGAAGGGCATGTTCCCTAATTTTATTAGACAAAATATCTAAGACACAAAGCCTATAGTTTTTCATTGGACAAAATGCTTCAGATACAAAGCCTATAGGAATTGGTCTAGGCAAAAGGCCTAAAATAAATAGTCCAAGGAAAAAGTCCCAAAGGATAGGCTCGTAGGGCAAAATGCCTGAGACAAAATTCTTGAAGGGCATGTGTAAAAGGTCTAAAAGAATTCTATCAGGAAAAATGGCCATAAAAAAGGCTGAAGGTCATGTTCAAAAGTCCAAAGGGCATGTTTCTAAGGGAAAGGGAAATTATATTAGGCAAAATCTCTGAAGGAATTGTATTTTGTCAGATAAAATGGTTGCATCAAAACTTTCGAAGGATAGGATCATAGGGCAATGTGCTCAAGATAAAGAGTCCTGAAGGGCATGTGCAAAAGGTTTTAAGGGTTTAATTTGTGTCAAAAATGCCTGAAGGGTCTATTATATAGGGTACATTTTAGTGGGGAAAGATCCCAAGACAAAATTCCTAAAGGGTAAGTTTGGTAAGGCAAAGGGTTAATGCAAAAAGGTCAAAGGGTAGGTCTATTTCCTTAGGGAAAATGTCTTAGATGAAATGTCTAAAGGAATTCAATTGGCTTAGGGAAAATGTCTCTAATTTTTTTCCCAAAGGAATGGTTCAAAAAGGCAAAGGAAAGGGACAAAAGTCTTGAAAGGTAGGTCTATTTTGTCAGGGAAAATGTCCAGGCAAAAAACCCATAAACCCAATTCTATTGGGGGATCATATTAGATAAAATATCTACAATAATGTTCTCAACATGGACCAAATGCTTCAAGAAAAATGTCTAATAAAGATAAGTTGGATAAAATACCTGATAGAATAGGCCCAAAAACATAAAACATGAAAATACAAATTGCATAAGTCTAAAAAACATAAGCTTGATAGAAAGAATTAGTCTATGAACACAATACCAATGCTATTTTGCTAAAGCATGAGAAAGGGCCATAATCAATCTTCTCCTAGATTTTTGCATAAACATATAGAGGAGAGGCTCAAAATCAATGCCATAGTCTCAAAAAAGTGGGTCCCCATTTTTTTAAATAAAGAGGGGATGTTAGATAAAACAAATGGTGACTTACACGGGGAATACTCCTAAGTATTCAAGAACCTAAAACTCTGGTTTGCAATCTTAAATAAATCATGAAGTGTGTTACAAAATAATACTTAAATTATAAATATGAAAGAGACTTCCAAGTTCATTCACACAACATACTTGCCTTATATTTTTTTTGATCTATGTATGTCAAGCATGTAGTTTATTTAACCCTTGCTGTGATGAGTTTTTCAAAGGCTTTGATGAGGCTATATGTTTCATTCCAGTATATCTTAAAGATTAAAAATAAGGGAAGCTCAAGCATTGATTTGATGCCAACTAGGAATCTATATCCCTGATAGAGATACCTTGAGCTCATTCTCTTCTCATTCCATTATTTTATTTTGATCATGATGCATGGTACATTAACCTTATTTCATCATGCAAGCCATTTGATTTTATTTATATTTTCTTTAGCTCTTTTGAAATCATTGGTTTTCTTCTTCTTTTCTTTTTTTATTGAATGAAAAAGAGGAGAGCTGGAACCCTAATGATTTGGTATAATTATGAAACCAATCATTACTAGAATGTCCTTATCATCCACACCTATACCCATAATTATCACTTCCAATAGGTATTTAATGTGATAAGTGATTTTGATCCAATAACCAAGAAAATTTTCTAAATTTGTATGAATTACTCTAAGATAAACTTCCACATACCTAGTAAAAGTATTAAATTGTGACACCATACAAAATAATCCATGATTACCTACCTTAATCCTATAGACTTAAAAATACAGATTGAGATTGACAGGGTGAGATTGACAGTAGGATTAGGCACAGTAGTAATGACTTTATTCCTTAAGATGTAATGCTAAACTTTCTTCATAGATTTGATAAGGGTGAAAATATATTTATCAATCATAGAATACTTGAGTTATGAATATTTCAAATTTGTGCTCATAAATGCAATTAGATGCTCAGTCTCATCCTTATTTTACATGATGACAACTCCAATTGTATGCTCTAAAGTGAATGATTATAAGTAGAAGTCTTTCATAAAATTTGGACTGATCAATATTAGAGCCTGTGATATAACATCTTTACTATCCTGAAAGGACTTTTGAGCTTCATCCATCCACTCTATTTTGGCATCTTGCTTGAACATGGAATTTAGAGGTCTAACTATTTCTATAAATCTTGAGATGAAATTCCTTATGAAGTTAATCTTTTTGAAAAATGATTTAAGCTGCTTCTTGCTATTTTATGACTAAATTTTTGAAATCATTTAAATTCTATCTGGATCAATGATGATCCCATCCTTGGTGATGATTTGCCCCAAAATATTACCTTAAGTCACTCTAAATATGCTTTTCTTTAGGTTTAGGGAAATACTAAACCTTTTGCATCTCTCGAATATGGACTAAAAGTGACTTGTATGGTCTTCCCTATGCTTTGAAATTATCATAAGATCATCTATGTAGATGATTATGAATTTTCTTTTTAGTCATTTTAATGCATGATACATGGTGTGTTAAAAGGTATCTCTTACATTTATTAGGCCAAATGACATCCTCTTATACACATAATTTCCCCACTTCATAGTGAATGCTATCTTCATTCTATCCTCAGATTACACTAGCACTGGATTGTAGCTTGAAAATCCATCTTAAAAGGACATCATTTTAGAACCACTTACTATCTATATCACCTCATCTAGAGAAGGTAGAGGATAATTATCCTTTTTAAAAGCCTTATTTAGGTTCTTAAAATTGACACATAATTTGATCTCACCAGTTTTCTTTCATACTGGGACCAAATTAGCCACCTAGGTAGAATGTCTTATTAAAAAGATGATTTTTATGATTAGAAGCTTCTCTATTTCTTTTTAAATGAGAGGCTCCATAATAAAATTAACTAGCCTTTGCCTTTACTTTAATGGCCTATGATCTAGTTTCAAGGGAATCATATGGGTGATGACCTACGGGTTATATACTTTCAAATCTTCATATGTCCAGACAATGATGTACTTATATTGAGTGATTAGATACTTCACTCATTATCTCTCTTCTAGGTTGTAATTAAGACTGATATTAACATAATGTGGGCTATGTTCATCTCCCATATTTTCTCTTTTGAAGTCTGATTCATTGACCTTGGGTTGCTCGAGTTGCTGTGCTTGAGGATCTATGTCAAATGGTCTTTCTAAGGAGATCAAGATGGTTATAATTTGATTCTCTTTAAACTAAATAACTCCCTCTTTTTCTGAATCCTCTTAATATAGGTGATTAATGTACTTGTCATCTATGATTTGGGATTTAAATTCCCCTAAATTAATTAAAAACTGAATAATCTACTGGTCATCATCAAAGACCTAATTTTTTTTACGTTATCTAGAACAGAGGGGCAAGGTACCAATTTAATTAAGATTTTTTTTACCTTAGATTCTTGTAGTGGCTCTAGATTAGTAATAACAACTAATGATTCAATAATTTGATTTTTCTCTCTAGGAAGTGCTATTATGTTGAAAGTTTACAAGATTTTAATTAGGTCCCATGCTTTATGTTTGTATCTCTTTAAATAAGATAACTTGCATTTGTATTTATTTCTAACTTGATTGATCACTAGCTCTGAGTTGTGAAATACTAATATTTGCTTCATAATATTCTTGAGTGTAAACTGTAGTCCTATAACTAAAGCCTCATACTCAACTCTATTATTAGTACATAGAATTACAACCTGTATGCTACCAAGAACCTTTTACCTTATGTATCAATCAACGTGATTCCCATGCCTGATCCTTACTTGGATCTAGCACCATCAAAGCATAGAGTTCATAACTGATTGGAACCTTTAGGTTTTTGATTTTATACTTGACTCTGCATAGTAAAAGTATAAATACCAAGGCTAGGAGACTCATACTTTACATCTCCATTCTTGATGTTATACTCCATAATGGGATACTTCATCATTGACTCTCTATCAATTTTGATTTGATTCACAATTCCTTTCCATGGCAACCAGATATTAGAAAAGTCTATAGAGAGATATTCATTTAGTGTTTTAGACCAATCCTTGCTCAACAATAGTCCATAGCCTTTGGGTATGTCTACCACTATAATATTAATGGTCATTTGGACTCATGGTTAAAATGCTACTTGAATGCGCACATTAGTCAATTCTCCAACTACTATTACTACTATCTTGTTTGATTATGAAACTATCCTCTTTGAAGTGCTTGGTGTCAAACCAAGATTTTAACATATGGATTTAGGCATAATAGTTGTAGATGCTCCAGAATCAACTAAACAATTATGAATATTCTTACTGAATGCTTGGATAGTCAATAGGAAGGGTGGAACTTCAAGCTTACTCTTGTAGATGATGTTGGTGTTAAATGTTTTTGCTTTGTCTATAGATGCTTTAGATTTTTCCATAGGTATCTTCCTAGAAATAGACTTATAGAGCAACTCCTTTTGTTCGATAATCTGAGCTAACTCATGAAGAGTTATATTTACTTTGATTTTCTTCATATCCTCAAAAATGTTGTATCTTCCTTTCCTTGATTTTTCCTTGCTTTGCTACTAATTATTCCCATTTAGAGGGGGAATATTAATATTTACTTTAGGATTAGAAGGAATCACCATGGTATTTGGAGGAGTTGATGTTGTAAGTGGATACTTATTCCTTAGATTGTATGCACCTCTCTGGAATTGCTATAAAGTGTTAACTTCATTGATATTGTGTTCTAGTTCATTATCATCTTTTCCTGGGAAGGGAAAATCATGAGTTTCAAAGAACATGATAATCATAGAAGAGCCAAGATCTAGATGATACTCAGATAGATTATGCATATGATCTTGTTTGACTACTTCTTACTAAAAGATTTTAAACACTGTGCAAAACTCAGCATAGTTAAGCTCACCATGCTTAAAAGTATTGTGAATTCTACACTATTTGGGAAGAGTCATTTCTACTATGTTGATCTCTAGAATCTTGTTAGGCTACTCATGCCTATTGAATGGTCTGTTATATCTTTAGAATCTAGAATTTTGATTATCGGTTGGGCCATTAACATTGCTCACTTTCTTTACATATTCAAGAAGTCATTACTCAACTTTTGATCCATATTTTGGATAGAATTTAGTTTTATCTTTGTAGAATCATTACCTTGTAAAATAGTAGTGGTGAGTTGAGTTGATTTTTGATTCCATTGGTAACCATTTCTTTTCATATGATTGTTCAAGAAGTTAAAATTTCGCTGTGTTGTTTGTGTAAATAGAGGTAGTGTGTACAATTGATTTTGATTGAATTTAGGAGCATTCTACTTCACATGTGGTATCAGATTCAATGATGGAAAGTCATTATTGACATTAAACACACTAGGAATTTGAGGATTGAGCTATTTATATATATTGATGGATCCTTTGTAAGCTAATGTCAAACTATTAACAACAACTTATCTTCTTAGGAACATGGTAGTAATAAGATCTAGTGCATTCTTGTACATCTCCAATGCTAATGGCTCATCTAGTTTGTACCTTGGGATCAACTAATTATACATCTTCTAGAACCTTATGTTAAAAGCATGGATGGGATCATTAGGTTCTCTCCTCATGTTGGTCAAGATTGGTGACCTATCTAAACTATACAAGAAAAGCTACTTGAAATTCATCCCAAGAAGTGATAGAAATTTCCATTAGATTTAAATACCAATCATAAGAAGCATCCATTAAAGTAAAAGGAAATAATATACATGCAAAATCCTCATGGACAACATTCATTATCCTTAATGTAAATTTAAAAGATCTGATATGTTCCTCTATTATTCTTACTCCTATAGGAGAAAAGGATAGTAAGTACTTTTTAGGGTTTTGAGGTAAATCATGCACATATCCTAGGATGGTAATAACATATCCAACTAACTAGGGCTGAGCCATTGGTTGGTTAATAGATAAAGGGTTCCTTACAAGTAAGGGGTTCCCTACTGGAGGAGGTGAATTATTCTGAACTGGGGTTATTGTCACAGTTCTAGGTCTCCTAAGATTTGTCAGGGGTGACACTAGAAAACTAACCTAGGAATTAGATCTAGTCACTCTCTTGGGTAACTTTAGTGAAACTCTACAAGAATAAATACTATTATAAGTGGGGTATGGCCTTCCTTCTAGTGCTAGTGGAATTATTGATATAGGTTTTACACACACCATAATTGAATGAGGTAGCCTATAATGTTTTAATATCTCAATGGAGGTAAAATCCACTCTAGGTCATGAGTTGTAGGTTTTTAGTTTATTACAACCTATTAATGGAATAGTTGGTAGGACATGCATGTGGTTGAAAAGGTTTTTAGATGGAGGTGCGGTTCCTAATAAGGGTAGTGAATCTCTATGTGATTTGGATGGGTGATTGGATTCTAATCTAGAGTGGGTAGGTCAAAAAAAAACTCAAAAAGGAGGGAAGGGTAAGGTAGAAAATAAGGCTTCCATATTTTTTAGGAACTACTTCCCTGGTTGGTTTCTAAATAGACCATGCTCTTAGAACCTATGCCTATTGATAAAAACAATTGCAAACACACAATCATACATGGTTAAGAAGTCTAAGGGGATAATGATGCAAGAAATTCATAAGCCTCAAACAAAGGTTTTTCCTTTTAGGGTAGCTATTACACACCCTTAATTAGGAGATTATGGCTCGGGTTAGTAAAGTATTTGAGGTAACTTTTGCACACATAAAAAAATACATAAAAAAGTAATGTTACACATTTAGAATTGTGAATCAAACAACTTGAATATCTTAACAAATATATTTTAACAATATTTCAATAGATGTTGCACATCTACAGATCAGTACATCAATCAAAATAATCAAGAATCCATTCATAACTATTGCACACTAAGGATTATTGAAACATATAACCAAAGAAAGTAATAACTAATTACACAAAAATTGGAAAGAAAATAAACAAACACATTTGTTTAAGATCAAAATTAATGTTGCTCCTATATTCAAAATTCTCTCTCCTAAAAAAAAACCAAGTTGTATTACAATTATTTATATAGACTTGGGGAAGGGTCAACTCATCATCCAAGTTCATGCAAGGTCATTACTTGTGATGGTCAGAACTTGAGTTCTAACTATGTTTGAGAATTGTATAAGGGCCCAATTATAGTTATCAATTTAAAATAGCCTTTGAAAAAGATATGTAATGTGGGCATGTGTATAAAGGCACTTTTTACAAATATAGATCAAAATGCATGACAATATTTCCTTTTATAGGTTATGAGAACAACCTATTGAATATTTTTAGATTATCCACCTTTAAATGGAACTCAGACTTGTGTACCACTTTATCAATGTTTTAGAACCAGTGACACTATTATTACCTATGACCAATCTAACTAAATTATGTATTGTATGTCGCTTGTGGATTTATAGAATATCCCTTTGGAAGGATTCACAGGGTTTTAACTCAAAATAATTTATAGTGTTCAATTAATTTACCTCTAAGATGTCATATAAATGTGGCCTTTTCTTGTTCTATTATTAGATCTTTAATTTCATATTTGCATGCATGTTTGTATTCCTGATTTTGCTTAGCCATGAGACCTAATGTTTGATTATGTCTAGATCTTTGAAAATTCCACTATCAACTCGCACCATTTGATCTTCTACATGATTAAATTTGGGTGTGATATTTAGCATCTCTATGGGGCCTCTGTGCTCTTCATAATCCTAGTTTAAATGTTTTTATGCCATGTGGAGGCTTCTCACTTATTTTTGGACATTTGAAAAGTCTCCAATGATATCACACCATTGATATTCAAGTACTAGGCTCCCACATACTATTGGATATCTATGCACTAGGATAATGCAATATTTCCACTTGGAACTTCCATAGAGCTTTTGAAAAGACTTTGTTACTATTCTTGATTATTCACCATTAGATATTTAGTACATGAGTTAACATGCACTGTTGAAATTGGTGTTTGACTGTTTGACTCTTGTAAGCTTGACACCTATCATTTCCAAATTCACTCCTATAAACATGAACATGAAATGACTTAGAATATATACATGCATACATATATATTATATATATGTGTGTGTGTGTGTGTGTGTGTGTGTGTGTGCATGTATATATATAATATATATGTATGTATGTATATATTATATATATGTATGTATATATATAATATATGTGTATGTATATATACATATATATATATATATATATATATACATATATATATGTATATATATATATATACACACACACACATACACACACATATACATATATAATAAAGTGCTTAAATTTAGGGGTGCCACTTGGTATCCCTATAGGGATTTTGGGCTCTTGACTTGTTGACTCTAATACACACACACACACACACACACACACACACACACACACACACACACACACACACACACACACACACACACACACACACACACACACACACACACACACACACACACACACACACACATATACATATATAATAAAGTGCTTAAACTCAGGGGTGCCACTTGGTAGCCCTATAGGGATTTTGGGCTCTTGACTTGTTGACTCTACTTCTTCCCATAGGTCATTGATCTGCCATTTGGGCTCCCAAGATGTTTCCATTTGTCACTCTTTAGGAGTTTTGGTAGTAGAGTATTTAGGGAAATTATTATGGAATTATTGTGTAGGGAAATTATTGTGGCATTATTTTCTGGGACATGATTTTTTTTGAGGAAATTATTTTAGACAAAATATCCAAAGAAATTATCCCAAAGAGTCTATTTCATCAAGTAAAATGTTTGTGATAAATTTTTTGAAGGGAATGTTCAAAAGGTCCAAAGGGAATATTATATAATTTTTTTGGACAAAATGTCTAAGACACAAATCCTACAATTTTTCATTAGATAAAATGTCTGAGACACAAAGTGCATAGGAATTGGTCTTGGGCAAAACGCTGAAAATAATTAGTCCAAGGCAAAAGTCTTAAAGGATAGGATTGTAAGGCAAAATGCCCAGGAAAAAATCCCCAAAGGGCATGTAAAAAAGGTATGAAGGAATTTTTTCATATGGTTGCAATAAAAAGGCTGAAGGGCATGTTTTGAAGGGCAAGGGCAATTCTGTTGAGCAAAATGTCTCAGATAAAATGTTTGAAGGAATTAAATTTATTTGGACAAAATTTATAGGGCAAAACTTTCAAAGGATAGGCTCATAGGGAAAATGCTCGAGATAAAAAGTCCTAAAGGGCATGTGCAAAAGGTCCAAAGGGTCTACTTCATGGTAAAAATGCCTGAAAGATCTACTTTATAGGGTACATTCTGGTGGGGAAAGGGACCGAGATAAAATTATCAAAAGGTAATTTTGGTAAGGAAAAGGGTAAATGCAAAAAGGTTGAAGGGTAGATCTATTTACTTGAGGAAATGTCTCAGAGAAGATGTCTGAAATAATTCAATTTTATTGGGGAAAATATCTTAGATAAAATGTCTGAAGGAATGGTTCAAAAAGGTAAGGGTGTGGGATAAAAGTCATGAAGGGCATGTATACTTCATTAGACAAAATGCCTACAACAAAAATCCCATAGACCCAATTCTATTAGGGGCATTATTTTGGATAAAATGTCTATAACAATGTTTTTGACATGGACCAAATGCTTTGAGAAATTTTTTTGATAAAGATAATTCAAATAAAGATAAGTCAGATAAAAGCCCTGATAGAACAAGGCCAAAAACATAAAACTTGAAAAGACAAATTACATAAGTCTAAAAAAGATAATCCCAATAGAAATAATTTTTTTATGAACACAATACCAATGCTATTTTGTGAAAGCATGAAAAATGGCCATAATCAATCTTTTCACAAATTTTTGCATAAAAATATAGAGGAGAGGCTCAAAATCAAGGCCATAGTCTAAAAAAAGTGGGTCCTCATTTCCATAAATAAAGAGGGGATGTTAAGTGAAACAAAACCAAGACTTTAAATTAAACATAAAGGGTCCTAATCAACTAGAGAAACCCCTCATACCATCATTTGGTCTTGTGTAATAGGGGAAGTGCCTTCTGTTCTATCTTAGATAGAGGTCACTCTTAGAATATTGAAATCCTATAGGTTGGTCATAAAAATACTATAAGGATGGGTTGGAAACTTGATGAATATTTTAAAGAGATTTTAAAGGTTATAATAGACATGAAATAAGATAAAAACCATGCATAAGGGATATAAATTTATTAGGGTGGTTCAAACCCATATGGATGCAGTCAAAGTGCACTAGGCCTAATGCCTAAAAGGGGTTTAACTTCATTTCTAGTGATATGAGAGAATTACAAAAAATTGAAACACTTGTATGGGGAGTTATAAGGAGTTTTTGAAATATTGGAAAGCAAAAGAGACTATAGGTACACAATTTATTAGCTTTAGATAATCATAGGGTATGCAAAATGGAGAACAAAGCTTGAGAGGTTGACTTGAGATGATCACACATACATGAAGGCTTAGCATGTAAGTATGAGGAGTTGGGGAATGTTGAATAAGGTCTTTAATAATGATCTTGTGTAATTTGTTTAGGTTTCCAACATTAGAGCTTTATGAACAAACCTTAGAGGTGAAAAGTACCCGAAACCCCCCAAAACCCTTCTTAAGGACCTGATTGGGAAAATAAAGGAGGGGAATATAGATGATATATAATTACTTGAGAGATTATTGGAGCTTTTAGAGGACTCACCAAGGCTCCTTACCATCCATTTTTATTTCAACCTACTTATATAGATAGGGTGTAAAATGGATTTTATTGATTGTTTTTGGTATTGTGTAGGTATGGAAGGGTTTAAAAGAATGTGATCCACTTTGGGGGGAAATAATGGGAATTAATATAATTCACCATATCCATTTCATGATTCAATAGATCTCATAACTATCTCTACAAGTGCCTTCATCTCAACCAGTCTAAACTGACATAGTGAACAAGTTAGTGAGAAGGTGAAAATTCATAGTGGGAAGCCTTTTAAAGTATACCTGAGGTATATAAGAGGATGGAGGCTCTTTATAAGTTTCATACACTCCTCTTTATGGGTCCAATTGGAAAACTGAAGACCATCTTAGTGTCAAGTGTGAAGGGTGAGTGGAAAAAGAGTGATTAATATTGTAGGTAGGGATAACTCATGTCCAGAAGAATCTTGATGATTAGGGATAAAAATAATGCATGATGGGGATTGTTTATAACCATTACATATTATTTAAATCATCTCATCTATCTCTAGTCTACTATGTGATGTTCAAATAAGGCCAAATGATGAAGACAATTTCTAGGCATACAAATAAAGAATCCTATGCCACATCTCAGGAGTTTCATGCATTTGAGGTAAATTTATCCTATAAGACATTGCATGGTCTATTAAATATTATATTATCATTCATTTTAAACTCCTCTTAGTTTGAAACATGTTCTATTGGCTCTTGGACTTCTTTATCTTCTCTCCTCTCTCAAATTCTATAAGTAGTAGCTATTTTGGCTCTTGTAGACTAATACCACACCATGTATGGTGAAGCCTTGCTAGTTTTTACATTGTAATTTTCCTTTTAAAAATAAATTCAAGTCTAGTTTTGAGTTCATTAACATTTATATAAGTGTATAAAGTGATTTATGGTGATGTTAAGTGATAAACTTCTATCCTTGCTTCTCTTTATCCTATCATGTTTATGCAAGAGTTCCTATTCTAATAGGTCATATAGAGTGTAGATAGTGTGTTAGGATACTTGAAAGTGTAAAATTGTTATTATAGTGTGTAATATAACATTTTGTTCACTTACATTGTGTTTTCTCATGCATATCACCTCTATGTTGAAACACTTAAGAACCTATTAAGACTTGAAGGTTGGTTTATAGGTCTTGTTGCTTAGTGAAATAAGTATGATGGTCATGTGGAAATAATTTTGGTGTATCACCCCCTTAGATTAGTTTAATTTCATGAAAACTTCTATCTCTTTCACATAATCAATAATTTAATTAGGTGATAAGCATTTTATGGTATATTTAGGGAGTTAGCCCTTAAACCTAGAGGTCTACTTCTGCTATAGGTAAACCCACATAGATATAAGTATTATCATGTTTCCAAAATCGAGAGGATTCTTAAACACCCTCCTATAGGTTGAAATATTTGGTTATAACAATTCTATCATGTTTTGTGGGACCCATTTTCCTCAAGTCAACTTGTCAAGGTAAATGTTAGTCTTGACAACATCAGTTGTAAATTGGTGTGCTACTTAGCATTTGGTAACTCCATTCAAGGGAAAATATGGTTTAAGGCCATTGTTTTGTCATAAAATTTCTCTCTTAATTCATGATCCTTATTAGGTCATCATCTAGTAGAGTTATCAATCCTATCATTCCAACTATTCAACCTAAACTTCTTCTTAAAGTTCAATACCCTCAACCTAATCTACCCTTTGAAGACCAAGAAGATTTTTCTAGCTAAGAGAGTGAAGAACTTGAATAAATACAAGACATCATGGATAGGTCACATGATTTTATTTCCTTTAATACTGAGAATCCAATTCATCTTGGTGCATATGATGCCATTCCCCCTAATGCTATAAAGAGTATGCCTACTTTCAATGGTGAGGGTCATGTTACACCTAGTGAACACATCAGGGGTATCTCTATTTTTTTTAGTTTCCATAATATCACTAAGGAGAATATTTAAATTAGACTCATTTACATGTACCTTAGAGGGAAATCACTTGATTGGTATAGGACTTTTCCCAATGGATGCATCACATCATGGGATGAATTTAGAGTGTTGTTAACTTCAAGGTTTGAAGATGAAAGTGACCATACTTCTCTCATACACCAACTCAATGTGATCAAGATATCCCCTAAGGAAATAATGCATGAATTAAATGAGAGGTTTTAAAATATTTGGTATAGATTGCCTCCTCCCATGAGACCACCTACTAGCTTTGTATTCCCTACATACTTGAGAGCCATTGGTACTGATATTGTTATCATGCTTCAATCCATGGGTGGTTTCACTCTTCCCAAAGCATATGATCTTGACATTAGATTTGAGAATAGCCTCATTTAGGTAGGAAAGTTTCCTCTTAAGGTTTCTATGCCTTTACTACCTAATATACCAACTGTAGATCTAGACATTTCCCAAGTTCCTAATGTTAATGCCAAGCCTACGACTGCTCCTAACAAGGTAGATGAACCTTATCTATATGCAAGAATTCAAACCTTAGAAGCTAAGCTTAAGAAAGAGAGAATTAAAAGAGGTGTGAATACTAAATCATATCCATATCAACAAAAATATGGGAGAGGAAGAGGTTAAGGGCAACTTAATTTTAATAGTACTACCAATGTGTACAATCCTAATTCCACCACTAATGCAAGAGAAATGGTATTGCTGCATAACAACTTGGTGCAAGGAGAATATTGGAAATAAGTAAAATTCATGGATGCCAATTAGGGTTAATATAAATCTTTAGTTTCTCAAAGAGGAGTCATTCCTCTCCTAATAGATGAAGATGAAGTCATGATGCAAGTGAGGATTGACATCCTCAATGAGAAAGTTTCACCAAATTCTTGGTGGAAGATAATTTTGTCCTCAATCAAGGAACTTATATTGAATACAAAACTAGATAAAATATTAAGGATCTAGGAGGTGATGGTAATGTGCCTACAAGTTCATCTAATCCTTTTACAAGGTAGTAAAACATGAATGCAAGCATGGCAATCCCAAACACTCCTACACCTCTTTTAAATCATAATGTGGCAAGGTTTTCTCAAGGTGATTTTATTACTCAAGTTTAAAAAAATTATTTGCCTCCAAGGACCCAAGATAAGGTGAGTAATTCTGCCCTAAACATATTGGATTCATTGAAAATTTCCAAATCATCTATCTCTTTATGGGATGTCCTCCATATGCCTGACCAAAAAGATCTCCTACAAAAATAGCTATCCATTATTCCTATGAGTATTTCACCTTTAATTCAAAGTCATGGACATTTTGATCTTAAAAATTTCCCTAACACCACTTTTTAACCATCTACTAAAGCTAAGAATCCTCCACCCTTCTATCTCACTCTCATAGTGGGTGAAAAAATAGTACAAAATTGCATAGTTTTAGATTATGGTAAAAATAGGTTTTGAAGGGACCCCGAAACCCTACACAAGGGGAAAGATAGACCTTAAAGCACAACCAGGTTAACAAAAGAACTTGATTTCAGAACAGAACCAAAACCAGGTTTTACATGGACCTGTAACCAACAAATATGACCATAAAAAGTAGCTGACAAACACTGAGCTGAAAGTTAACCAGCTGGAACAGCTAGCTGAACAGCCTTCCAGTCTAGTAACCAGTAAAACCAACCAATTTACTGCCTCTGAAAAAACTAGTCAGCAAAAGGGACCTTAAGATGAATCTTTTAAGTTTAGATTTTTTTTACATGACCAAAGATTCATATCAAGAGGAGGGATCGAAGGCTTAGACTTCTTTCTCCTAACTGCTGTCCATCCATCCTCCACCTTGGCTACCTCAACAACCCATGCCTCAGAAGACAATGATCTTTGGGTTCTAGAGGGCATAAAATCCTTATGAGAATTAAACACAGTTTGGATCTTTGAGAGATCCTCTTGAATAGGGGATGATACCACCACCTCCTCCTCTGGTTCAATAGTATCACTAACCACAGCCACCACAGGGGCTTCATTAGAATGATTCACCAATGATTCCTCTTCATCTTCCAGTTCAGATTGTGAACTTTCCTTGTTCCCAGTCTCAGATTCTGAAGTTGCTTCTAGAGGTTGTTTGTCAAAATTGCATAGTTGATAGTGGTGCCTCTACATTAGTCATGCCCAAAGTTGTAGCTGATAAGTTGGACATAAAATATGAACCCCATATAAAATGAGTGATTCAAATATATGGTACACTTGATAATATAATAGGTGTGATAAAAAAATTGATGGTCTTCCTCCATTATTGTCCTAACTTTCCTATCCTCCAAGACATTATTGTTGACCTTCCTGCTCATTTTTCAATCTACCTTTCAAGAGACTTTACAACCAAGATAGGAGGTTACATATAAATTGATTGGTCCTTATTGGCCTTTAGGATAAGGTATAGAGCCAAGGTGACCATAATAACTCATCCCCTTGAAAAGTTTCACATTGATTCCTATATTGAAGCAATCTCTAACTTGAATTGTGTGATCAATGAGAAGGAAGAGTCTAATGTGGATGATGGTGATTCTAAACTTGAGGTATAGTTGACTTGTTTCTAGATGAAATGGTGTAGATACTTATGAGAATGATTCTTATGCATACTTTGAGAAAATTGACCTTGGCACCTATATCATCCATGAAGAACCATTTGAAGGAGTTGAGGTAAGTCTCAAACATTCCTTCTCACAAGCTACTAAGAGTAATCATTTGATTCATGTATATGATGATGATGGATTAAAGAAATGATTGATCATAATAGTGGGAAGAATGATGTATTTCTACCTGCCATTGATGAAGTTGCCCTTGATGATGAAACTCATGAGGAATAGGAGGATGACTTATGGAAAAAGTTCAATGCCATATGTTACGATTTCAATCAGCTAAGTAATGTTATTCCCCCTCCTAAGAAGTCCATATCTAATGTGTTTGTTAATGAATCTAACAAACATTATGTTGAATGTTACATCAAACATTAAAATGTATGTCAATTTGTTATCCAAAGGTTTGCATTAATAGAGGAGTTTCATGAGTCCAAGGTGAGTTTTGTTGTGCTTTAAGGATAGTCAAGAACTCCATATGATGATGAGTTACATTCAGAGGTATTGAAACATAAATAATATATTGGTATCTCTATGTATCAAGCACATCATGCATAAGAAGATAGAAAGATTGAGGTAGCTGTCATACATTCTAATATATAGTTTGGGGAAGACATATTAGATATGACAATGATTAAGAGGATTTCAACTCCAATCAAGGCTCTTAGAGAGCAAGAAAGATAATTTATGAAGGCTCAAAATAGTCCAATTTTAGGCCTAAGAAGACATAGAGGTAGTAGGCTTATTTATCACCTACATATGCAAGTCGTTGATGATGAGCATGCTTATCATGACAAAGTGCCTTCATGGAGTGACAAAGATGTAATAAGAACCATCTTTGACCCTGGTTTAAGTATGGTAAGATGTTTTTCAACTCAAAAGTGAGGTTTTTTAAATATTATATTAGGTGTGTGTGACTTTATTTCAGTTGTGTTGTGTTCCATATCTGTTCTAGTAGAAAACATGTGTTTTTTTTGGGTGTGTCTTGTTTTGTATGCCTTTCTTTGTGTTTAAAATGATGTCAAAGGTAAATTGTGTGTTAAAATAATGAAGAGATGACTCCATGTCCCAATGGATAGGATTAAGAAATTAGTATTGGCATATAAAGCATACCACCCTTGGGAAATCACCAATAATGTTGACTATTTTTACCACATGTCAAAATAAGTCAACCCCTTATAGTCTAAAACTTGAATAGGTGTCTTTTAACATGATATAGGGTGTGTCATAGTCAATTTAATGTGTTTTAATTTGTTTCTATCCTTGTTCATGGTAAAATTTAGTCCTTTTATCTCCTCCAACATCCAATATGTTGGATTCCTTGTTAGGAATGTTAGGACTAATTGAAACTTATAGGTTCCTAACTAAAAATCAAGAAAACAAGTGAAAAGGATGTTTTGAAGGTTATATGGCCTATGGAGGAGAGTTTAACATGGAATAATATTATGAAGTGAAAATTATTAGCTTCCATAAATCTATTTCCATGCTTTATCTTCTTTGGAAGTGCCAAAAATTAGCAAAAACCATTTATATTCTCCATCGCTCTATAAAGCAAATAAAACTAGTCAACAAGTTTTTTGATGGTACGACTAGTAAGAGAGTTTCCAAGTCAAATGATATTGTTATTGGATATAAAAATTTTTCTACTTAAAATTAATGATAGCATTTAAAGTATTGGCTTCCTAAGCTTTATGAACCATTCTTAATAAAATGACTATCTATTTCTACTTGTTGTTTCCCACACCCTGCAGGTTTTCCTCTTGTATGAGCAAGTACATACAATTAAATTTTTGAAATTGATTATAAAATATTTGAAATTTATCCTTTCATGTTTTCCATCTTGGTTTTAATGTTTGGATTTTATTTTATGAGGCAAATAGTTTAGGTTGGAGGTTGATGTCACTAGTGAACTTGCAGTTAGATTCCATCAATTACAAAAGGTTTATTTATTTTAAATGGTTTAAAATGGATATGATATGATATGATTCATGTTTTTAATTTAATAAAAATAAATTTATTTCTTATCTAGGTCTTTTAAAATCATGCATTGATCAAACACAAAGTCATATGTAACACACAATCAACTTCCTGCATGATTCCATACATAGTCTCAGCATGGTCATGAAAGTTTAATGAAGATTTTAATAGTTTGTAAACATCCTTAAAAGCATGAAAAATAAATTAAAGGCCCTTAAAATGACATAAGATATACTATGATAGCCAATTCAGTCCTTTACATAGTCTTATATTACCAATCTACACCTACAAATGCTATAGAGGAGATCAATCACATTGGAGCAGAGAAATTGTCTAGTTTCAATCACTTCATGGTTGAAAAGGTCTAGTTTGAAGAAGATGATATGGTCCAAGTTAAACCATAAGGTCACTTTACATGCATAAATCCATGTTGATAATCACTGCCTATACACATAAATGTCCACCTATAGGTGGTCCCATAGAGATCTAGAAGTGTGATATGGAGGAGTTTGGCATTTTCAAATACCTTTATTAAGTTTGAGTAGTTTTATGATATCATGAAAACCATGATTGAATCATTAGATTGGTAGGAAAATTTAAAGAACCATGCTCAAGTTAAGAAACTTAGTGTGGGGATGAGTTCCCTAAAAACCCCAAAATAGAGCCCTAGCCACTTTTGGAGATACCATATAATAGTGTGACATAAGTATAGATGAGTCCAAATGCATACTATATATTAGACCTATCTTAGGGGTATAAATTTTAAATAGAGACCTTATGTGTGACTAGAGGAACATGATGTTTAGAGGCCTCCAATTTTGATATTTGTTCACTTTAGTTTTTTAGTGCCTTCTATAGGATTTGATCTTTCAAGTGACCTTCACATCCCAAGATGGTAATGTAAGATTATACATCCATGATAAATGGTCTTATTGAGTTTAGGAACACACAAAAGATCCAAATAATTTCAAGGAGGTCTATAATACTAGGTTTTTTGACCTATAAATGTACCTATAGGTGTACTTTTTCTCAACAGTCCACCTATAATTGACTATATGTATCTACAGTCTTATGATATAGACCCAGACATGAAATACCAATGAATAAGGAAACCTACAGGTTGGAATCATCTCCGAATACCTCTAAGGAGACCTTAAACCTTGTGCCATAGGTTTCAAAGATTGGTAATTCACCTACAAGATCCCTTTTGCCTCAACAAAGTCAACTACAATTGACTGTAGTATAATAGTGGCCTAAATAATGATTACCTTTGTGAGTGGACTAATAAATACATTATGAAGGGTGATATAAATGACTGTGGGAGGATAATGATGACTCCAAGAAGGAATTTAAGCATTTCATACAATATCTAAGACCAAATATACACCTAAAGGCATGGTGAAACATAAAACACAGTCACATATAATTAACACCTATGTTAAGAACATCACAAGGTATGAAATGAAGGATTTGGAAAGGATCAAAGAGTTTTGACATGATATATATCCTAATAAAAGTGTTTTATATCATATAAAATTCTAAAGGCAAGATAATAGAGCATTTAAGGGTCTAATCTCCAAAGTATACCATAGTCATAATTAACCTGCAGACTAGACCAGCCAAAGTGAGAGTGAGAAATAGAGGGTTGGAAAAAGGTTTGATGATTAGAATATATGAGAGTGAATATGTAGTGAAAATGACAACTTAATAACACTCTCATATAGAGGAAACAAGGTAATAAATTTTTTAAGGACAACCTACAGTCCACACACATGTATGAAGTTTGTACAGTCATCATTTCCCATAAGTCTGTATTGGGTTTCATGACATTTTGAAGGTCTATTGATGAAAAAAAGCCTTTAAATTAAACATATAGGGTCCTAATCACTTTTATAAACCCCTCATACCATAATTTGGTTTGGGGAAATAGGGGAAGTGCCCTCTATTCTATCTCAGATAGAGGGCACTCCCAGAATATTAAAATCTTGTAGGTTGGTCATACAAATGATATGAGGATGGGTTAAAAATTTTATGAACCTTGCAAATATTTTTGAAAGGATTTTATAGAAATTAAAAAACATAAAAACCATGCACAAGGGATATAAAAGCAATAGGGTGGTCCGAACCCATATGGATGTAGCCAAATCCCACGAGGCCTAATCTAGGCCTAATGCCTAAAAGGGGTTTAAATTCATTTATAGTGCTATGAGATAATTATAAAACATTGAAACAATTTCATGGGGATTCATAAAGAGTTTTAAAATTATTATAATGCAAAGGATACCATAGGTAAGCCATCTATTGGCTTAAGACCATCACAGGGTATGTAAAATGGAGAACAAAGTTTGAGAGGTTGACTTGAGATCCTCACACCTACATGAAGCCTTAACATAGGAGTTTGAGGAGTTTGGGAATGTTGAAAAAGGTCTTGAACAGTGATCTTTTGGAATTTATTAAAGTTTCTAATGTCAGAGCTTTATGAACAAACCTTAAAGGTGAAAAGTACCCAAAACCATCCAAAACCCTTGCTAAGGACTTGATTGGGAAAATGAAGGAGGGGAATAAAAATTATCTATAATGACATACAAGATGATTTAGATTGTATAAGACTCACCAATTCTCCTTAAAATCCATTTTGATTTCACCCTACTTGTATAGACAAGGTGGAAAATGGCTTTTGTTGACTATTTTTGGTATTGTGTAGGTATGTAAAGGTTTCAAAGGATGCAATCCAGTTTGGGAGGAAGAATGGGACTTAACTCACCATATATATTTCATGATTCAAGACATCTCACAACTATTTATACATGTGCCTTCATCTCAACCAGTCTAAATTGGCATAGTGAACAAGTTAGTGAGAAGGTGAAAATACATAGTGGGAAGCCTTTTAAGGTCTACCCGAGGTATCTAAGAGGATGGAGGATATTGAAAAGTTTCATACAATTTTATGTATAGGTTAGACTAGAAAATTGAAGACCATATTAGTGTCAAGTGTGAAGGGTGAGTGGAAGAAGAGTGATTAAGACTACAGACAATGATAACTCATGTCCAAAAGAATCCTAATGATTAGGGATGAAGCCAATACATGTTAGGGATTGTTTATAACCCCTCCCTCTCACTAAAATCATTTCATATATCCCTAATTTGTTGTGGGATGTTAAAGGAAGGCCAAATGATGAAGATAATTTATAGGCATGCAAATAAAGAATCCTACACCACATTTAGGGAGTTTCATGCATTTTAGGGACATTTATCCTATGAGACCTTACATGGTATGTTACATATTATATTATAATGAAAATTTAACTCCTAATCTTAGTTTTACACGTGTTATATTGGCTCTTGGAATTTTTCTCTTCTCTCATCTCTCAAATTCTATAAGTAGTAGCCATTTTGGCTCTTGTAGACTAATACCACACCATGTAATGCAAAGCCATGCTAGTTTTGACATTGTACTTTACCTTTGAAAAATAAATGAAAGTCTAGTTTTGAGTTCATGAAAATTCATCTAAGTGTGAAAAGTGATGTATGGAGATGTTAAATGATAATCTTCTATCCTTACTTCTTATCCTCTCATGTTTATGCAAGAGTTCCTATTCTAACAGGTCATATAGAGAATATCTAGTGTGTTAGGCTCCTATAAAGTGTAAAATTATTCTTGGAGTGTGAAATCTACCCTTTAATTCACTCACCTTATGTTGTCTCATGCATAGCACCTCTATGTTGAAGCACTTATGTTAGAACCTATTAGGACTTAAAGGCTAGTTTGTAGGTCTTGTTACTTAGTGAAAGAAGTATGATGGTCATGTGGAAATCCTTTTGGTGTATCACCCCATTAGAATAATTTAAATTCATGAAAACTTATATCTCTTTTCCTATAAGCAATAAATTAAGTAGGTGATAATAATTTCAAGGTATATTCAGGGAGCTATCCCTTAAACCTAGAGGTCTACTTCTGCTATAGGTAAACCCACATACCTAAAAGTATTCCCATGTTCCCCAAATCTATAAGAGACTTGAACACCCTCATTTAGGGTGAAATATTTGGTGATAACATAAAAAATTCCATAATTATTAATATTAGTATGACCCCTTCCTCTAGTAAAAATTTAAGGACCTCACTCTCTCTCCTCTGTCCATACCAAGCAGTTGAAAATTGGCTTTAATAGCTTGGCAATGGATCAAAGGAGGAGAAGAAACAAGTCTTGGACTTTAAAAACTTTTGAGAGCTTGAAACTCATGGACATGACCTATATAGGAACAAAATACACCTTGAAGTAATTTTCTCCTAGAAGTGGGCTCCTTAAGTCCATACAAACCCATAAAACTTCTTTTTTTGAGTAAAAATTGAGTTATTTTGACATGTAGACCATTATTATGACTTCATTTTGACATTAGTACATTGAAAAATCTTTTTAAAGATTTAAAAAGTGAAATGGAATGTTTATTCCATCTTTACCATCTTTAAATCCCTTAAAAACATCTCTAAGTACAAAGAAAGCTAGTGTAAAAGAGATGATCTCATGTAAAGAAACTATATCAGTCCAAGACCTCCTAAGACTTCATATGACTTCTTTACCATCTAATTTAATGCTCCATGATATAAATTCACCTTTATAATGCTTAGATTGGTCACAATGAAAACTTAGGCTTATCTAAAAACCTTAAACTTTGCTAAAATACCTTAATTTCATCAAATAAGACTAATGGGATTTAAACCAAGTAAACAAGTGAAATAACTTGACGTGATAGACTATGTAACTTCTTGACACAATATGACATGCCCTTATGACCCACTAGATTGAATCAAAAGGCATTAGAAATCTTTCCCAAGACATTTACTTAAACAATGCTAACAAGGCTAACAAACCATCACTTGAAGACTACTAAAGGCATGACAAAGCTGTGAATAGGATTGTAAAAGCATGACAAGTAAAGCTTTGATTGATAGGGGTGATAGTTTGATCTGTCAAGTCAAACTTGTCAACATTTATGTGATTCAATTGGGAAGCATGCCTACTATACTTATGAACCATTAAATTTTCAACTCTTTTTGGGATCAGAGACTCACTTAAATACTCTAAAAAATCATATGATCAAACATTGACCTTGGCTGCATTATATTGAACAAGATAAGATTAATGATTTCACACCTAAACAAGGAAAATGATGACACACAAAATAATGGAAACTAACCAACAAGACATAGGTGATAGCTAAGCACTTATTTGAAACACAAACTAACCTGTCATGATGGATCCTCTAGGATCAAAAGGGAAATTTTTGAAATATTTTTCTTCATGTGATGAGAAAAGATGTGAAACAAGATGATCATTAGACCTTTGCTTTGTTGAGTTTAGTTTTTTAATGTTTTCCAATACTCTTGATAGACTTCCAAGTGAATCATCAACATCAAACACATCACCAATAAAGACATATTTATTTTGTATTTCAACACTTAATCCATACTACTACTTACCATCCCTTGCAATCTATTCTAGCCTTTCATAAATATCAACCAACCTATCTTTAGCTACCTCATTATTCTCACTAAACATGTTTAGAGACTCAATATATTGAGAAATTTAAAAATGATGATGCCATTATTCAATTAGTTCTTTAAGAGCTAAAAACTTGTTGAGGATTCCTTTTTAATGTCTTGGAGAGAGAACCACTTCATCAATGCCCTCAACCTACTCTACAGGAGATGTAGGCCCCCTAAAAACTTTAAAATATTTAAAAATGTTGGTAGATTTCTACCACATGTCTTCAACATCCTCTTGATTAGTATCTTAAGAAGAAACAACATGAATCACTTTATTACCTTCCTCTTTTAGAGCCAAAAGGTTGTCAAGAACTTCAAAGTATTTTATAAGAACATGATGCAACTACAAGTTTGACCCATCAAGATCATTAATATATACTGTTGTTTCAAAAATCAGCTTAGATCATTTTTGAAAACAACCCCCCCTGCGAAACTTGTCCATTTCATCTTTTGCCTCTCTAAGTTCGTTTTTCGATACGATTTTTAAAAAAATCATTTTCGTCTTGTCCTTGGGACGAGGAGTGGTTACTATCTCGTCCAGGTCAAGTTTTTCCTTCCCCTTTTTCTCCTTCTAGAGTTGGTCTTTTCTTTATTTTCTGTGCAAGGGCGGAAAAATACGCCGCCTCTACATTTCTTCTTTCTTTTCTGTGCAAGGGCAGCAATTTTCGCTGCCTCTGCACATTTTTTGCAAGGGCGGTGAAAATCGCCGCCCCTGCACTCCGACTTGCAATGGCAGAAAAATTCACTGCCCCTGTAAAGAGACCGACAACATGCAAAGGCGGTGATTTTCGTCGCCCTTGCATGCCTCGATTTCCATGCAAGGCATTAATGGCCACACGCGGCGGGTTGTTGGGGTGGGTTTTTCACCCTATATATTCTGATTTGAGCCTCATTCTTCTCATTGCTTCCTCCTCTCCTCCTGCCTCTTGCACCTGAGCGCCTTAAGTGACATTTCGAAGCACCAACTTGCAGATCTGACCTCGTGGCATGTGCATTTTCTTAGGTAGGGTTTTTTTTTATGTTTTACGTTGTTTTTCTCAATTTTAGCTTAGTGTTTTGTTATGTTTTATTTCTTTTCTTCTCTCTCCCCACGGTTTTTTTGCCAAAACCTCATGCGGGCGGCATTTTTGCCACCCATGTCTTTTTCAAGCTTTCGTGCAAAGGCGGCGAAAAATGCCGCCCCTTCCACGCTGTCCCCTTGTCAAGAGCAGTGGCAGTGATTTTTGCCGCCCCTGCATCCTAACTGCAAGGGCGGAAAAAATCACCGCCTCTATTATTTTTTCCAGTATGCAAGGGCGGCGATTTTTGCCACCACTGCATTTTATTTTAATTTTCAGCTAACTCCCAGAATTTTTTATGAGTTGTCCCTTTCGCACATTTTTTTTCTCATTTTCTGTTCCTTTGCTAACTTGGCCTATTTAAGTGACCTCCAGTAACCCATGTCACTTAAATTACACTCTCCCTCTCTCGCTCAGTCTTCTTTCATCTGTAATCATGGCAGCAACACCTTCAGCAAGCTCCTGTACATCTGCTCCCGTCCAATCAAGACTATCCTCTATGACAGAAGCATCTCCCTCAAAGGCAAAGAGCATGAAATACAAGTACCAGGCCATCTTCTCGACCATATTAGTCACCTCTAATGTCGATGACATTCAAGATACCGAGATCAGCCATGTCGACATGGCTGAATTCCTGAAGCGAACCAAGGCAACAAATCCCAGCACTGGGATAAAAAGAATTGTTGAGAGCAACATCCACCTAGTGGCCACCTTTCTGGTAGCAGCGCATCATGCAGAATTTGTCCTCTAGTGTGCGTGATTTTACAACAAAGAGACCAGATCAGTCTTAGACGCTAGTGGTGGCATGATAATTCAGTTGGACCCCAATTTTATCAACAAAGTTTTCCTGTGTCCGCCAGCCACTGAAGTAACCCAAATTGACTTCGAGAACGCACAAAAAGAGTACGACAAAGACCCATAAAAGGTAAAGAAGGTCATGAATTATAAATGGCTAAAGACTCTGAGGACCAGTCTCTCTAGATGGCTGAAAAGCTTCCCCAAAAGTGATTTCATCGAAGAAGTTGGTGACTTAATCACCCTCCTCAGCAGAGTACGAGGCCTCCCATCCTCTTCACAATTCCATGAATGGATGTATCCATTCATTAAGATCATCCTTCAAGGTAAACAGACCATCTTTGGGGGGGAACAGATCAACAACACTATCCATGAACAACTGACTAGGGTATAAACCTCCTTCAAATTCTACATGACCTCATACCTGGTCTATATAGCTGCCATAATGCGATCTTTCTTGGGTTTGACAACAGAGGGAGATGGAAAAACCACCCCGGTCTACTCATACTATCCACAGCTGATGCTTCAAGGGTCAACATGTCATTTTAGGTGAGTAAATGACGCTTTCTTCGCTATATTCTTGTGTCTCTTCGATTCTCAGCTGGAGCAGAAGAGAATATCAAACGAGGCCTGGATGGTAGTGAACGGTTATGGCTACATGTTCCTCCAATTCCCTACATTTTTCTATCTTTGGGTGGGTTTCTACCAAGGATACCCTTATATGCTCCCCAAATTCCCTTCAGATAGGTTAGTCCTAATGGAGCTTTGTCGACAACTGGTTGTCATGCACATGAAGCAGATGGAACTTAAGAGACCCAGTTTCAAGTTCCCTATCCAGATTGGCAGGTTTTCAATTGCTACATCAACCAAAGCCAAGGTTATGGAAACAAAAATGCAGATGGTTACCATCAAACCATTCAAGAGACGGGAGAAGTTTGACTTTAGGAGAGTCAGAGAGAAGATTAGAAGAAAGACTCAGTTCCACGAACCCATGATTGAGGATATCTGGGTGGACCTGAGGACGGCTGATGAAATAAGAAAAATGGACTATTGCCCCCTCACACTGGAGCAGATAGAATACCTCAGACTTGCAGAGGTCCCTTCTGGTTTAGTCAATGATAGGAACATCATAAATAGTAGGTATCTGACAGAAAAGGTTGCTGGTTCCCCTCTCCCTCCAGTTCAGTGGTCTCAAAAGGAGTTGACCTCGCTGAGGAAAAGATTTGAACCAATATTGGCCAACACCAATGATTGGTTAGCAGCAAAAGGGATCACCCTAAAAGAATTCATCACAGGATCAGAGGCTGAATACCAAGCAGAGTTGAAGAGGAAGGTAGAAAACTGAACAAAAAATAAAGGTGACGTTCCTTCGCCTTCTAAGCCTCACAAGCCTAGGATCATCTTTGTTCCAAAAAGCCTAAGTCAACACAAGAGCCTAAATCAGCAGCTGAAAGAACCAAAGGTCAAAGCCCCGAGGCACATACAACTCAACCTATGAAGACACAGGATCAATCTTCAAAATGACCAAGCGTTGGGTCTCTAATCTCACCGAGACAAGCACAGCCGATCCAGAGCGCCTCTCCTTCTCCCTCTCAATCTCCTATGGTGCCCACTTCTCCTATCTCTCCAATCAGTGTTCCATCTTTCAGAGCTGCTTCCCCTTCCAAGGTTGTTTTTGGTGATCCTCAGGGTCCTTTAGCAGGTTCCCCTCTCTCTTCTAGGTCCATTCTGAGTCTATCATCTTCGTCTTTCAACCTGCCACCAAGCCCTGCACCTGAGCCAAAATTAGTAGTTGATACAGTTTCATCGATTACTCTAACTGTAACTACTGCCACCACTAGTAGTGTAGAAGCTGCTACAGTGACACCGCCAGAGGCAACCATTGTTACAACGGGTACTTCTTTCTCGCCTTGGATGTCTGCTTTCATGCCTAAAAGAAAGAAAATGGCCATCTCCCTGAAGGAATTCGATTTTGGCAAGATAATGCTGGCAAAAGTAAGGGCTCCTAAGAGGCCAAAAATCCTCTCCAGGTTGGTCGAAGAAAAGGGGCAAATTTTTTTAGAAATTGCCAAGCCTCCTCAGGACGCAACCCTTAAGGGTTTTGAAATGAGCAGTTATTCCATCTCTCGTGTTGAACTTGGCAAAGTTACTCATGAAGGGGCGAAGAGCGATCTTCAGTCAGCAATGGACATCATGGTCTAAAAGTTTGATAGGGAAAAGGAGATGAAGGATTTTTATAAAGCCAAAACTGAGCAGTTAACAGCAGTGATCAAGAGGTTCACTATTCCGACTGAGGCAGCAACTCGAGAGGCCTTTTTTGTGGATGATTCAGTCATTCAGAAAGCCAAAAAGACCTATTTAAAGGGGAAAGTCATGGAGGAATATTTTGAAAGGATGCAAAATCAGGGAGTCTCTTTGCTATCAGAAGTTGAAAAAAGAACAAGTAAAATGAAGAGATTGAAAACTCAGGTAGACGATTTTGTCTCCCTTATCTTTCAAGAAATTGACGGCTTAGAGAAAGATCTCAGCAAATGGAAGGAAATGAAAGATCTCAAAAAGAGTACCCTGATATCTATCGGTGTCATTCCCAATAAAGATTCCTATGTTGAGATCAAGGAGTCAATGATCTTCAGGATTCAGGTAGTCAAGGATCTAATTGATGATCTCAAAGCTTTCAAGGAAGCTAGTGAAAAGAGTGACCTGAGCTTGCTGAACAAGTTAGAAGAGCTGCCATGCAACTTGACTTCCAAGGACCATCAGTTCCTTTCGACAGAGGAAATGATTCAGAGTTTCGAAGGGATGATCTGGAAAGATTTCAAAGGAGCATCTTTCTCAATGACTTCGGTTGATAGCATTCTGGATGCTCAGTTAACTTTGGAGAATTTGAAATCCAGGTTAACTGGCCACTCTAAAGCCATCACAGCATTGAAAGATGCGCTGATCAGAGTAAGGGTCGTCTCCAAGAACACAATTGTGCTAGACAGCATAGGAATTCAGGCATCAATCGCCATGTATGATGCTCATTTGAAGAAGTCCGGCAGCAAGAATTGACTCTCTCTCTCTTTTTCTTCTATCCTTATGCATTTCTGTTTTGTGAAAAATGCATGCAATTTTGTAATATGTATATTACATGTAAATATTTTGGAAAATATCTAAAAGTCAAAGATGAGCCATCTTTGACCAAGATATTCTATATTTTATTATTTTCTATTTTTGAGGATTTTTCTCCCTATATATAGTAGGGACCTCATTTGTAAATGATCTTGGAAAATTTAATAGCAAACACTGCTGAAATTGGAGCAACTTTTGAGACTTTGTGCTCAAATTTGTAAATCATATTCTGTTGAATGAATGAGAAGCAGGTTATTTCAGACTTTGTGTTGAGATTGTCTGTGTTGTTTAAGAAATAGTTCTTATGTCTTTTTCCTGGTAACATCTTGTTTATCTAATTTAATAAGCAAAGTAGGTGTGTTATTATTATCTGAGGGCACTTCTTGAGGGTAGAAAATAGACTTTGTGCTACTTTTACCTTTGAGATTCTTTTATCTTTTGTAGTTTCAGGTGAAGACTTTGTGCTTCACTTTACTCTACGGTTGTACTTGTTCCGGATCTGTGGAGAAGCTATGGAAGACTTTGTGCTTGCGTGAGCGTTCTTGTGGATTTTTTTACTTCGAGTAATCTCTTGCTCTTTGTTTGATACAAAAAGAGGAGTGTTGTTAGCTTTAGACCAAAGATTTTCTCCCTTTTGTTCTTTATACATTACTTCTGAAAAAAGAGAAGTAGATGCTGCTATACCACCCCCATGTGTTATTTTTTGCTTAATTATATATCTGGCATGTAAATATTGATAGGGAACCTCCCCTTGATGAGAGGAGAGATTTACCTCGTCTAGATCTGGTAAAGCCACACTCCTCATGGTGTAAATCTCCCTTATGCTGTGGCTGATATCCCCATTTTGTCATCAGTTTGTTGACGACAAAATATTCACCCAACAGTTTTTGGTGACTGCATTGGGGAACGGATGTGCAGTCTGAATCCTCAAGTTTTAGATTGAAGCAGTCCTTACCCTTCTCCATTGCATAGTCTGGTGACTCCATTCTATATCTTACCCATTATCATTCTAGCCTTACCACCTACCTACGTTACATTATCTGGTCTGTGAAACCAGAGCCGCTGGGGAGAACGTACATTTTGAAGCCTCAAGCTTCAATTTGAAATAATTTCGGTCCTATTTTTGTTTTAAAAACCTAGCAACTCCACGCTATACCAGAAGTCAGAGATCTAAAGGCGTTGTTGACCCTGTGTTTGAGTTGGTGCAACAGAGTAATTTTGATCTATTTCCTCCATCAGCGTCTCTTTGACAGTCTAGGAGTTTTCCTTCTAGCCTTGACAGGTCACCAACACAAGGTAGAACTCCTTTTCCTGCTGTCAATCACCGCCTCCCTATAAACACTCCACCAAGGTTTGTTATCCCACTTTTTAATCCCCTTATCATAATGGCTCAAGGCCCATGGGGTAATTCCTTTGGCCCTCTTAATTTAACCCCACCTCTGCATGAACTAGCTCGTAGTTCTAGGAAAAATTTTCCTATGTTTTTTGGTGATGGGAAGGTTCATCCTAACAAACACGTTGCCACCTTCTCCATAGCATGTGGCATAATTGGGGTCGAATTTGAAGATGTGGCAGTAAGACCTTTTGTGGAAACTTTACAAGGAGCTGCCATGGATTGGTTTTATCACCTGCAGGCTGGGTCAGTAACAAGCTGGGATACGCTCAAGTCCAAATTCGAAGCTAGATTTAAACCCGCTGAGGATGCGCACACTTTGTTGGCACAGCTGACACAATTGAAAAAAGAATCCCAAGAACCCATGAGGGATTTTATAGCCAAATTCAACAAATTGAGGAATCGAATTCCAACCGTGGCTTAGTCCACGCCGAAAAATCTCAAGTGCTTTTTCATCAACCCACAGCTTCCTAAAGTAAGTTTCCTGTTAAGGCGAGCTAGCCCTATGGACCTAGCCTTGGCTCAAGGTTTGGCTACCGAGATTGAAGATGATCTTATCCTGATAGGCAAGATCAGGAAAGAGTCTAGTAAAAATAAATTCCCTTCATCTGTTGAAAGCTCTTCTATGGGCACTACAGATCCTATGGTGCAAAAATTAACAAATGAACTCATAGCTTGGAAAAGACAAATTACCCAAGGTACGTCCGCTCCTACCTATTGAGATGCGCCCAGGAGGACATTCTAGAATCAACAATATCAAGGTAATACTGTCCGGACCCAAGGGCAATTAAACTGCCTACCTCCCCCTTCAGGAAGATTAGCCATTGAAGTAGCACCTACCAATTCAGCGGTCGGATACCTAGAGGCTGAGCACGACAACTCCTTTCAACCACAGCTAGACCAAAAAGAAAATGCTAACCTCTTTGATGAGCAAGATGAGGAATTAGCTGGCAACTCCAATATCGGTTTCCTGGATTATCAAGATGAAGCCGGAGGTAAAGGAGAAGATTCGGAGGGAACTTACACTATTTTTACCAGATCTCAAAATTAGTCAGCTTCACAAACTAACAAAGGAAAGGCAGATGAAGAACTTCGGCAAGCAGTTTCTATAGCCAGACGCGGGACTCCATTACCTCCGCAATTAAAAGATTAGATAACTCATAAAAAAGTAAGTACTCCCAATCACCCGATATTCCCCTCTTCAGCTACTCAGGCTAGTGGAGTACCCTTCAAAGCCTCTGATGATGGAATTTCTTCTTCTATTGCAACTACTTTTCAATCATTTGATATAATTGATCATGCTAGAAAGACTAAAATTTAGATGACCGAGGTTGAGTATTTAAGAGCTAACCCAGAACAGTTTGATAGGTTAGCAGAGTATGCTAAAAATAAAGCTGTCTTTGTAGGAAAAGATTATTTGAAAGTTGTTCCTGATCCCCCTAAAGACAAACTAGCCCAAAACAATTTGGTTGTGACTCCTGTTGCTCCCATAAAAATAGAACCTTTCTATGTTTCCCTACTTATAAATGGCTACAAACTGAGTAATTGTATTATAGAATCTGGGGCTTCAGATAATGTCATGCCTGCCAAGGTGGCAGATTCTCTTGGCCTAACTTTGACCAAGACTTTTGGGAGGTGTTTTTCCATGGAAAACAAACAAGTTCCTCTCCTTGGCCAAATAAAAGATGCCCAATACGCCTTTGCGGCTTTTTCAGAAAAGCGGATAAAAATGATGGTTCTAGTAGCCGATGTTCCAGCATCTTACGGCATCCTGCTTGGGTGAAATTTCTGTAAGGATGTTGGGGGTGAGTTAAGCATGGACCTATCAGAAGCAAGGATTCCAATCCAAGGCATCATGAAGAAATTACTTCCTGAAAAAGAAGCTAGGTACGTAGTTACCCATTCCGCAGCACCTGAAGCTCAAATTTTATTTGAGTCTTCAGGCATGGGCACTTATTTCTTATCCACAGATGAGATCCATGGTGCATTAGATGAAACTCCTACTGGTGGTAATTTGGGTTTGTTTTCAGTTTACGTGAAGGGTGGAATGCCCAAGCAAAATGAACACATGAAACAACCCTTTCCCCAAAATAGGAAAGTTTGTATGAAAAAAGTAATACCTGATGAGCTATGGACCTTGGAGTTTGACGGCAATTGCTATTCTACTGGATCAGGAGCCAGAGTTGTGTTGGTATCCCCTCAGGGAGAGATTACCCCTTTTTTCTACAAATTACAATTCAACAATACTAACAACATGACTGAATATGAATCCCTGTTGCTTGGACTATAGGCTGCCAAAGAAAAGGGCATTAGGAAACTCCATGCTAAAGGAGACGCTGAGTTGATAGTCTGTCAGGTAAGGAACCTCTATCAGACCAAGAATGAGAGGTTGCACCATTATCACAATCTGGTATGGGATCAGATCAAAAATTTTGATGCCTTTAATATCTCTGCCGTTCCGAGGGAATTCAATGATCGAGCAGATGCATTGGCTGTCTCTGCCATCCTCTTGATCCCCCACCCAGATTTTAAGGGAGATAAGTATACTATTGAGCTGGTTTTCCAACCAAGTGTACCAAACAATGCCAACCACTGGCAAGCGTTTAACAATGATGATCAAATCATTGCCTTCTTGGAGCAAAAGGACACTTTCAAACAACTGTGTTCTGAAGGTAGTGAGCCCCGGGAGTGTGGATTAACCCCTGAAACCCAGTCGATACAGGTGAGGATTTTCTACAGCTCAAGGGAAATAAAATTCCAAAAGATTTAGTTTCCCTAGAAAAGCTTTTTGATAACCATGACAGGTTGTCAAACAACAACAAATAGATTCAAGTTCTTCTCAAGATTTTGATCAAGTCAACTTGGGGACCAAGCACGATCCTAAGATGGTAAACATTGAGAAATGCTGCACTTCCGAAGAAAGGTTGGAGCTTGCTAGCTTACTTCGCCAATATAGGGATGTGTTGGCCTATTATTATGATGACTTGAAATCTCTTAGGCCACATGACATCCATCATGACATCCCCCTGAAAGCCAACTCTATACCTTACAAACAAAAATCTAGACAATATAATCCAAAAATCTCAGGTACTATTTTAGCTGAGATACAAAGATGCTGGATGCTTGGATAATTTTTCCAATCCATCACTCAACATGGGTTGCTAACATAGTACCCATCAGAAAGAAAAATGATGAGATTCTAATCTGTGTAGATTTCAGGAACTTGAATCAGTTATCCTTAAAAGATAACTACCCCATTCCCATTATGGATCAAGTCTTACAGATGGTAACATGTTCAAAAATGTTATCAATGCTTGACGGTTTTTCAGGGTACAATCAGGTTGAGGTCAGGAAAGTAGATCAACACAAGACATCGTTCACCACACCCTAGGGCACTTTCGCTTACCGCAGGATGCCTTTCAGTCTAATAAATGCAGGCGCCACTTTTCAAAGAGCCATGGATCTTGCTTTCAAAGATTTGATGGGAAAATTCATTGTAGTGTACCTGGATGATCTGACAATTTTTTCAAAACAACGTTCAGAGCATGTTCACCATTTGCAAAAGGTACTGGAGCACTGCCGTCAAAATGGCATCTCGTTAAACTCAAAGAAATCTGTCTTCGGAGTGACTAAAGGGAAACTTATCGGACACATAGTGTCCTGAAAAGGTATCAGAATTGATTCAGAAAGAGTTAGGTCCATCCAAGAGCTTACTCTGCCTGCCAGCAAGACCGCAATTCACTCTTTCTTTAGAAAGGTGAATTTCCTTAGGAGATTTGTTCTTGAATTCACTGAGAAAACCCATCACATTGTCAACATGATGAAGAGCAATGCCACATTTAGGTGGACTGTCAAGGGCAAATCAGTGTTCAAAGAAATTAAAGAAGCAATTGCTCGGGCACTAGTCTTGGTCTGTCCGGGCTATACTAAAAGTTTCAAGATATATAGTTATGCCTCTGAGCATACACTGTCAGCTATTCTGGTTTAACCAAATTTAGAAAATGTAGAATCTCCTATTTCATTCATGAGTTGCCCACTCAAAGATCACGAGTTGAAATATTCCCTTATGGAGAAACATGCATACGCCGTGGTCAAGGCTGTCAAGCATTTCAGGTTTTATATCCTGAATTCTCACACCAAAGTTCTCATACCAGATACAGCAATAAAATGTATTTTGACTCAGCAAGAATTTGATACAAAGAGAGGTAACTGAATTGCTAAAACTCAGGAATTTGATCTGGACATCAAACCAATCAAGCTTGTACGAGGAAGGGGTCTCTGCCAATTGATCACCAACAACATTCCAGACGAATTAAAAAGTGAAGAACAAGATATCAAAAACGTGCCCATAGTTCTCTTTATCACCACTACTGATGAGTGGTATTCTAACATTGCTCATTTCCTAACATATGGCGAGTGTCCTGTTCATCTTTCTTTGAAAGAAAAATGGAATGTTAAATTGAAAGCAGTTGGTTACGTTCTGTGGGACAACGGTCTTTATAAGAGAAACTTGGACGGGGCATTTCTTTGTTGTGTTGACAAAGCTCAACAAGAAAGACTTTTAGAATCTTTCCACGATTTGGCCTATGGAGGACATTTATTTGCACCGGTGATGGCACACAAAATTCTACGAGCAAGGTACTATTGGCCCACACTTTTTTAGGATGCTTACAAATGGGTGCGTAGGTGTGAGCTGTGTCAGCAATTCGTTGGAAAACCTAAGCTACCTGCTTTGCCCCTCAAGCCAGTTGTGATCGAGGAACCATTTCAGCAGTGGGGTATTGATTTCATTGGTGCAGTTAACCCATCTTCGAGTGCCAGACATGATTATGTCCTCACCGCGACGGATTATTTTACTAAGTGGGTGGAGGCCATACCAACCAAGCATGCTACATCTGAAGTAGTATGCAGCTTTCTCAAAGAAAATATTATCTCCAGGTTTAAGGTTCTACTAAAAATTGTGACAGATAATGCGGCCTATTTTTCGTCACATGAAATTACTCAATTTTGTTTCCATTATGGGATTACCTTATCTCACACTTCAGATTATTTCCCTCAAGGAAATGGACAAGCAGAATCAAGTAACCGGAACTTGGTCACCATTATCAGGAAATTGGTGGACGACAATCAAAGAACATGGCACAAAGCTTTGTATGACGCTTTATGGACCAACAGGATAACACCCAAAAGAGCTATAGGTATGTCACCTTTTCAACTCCTATATAGACGAAATGCAAAAATTCCCATTACCCTTGAACTACCAACACTCAAATTAACCAGAGCAATCGAAGACTCAACCTTCGAAAGCTCAGTTGACAAGCAGATCATGTGTCTGACTGAGCTGAACAAACAATGAGTTATGGTGGTGGATCAGATCAAGGAACATCAGGATCGGGTGAAAGCACTTTTTGATAAGAAAGCTAGAGTGCGTAACTTTCAAGTCAGAGATCAAGTCTTGTTATGAGACAAGTGACGAGAACCAAAAGGGATGCACGACAAATTTGACTCCCTGTGGAGGGGTCCATTCACCATTCAGCAGCTCTATGGTGAGGCTAGCTTTTTGCTAGAGTATAAAGATGGAACACCATTTACACTACCTCACAATGGGCAGCATCTAAAGCTTTTCAACCCTTAAAGCTCAGATGAGTCCATTTGTAAAATATGTACAGTTCTTATGTTTTGTCTGTTCTTCTTTCTCATTTTTTGCTCGACTCCGTAGCCCAATGGCTTGGATGAAGGCACTTAGAGACTGGATTTTGCTTTTGCTAATCATTTCAATTAAATGGAAGTTCCTCAATAGGAGCCAACTGTTGTTCCAAAAATCAGCTTAGCTCATTTTTGAAAACAACCCCCCTGCGAAACTTGTCCGTTTCATCTTTTGCCTCTCTAAGTTCATTTTTTGATACGATTTTAAAAAAAATCATTTTCATCTTGTCCTTGGGACGAGGAGTGGTTACTATCTCGTTAAGGTCAATTTTTTCCTTCCCCTTTTTCTCCTTCCAGAGTTGGTCTTTTCTTTCTTTTCTGTGCAAGGGCGGCAAAATATGCCGCCTCTGCATTTCTTCTTTCTTTTCTGTGTAAGGGCGGCGATTTTTGCCGCTTCTGCAAGGGCAGCAAAAATCGCCACCCCTGCACTCTGACTTGCAAGGGCAGTGAAATTCACCGCCCCTACAAAGAGACTGACAGCATGTAAAGGCGGCGATTTTTGCCACCCTTGCATGCCTCGATTTCTATGCAAGGCATTAATGGCCGCGCATGGTTGGTTGTTGGGGTGGGTTTTTCACCCTATATATTCCAATTTGAGCCTCATTCTTCTCATTGCTTCCTCCTCTCCTCCTGCCTCTTGCACCTGAGTGCCTTAAGCGACGTTTCGAAGCACCAACTCACAAATTTGACTTCGTGGCACGTGAATTTTCTCAGGTAGGGTTTGTTTTTATGTTTTACGTTGTTTTTCTCAGTTTTAGCTTAGTGTTTTGTTATGTTTTATTTCTTTTCTTCTCCCTCCCCATGGTTTTTCTACCAAAACCTCATGCGGGCGGCATTTTTGCCGCCCATGTCTTTTTCAAGCTTTCGTGCAAAGGCGGCAAAAAATGCCGCCCTTCCACGCTGTCCCCTTGTCAAGAGCAGTGGTGGTGATTTTTGCTGCCTCTACATTTTTCAGGCTTTTTCTAGCAAGGGTGGTGATTTTCACCGCCCCTGCATCCTAACTGTAAGGGCGGCAAAAATTGCCGCCTCTGTTATTTCTTCCAATATGCAAGGGCGGCGATTTTCACTGCCCCTACATTTTTCTTTAATTTTCAGCTAACTCTCAGAATTTTTTTTGATTTGTCCCTTTCACGCATTTTTTTCCTCATTTTCTTCTCCTTTGCTAACTTGGCCTATTTAAATGACCTCCAGTAACCCATGTCACTTAAATTGCACTCTCCCTCTCTCGCTCAGTCTTCTTTCATCTATAATCATGGCAGTAGCACCTTTAGCAAGCTCTTGTACATCTGCTCCCGTCCAATCAAGACTGTCCTCTATGACGGAAGCATCTCCCTCAAAGGCAAAGAGCATAAAATAAAAGTACCAGGGCATCTTCCCACTCACATCAGTCACCTCTAATGTCGATGACATTTGAGATACCGAGATCGGCCACGTCGACATGGCTGAATTCCTGAAGCAAACCAAGGCAACAAATCCCAGCACTGGGATAAAAAGAATTGTTGAGAGCAACATCCACCTGGTGGCTACCTTTTCGGTAGTAGCACATCATGCGGAATTTGTCCTCCAGTGCGTGTGATTTTAAAACAAAGAGACCAAATCGGTCTCAGACGCCAGTGGCGGCATGATAATTCAGTTGGACCCCGATTTTATCGACAAAGTTTTCCTGTGTCCGCCAGCCATCGAAGTAACCCAAATTGACTTTGAGAACACACAAAAAGAGTATGACAAAGACCTAGAAAGGGAAAAGAAGGTCATGAATTATAAATAGCTAAAGACTCTGAGGACCAGTCTCTCTAGATGGCTAAAAAGCTTCCCCAGAAGTGATTTCGTCGAAGAAGTTGGTGACTTAATCACCCTCCTCAGCAGAGTATGGGGCCTCCCGTCCTCTTCACAATTTTATGAATGGATGTATCCGTTTATTAAGATCATCCTTCAAGGTAAACATACCATCTTTTAGGGGGAACAGATCAGCAATGCTATCCACGAACAACTGACCAGGGTACAAACCTCCTTCAAATTCTATATGACCCCGTACCTGGTCTATATAGCTACCGCAATGCGATCTTTCCTGGGTTTGACAATAGAGGGAGATGGAAAAACCACCCTGGTCTACTCATACTATCCACATCTGATGCTTCAAGGGTTAACACATCATTTCAGGTGAGTAAATGACACTTTCTTTACCATATTCTTGTGTCCCTTTGATCCTCAACTGGAGCAGAAGAGAATATCAGATAAGGCCTGGATGGTAGTGAACAGTTATGGCTACATGTTCATCCAGTTCCCTACATTTTTCTATCTTTGGGTGGGTTTCTACCAAGGATACCCTTATATGCTCCCCAAATTCCCTTCAGACAGGTTAGTCCTAATGGAGCTTTGCCAACAACTGGTTGTCATGCACACGAAGCAGATGGAACTTAAGAGACCCAGTTTCAAGTTCCCTATCCAGATTGGCAAGTTTTCAATTGCTACATCAACCAAAGCCAAGGTTATGGAAATAGAAATGCAGATGGTTACCATCAAACCATTCAAGAGATGAGAGAAATTTGACTTCAGGGGAGTCAGAGAGAAGATTAGAAGAAAGACTCAGTTCCACGAACCCATGATTGAGGATATCTGGATGGACTTGAGGACGGTTGATGAAATAAGAAAAATGGACTATTGCCGCCTCACACTGGAGCAGATAGAATACCTCAGACTTGTAGAGGTCCCTTCTAGTTTAGTCAATGATGGAAACATCATAAACAACAGGTATCTGAAAGAAAAGGTTGCTGGTTCCCCTCTCCCTCTAGTTCAGTGGTCTCAAAAGGAGTTGACCTCGCTGAGAAAAAGATTTGAACCAATATTGGCCAACACCAATGATTGGTTAGCAGCAAAAGGGATCACCCTAAAAGAATTCATCACAGGATCAGAGGCTGAATACCAAGTAGAGTTGAAGAGGAAGGCAGAAAATCAAACAAAAAATAAAGGTGACATTCCTTCACCTTCTAAGCCTCACAAGCCTAGGATAATCTTTGTTTCCAAAAAGCCTAAGTCAACACAAGAGCCTAAATTAGCAGCTGAAAGAACCAAAGGTCAAAGCCCCAAGGCACAGATAGCTCAACCTATGAAGACACAGGATCAACCTTCAGAACGACCAAGCGTTGGGTCTCCAATCTCATCAGGACAAGCACAGTCGATCTAGAGCGCCTCTCCTTCTCCCCCTCAATCTCCTACGATGCCCACTTATCCTATCTCTCCAATCAGTGTTCCATCTTCTAGAGCTGCTTCCCCTTCCAGGGTTGTTTTTGGTGATCCTCAGGGTCCTTCAGCAGGTTCCCCTCGCTCTTTTGGGTCCATTATGAGTCTATCATCTCCATCTTTCAACCTGCCACCAAGCCCTGCACCTGAGCCAGAATCAGTAGTTGATACAGTTTTGTCGGTTACTCTAACTGCAACTACTGCCACCACCAGTAGTGTGGAAGCTACTACAGTGACACCGCCAGAGGTAACCATTGTTACAACGAGTACTTCTCTCCTGCCTTGGATGTCTGCTTTCACGCCTAAAAGAAAGAAAATGGCCATCTCCCCGAAGGAATTCAATTTTGGCAAGATAATGCCGGAAAAAGTAAGGGCTCTTAAGAGGCCAAAAATCCTCTCCAGGTTGGTCGAAGAAAAGGGGCAAAAATTTCTAGAAATTGCCAAGCCTCCTCAGGATGCAGCCCTTGAGGGTTTTGAAATGAGCAGTTATTCCGTCTCTCGTGTTGAACTTGGAAAAGTTACTCATGAAGGGGCGAAGAGCGATCTTCAGTCAGAAATGGACATCATGGTCCAAAATTTTGATAGGAAAAAGGAGATGAAGGATTTTTATAAAGCCAAAATTGAACAGTTAACAACAGTGATCAAGAGGTTCACTATTTCGACTGAGGCAACAACTCCAGAGGCCTTTTTTGTGGATGATTCAGTCATTCAGAAAGCTGAAAAGACCTATTTAAAGGGGAAAGTCATGGAGGAATATGTTGAAAGGATGCACAATCAGGGAGTCTCTTTGCTATCAGAAGTTGCGGAAAGAACAGGTAACATGAAGAGATTGAAAACTCAGGTAGACGATTTTGTCTCCCTTATCTTTCAAGAAATTGACGGCTTAGAGAAAGATCTCAGCAAATGGAAGGAAATGAAAGATCTCAAAAAGAGTACCCTAATATCTATCGGTGTCATCCCCAACAAAGATTCCTATGTTGAGATCAAGGAGTCAATGATCTTCAGGATTCAGGTACTCAAGGATCTAATTGATGATCTCAAAGCTTTCAAGGAAGCTAGTGAAAAGAGTGACCTGAGCCTGCTGAACAAGTTAGAAGAGCTGCCATGCAACTTGAATTCCAAGGACCATCAATTCCTTTCGGCAGAGGAAATGATTCAGAGTTTTGAAGGGATGATCCAGAAAGATTTCGAAGGAGCGTCTTTCTCAATGACTTCGGTTGACAGCATTCTGGATGCTCAGTTAACTTTGGAGAATTTGAAATCTAGGTTAACTAGCCACTCTAAAGCCATCATAGCATTGAAAGATGCACTGATCAGAGCAAGGATCATCTCCAAGAATGTAGTTGTGCTAGACAGCATATGAATTCAGGCATCAATCGCCATGTATGATGCTCATCTGAAGAAGTCCAGCAGCAAAAATTGATTCTCTCTCTCCTTTTCTTCTATCCTTATGCATTTTTGTTTTGTGCAGAATGCATGCAATTTTGTAATATGTATATTACATGTAAATATTTTGGAAAATATCTAAAAGTCAAAGATGAGTCATCTTTGACCAAGATATTTTATATTTTATTATTTTCTGTTTTTGAGGATTTTTCTCCCTATATATAGTGGGGACCTCATTTGTAAATGATCTTGGAAAATTTAATAGCAAACACTCTGCTGAAATTGGATCAAATTTTGAGACTTTGTGCTCAAATTTGTAAATCATATTCTGTTGAATGAATGAGAAGCAGGTTATTTCAGACTTTGTGTTGAGATTGTCTGTGTTGTTTAAGAAATAGTTCTTATGTCTTTTTCCTGGTAACATCTTGTTTATCTGATTTAATAAGCAAAGTAGGTGTGTTATTATTATCTGAGGGCACTTCTTGAGGGTAGAAAATAGACTTTGTGCTACTTTTACCTTTGAGATTCTTTTATCTTTTGTAGTTTCAGGTGAAGACTTTGTGCTTCACTTTACTCTACGGTTGTACTTGTTCCGGATCTATGGAGAAGCTACGGAAGACTTTGCGCTTGCGTGAGCATTCTTGTGGATTTTGTTACTTTGGGTAATCTCTTGCTCTTCGTTTGATACCATTCCTGAAAGAAGAGGAGTGTTGTTAGCTTTAGACCAAGGATTTTCTCCCTTTTGTTCTTTATACATTACTTTTGAAAAAAGAGAAGTAGATGCTGTTATACCACCCCCATGTGTTATTTTCTGCTTGATTATATATCTGGCATGTAAATATTGATAGGGAACCTCCCCTTGATGAGAGGAGAGATTTGCCTCGTCTAGATTTGGTAAAGCCACACTCCTCGTGGTGTAAATCTCCCTTATGCTGTGGCTGATATTCCCATTTTGTCATCAGTTTGTTGATGACAAAATATTCACCCAACATATACAACCTATTCAATTGACTCTTATTTATTAGCATCATATTGATAAACAATTACAACTAGATCAAGAACCTATACTGGAGCTATCATTAAATCAAGTAGTACTTCATCATCAAGATCAATTTTCTCTTGAACATTGATAATACCATAAGGGTTATTCAGCTTAAGTTATACTACAACAATCTCTTCAAACTCATCAAGAGGGTCTAATAAAATCTCCTCTTGATCATCAATAATATCCTTATTATAGTAGTAAATCACACCAAATGGGAGTTCTTGAAACAAGTCAACATCTATTATAATTTCTACTACAACATCTTCATATTACTTGAAAATTGAATTGCTTCTGCTCTCACCAAGGGGAGTACCAATCAAAATTTCCTCCTCATGCACACTTGAAATGTCTTGCTAACATTCTCCTTGAGATTCATTTGTAACTGCAACATCCTCCTTTATCTTCCCTAGCATAGGATCCTATTTAATAAGGGAGATGGTGGGAGGGAAATGAATATGGTCATGACTTTGCTTGGGAATGAAGGCATTACTCCTATAACTTGATAATTTAGGGATAGAGGACTCTTTAAGGAATGCTTGGAGAGATAAAAAATTGAGCTGGGCTATATATACTTGATTTGACTCCTCATCCTCATGATTTACTCTATCAATTTTAGATGTAGCTTAGGATTTAGTCTCAACAATCACTTCTTATTCATTTTGGATGTCTTCTTGAACTAATTTCCATGAGGGTAAAACTATAGGAATAAAGTCTTCTTCCTCTTATTTCTCCCTAGACTCAACTACATGGTTCCAAGGTAGCAATTTGAAACTAGTAGGTTCTCTTGGAGATTGGATTGACTGTAATGGAGGCTCTTGAGGAGGGATGACAAAAATTATTATAGAAAAGGGGGTCAATTCATCATTTATGGAGTCAAGTGCTTATCTAGTTATCCAAGTCAATTCTAGACTCATTACAACTAGGCACAAACATGGTATGATCTTGTAGCACTCAACATTTATCACTCAACTAGGCTAACATAAATTCACATAAGGAACAAGCCTTATCCACTAACCTACATCACAATAGAGAAAGAACCAAAGCCTGTGTTGGGATATTTATGCCATGGCACAAGTTTTCACTATGGGTTTTGGTTGTTTAGAGAAGGCTAGTGGTATATTCATTAGCATATCCTTTTCTAGGCTAAGCCTAATGGTTTTATATGTATAAGCCTATTAGGGGTCTTATTCTGGTCATAAGATTTCAAGCCTTTATCAAGCTAAGTCTAGCATAATATAGGTGCTAGATGGGTCAAGGGGATGCTTTAGATCAAGTGATCATGCTTAGGCTAGTGCTTTTATTAAGGATATCAATTATTGGTGCATGACCCATTCCATACTTAGACTATTCTTACAAGACGTGCTAATATCATCCATATTAAAAAGGGATGCCATTAATGCCTTGAACCAGAGTTTGCAAACATCACACTTAACATAACTATATGTAAATTACAACATTATAACCATTTCATATTTAACTAGTGATTTCAAGGATGTATAAACTAGATTGAACATAATTTGAATTAACATCCACCCTCTTTAATGAAAGTTCAATTTAAGTAGAGTTTATGTTTATATAGAAATAGATAAAATGCTTAGTTGAAGCTACTAAATGTCCCAAAGGCTCACAGGTGAGCTTGGGCATGTATAAATGGAGCCTTTAAGGCATCTGAGCTGATACTAAGTTTTAATGGAAATCAAAAAACTATATCAAGAACCAATTATTTAGAGCTTCTCTACCTAAATTTGTGTCTCTTTACTCACTAGTTTGAGCTTAGTTTTATATCACATAAGAGCATCTCCTTGCTAGGGTGGAGAGCACATGATAAGTGCTGAGCTAGATCCTTTAGTGATCATTATACTAGCTCCATCACCTTGTATCCTTTACACTAAAGTTACAACATGTATCCATTCTCAAAGATTCCCTAAAAATCTAGGCGCCAATTAACCACCTACTAGCTGGCACAAGATGGGCATCAATTCCTCTAGCTAGTACAAAAGATACCAAATAGAAATAATGCTAAGTGATTGCCTCACATCATGATGTCTATCAAGTTGGCATGGATTTATACTTAGTTGAAATAAGGGCCCAACATTACCCCATACAAAATTTTTAGTCTACCCTCATACTAGGCTGCCAAAGCCTTTGGCATACTCTCCTTAAATTTGACACTAAAGCCCCCAAAGCCCTTGACAAGCTTGATTTCCTTAGAAGTGTTATCTATCTCCATGGAGGTAACACTTAGTGTGAGCAAATCTATTTTCTTTAACTCTTTTCTAAAGGCCACAATAATCTCCTTAGCCTTTATCACTTCTCTATAAAGGATTGCTACTTGTTCACATGCATTCATTTACAAGGCATAAAAGAGGGATTCTAGGTCTTGTTCTTGGTCCTTTATTTGTGTCTTTAATGCATTGACCTTACCCATTATTTATACATGTTCTACCCTAATCATAGAGTAAACCTATGCCATCAACTCTTCTTTCTCCTCTTTTGCTTACTTGAGGCACACATATATGACTAACACTTGGTTGGAAAATTTTATGAAGATGGCATCAACTGCATCTACACCTTCTTGTAGCTTTGCAAAGAGGTCCTCTACCTCTTCAATCTTGGTAGCTATCTCTTTATAAAACATGACACAAGGGTCTTCTTCTTCTTCCTGTGTTACCACTGCTTTCATCCTTGGGAGTATTTTCTCCACTAGAATGCATAGTTTTTCAACCTCTAAGAGGTTTGATGTATCAATGCCAACCAAAAAGGATGGTTCATTGGTCTTTATGTGCTCTCATAGTTACTACAACTTGAACTTCATGGCTGATGCATCTTCTTCAAGATCCTTGGTAATTTTATTTCATTTATTTGCCCTAAAATCATTGATGATGTTATTTCATGAAAATTCAATGGCCATCTAGATGAGTGCATTAGCTAACCTAACTGGGTTCATGGTATGGGGATTTATATTAGGGAGTCATGCCCTTGTTCAAGTTTATCTACACCCAATATGGCCTTTTGAGGCACCTCAAAGTGAGGCTCATCCATGTATATATCAAATGCAAACAAAAGTTATTTTCATATCGTATCTATGGTAAAGTTGGGGGACATGTATTCAAACATATGAAGATATTCATCTGTCTATCCATTTTATGCCTTCTCTCTGAGGCTGAACTCTACACCTTTGATTTTTGTGATGAATAGATCCATTTGTTCTTCTTCCTCTTTATCAACACTACCAATTTATTTGATGCTTTCCTTAGAGGTGTCTTCTTCCTATTCCTATAAGGGTTTTTATTTAGAATTGTCACCTTTCTCCACTTCTTCTTGGGGTTTGTCAGTGCTTACCTCTAGGTGTGTCCCCTTGGTTCTAGCTTCACCTTCCTCTTATTTATACTAGGGTTCCTCAGCACTCTCTGATTTTTTTTTTCAAGGCACCAACATCACATTCCTTTTATTTAGTTTCCCCTTCCATACTTGGGTGTGCTTATTGTGTAGCTTTATCTACTTCACTAGTGGGGGTGCTTGTCACCTTCTCTATTACTTCCTAAGTTGGCTCTGTGATTGTGAGGACCTCCTTTTTCTTCTTCTCTTTCTTGGAATTTGATTATTTGTCTACCTTCCTTTTCCTAGCCTTTTCTTCCTCAACCTTCTCCTCCTTGAATTATATCTATCAATATCTTCCTAAGTCATGCCAACTTCCTTCATCACCTTCCTCTTTTTCACCAGCTCAAATGCCATCTCAATCTCTTCCTCACTATGGCCCATTTCTTCCATAACCTTCTCTTTTTCTCCTTAGTTCATGGAGGATATGTGGAGGGATATTTATATGAGGAAATGGGTGGCTTCCTTATTTATTCAAGTGTGGTGATAGTACCACCTTGGAGGGCCTTCTAAAATTCCTTAGCATTAGGCTCCTCTCCCACTTCTTATAATATGTACACTTTGGTTCCTCCTCCACCATCTCTTCCTCCCTTGTGCATGGGCCTCTTATACCTCTATTTATATCAAGGTTATTGTTGGTATTACAATGGGTCGCTTGGACTTCTTATTTTTTATCTTCTTGATAGAAGTAGTCTCTAGCACAAAGGTCACACACTTCTTCTTTAGATCAAGGAGTGGCTTCTTTTCCAGAGGTGACCCTTAACCTGATACACTCTTGAATTTATTCAAGTGTCTCTATCTACCTTTTTTGGGGATACTTCTTTTGCATTACTAGCACATGCTTCCCATTATCACTACTTTAGAGGGGGAAGTCATCATCTTTCCCAGGGTCTATGCCCTTCTTTCATAGATTAATCTCATAAAATAAGTTCAAGATGTACCTTATGATGATTTTTATTTGGAGGGGATGGAGGTATGTTCTATCAAAGTCATCCTTATTATCTTTTATGGATTTCCCTCCTGGGTGCACATATTGGTGCCTCAACCTACTCCTTTTTAGGTCCATGAATTTCAGTAGGATGTCCAATTGTAATGCATTGTGAATCCTCATTAGTGCATCCCTAAAATATTTCATGGAAAATGCATAAGGGAGTTTGATCCAGTCACATAGGTTACTATCTATGAGTGCCAAACACACTACATAGAAATGTTACATGATGATGAATGTTTACATCCCAAACAAATGCTAAGGGAACTCCTTCAAGCTGTACCATTCTATCCCAAATGCCTTGATGTATTAATGTACCACTAGATTAATCATGTCTTATATTTATGGGAGAAGGAGGGTAGGTAGGTGACATCATAGTACTTCAATGCTAGGGAGTCTTTATGCATTAGGAAGACCCAAAGATTATCTTCATCTCCATTAAGCATGTTGATCTCCTCCATGAATATTAATATCAACATTGACCCCCATCTGAAGGTTTATCACACTATGTGATACTCAAATGAATTATTCACCATCTCTTCAATAATGAATTTAACAATGTTGAATTTGACCCCTTGCACCATGTGGTGGGTGATGCACAAGTAGGCCTTACCAATGTTTATCCATCTTCTATGGGGGTAAAGTTTGGAAATTATGAGGCATGTCATAGCCCTCATATAAGGGTATTTTATGTCTTTTGTTGGGAATGTAAATCCTCATTTATAGTAACCAAGGAGTTTATCAACCCTCTCCACCTCTGTGTCATCTACCATCATCTGGTGGATGTCTATGCCTGAGTCTAGGAGCCTACTGATTCTACCAATTAGGCATTCTGATATCCACATGTACCTCCCTATGAATTAGAATTAATATCCATAGATTTATGAGAGGAATAATTATATGAGTTCTTCCATCTTTGCAAAACATGGTAACTCATAAAACTAGGTTGTGTCGATGGTTGCAAGCCTATATCGAATGGAGATGTTGAATAATACTGCACATACCTCTATCTTTACTCTCATGTTAACTACCTAGTATTAGTTGAGATATTATATATTACTTGATGTGTGATGGTTATATTATTTGAACCTGTAAGTGTGCATAAAGGACACCCAAATCTCCCCTATCAAATCCTCTAGGGTAAATTGCACATCCCTATATGACATTTTGGCAAGTGCCTCAGGGTCAACCTCAGCGATGTTAACCCTTCCATTGGATATGCCTTCTTCTTTATAGTAGATATCTCTTCTACCATCCATGCCCTCTTAGCATCCTTCTATGCCTATGGTAGACCTTAACTCATTCATTTCTTCCCCATTCAACATTGGCTAGTGTTGAAGCATGGTCTGTTGATCTTGTTGAAGCTTGTAATGTTTCTTAGTGCTTCCTCATAGTAATTAGATCTATGAATATCTTTGGATCTTGAGATTTGTTTGCCATTAGTGGTGGCCTCAACATCACTCCAACTTTATCTTGTCTAGTTATCTATTAATTCCTTCTCCACACACCTCTATTCTAATCTCAAAAGAGACACAATCTCACTCCTTATTTACTCATTCTTGTCTGGAAATTATGGGTTCTTAGGTCTCTCTGTGGTAGCATTTTCTCACTTTGTCTCTAGTTTATCTCTAGTTATACATTCAAATCTGCATAATGTTTATAACCTATTAAAATTAGTCATTCACTCCTTTATACTTTATTTTTTACTACCATCTTAATTGTAGGTGAGTAATAGCATGGTAGTGCATGGATTTATTGAACTCCACTAGAACCCATGAAATACATGAAAATATAGTATGATATTTGTACTTAATATAGATATTTGTACCTCTACCATCACTAAATTAACTTATTTAAATGGTATCTTGGATGAAGTGATAGGTGTTTTCAAATAGTGAATTCCCACCTACTATCAGGTGGATGATCTTCCTCCACTTTATTCACCTTGGCATGACCTTTGCCCTTCTTATGGAAACCTAGACATAGTGCTTCACATGCATGTGATGTAGCCTCATTAGTTCCATCTCCTCTTTTCTTACTGTGCTTCTTTTCAAATGCACTTCTATTCCTTGGTTGATTTCTTACACTCTCATCTCTTTCCTTAGCTTGTCCTACCCCATACAAATTCTTACACTAGTTCTCTAGCACTTTACTCTCCTCTATTGATCTCTTACACATGATCATCTTGTGCACCTTATTTTGTCATTTTATACTCATATTTTTCCAATTTTGGCAAACTCCATGTGCCTAATAACTTAGGTGTCTAGCCTTAGGTTCTTAAAAAGCATCCATGCTTGACTCACCTGATTGGAGTTATGTGTGGAAGTGCCAAAATAGTTTTTTTAAAGGCCTGAAAGCACTTCACTTATTCAATCATCAGTAAAAACATCACCAATCATAAAGAAACATTTAGCTTGCACCAAGCTTTATTTTGATCAACATAATACAACCAAATTGTGACCAAGAAGTCAATGTTAAACGGTGTAAATTACATCTTATTGGCTATAAGGCTTCAGTTAGTTACCATTGAAATACCTAGGGAGTATTTCACTTGACAACATGTACAACTTACATGCAATAACCTCCAATATTCTATGGATGATATAAGGGCCCATCCACCTAATTTGTAGCTTTCCTAGGTACTTTAAGTACGTGGAGTCATAAAGTAAGACCAATTCTCCTTTAGTAAGTACCTTTCACTTTATATGCCTGTCATGCAATATCTTCTAGCATGCCTTCTATATCTACTAGCTCCACATTGCTTGGGCATGCACCTCATCCAAGTTCTCCAAGTCTTCTAGTCATGCATTTAATAATTCTTGGTCATCCAAATGACCAATATGCATAATATGTAATAAGGGCACCATGAATTCTATTAGTAAAATTGCCTTTGTGCCAAACACCAATTGAAATGGTGTAGCCTTGTTTAGGTGCTTATAAGTCATTTGATATAACCATATTACTACTGACACTTGATCATCCCAATATTTGAAACTAATGTCACATATCTTTATGAGGCATGTCCCCAATATCTTATTAATGCCTTAGCTATGCCATTCACTTGGGGATGATAGGGTATTATCTTGTGATGTGCCATCATATATTCAATAAATAGGATTTGCATAATTTAATTGAGGAAGTGTGTGCCTCTATCTCTAGTTAGACTAAGTGGGCACCCATAGTGAATTATGATGTTTTCCTAGATAAAACTTTTAGTTATGGTGGCTATGCAGTCTTTGGTTGGTGCTACCTCAACCCACTTGGTGAAATAGTCTATGACAACTAGAATGTATCTTGAACTTGTGTGACTTGTTATGGGAGTGATCAGACCAACAAAGTCATTGGACCATTTTTCAAATAGAACTTGTTCAAGAATGGGAATGAGAGGCATCTCATCCTAGTGGTTAGGATTTCTCATGCACTGATAGACGTCATATGCCTTGGCATAATTTTTTACATCTTGGAATAGACTTGGCCACTACAAGCCTAATTGTGACACTTTGTGTGCTATTACATCTCTAGTGGAATGGCCTCCTACTATCCCCTCATGCTCTTATTATAAGATGGAGTATCTTTTATGTTCTAAGACATATCAACATGGGATTTCATCTCAACTAAATTTATATAGTTCCTTACTAATGCACTGAAAGGGGGTGATACAAACTATGAGCTACTTCTTTTCTCTAGTTGTCATCATCTAGGGCATAAACCTAGATGTTAGAAAAGAGGTGATCTTTACCAAGTCCTCAAGGACATACTGTACTTTGTAGATTTGCACACTCAGCATGTCATCCTCAATAGGCACTACCACATCGCTAGAGTTGATGTGAGACAAATGATTTGGGCCTTAATTTTATTTTTCAAGCTTTACAACAATCAAGAACTAAAATTCTTGGAATAGAATGATCCATCTACAAATGCACCCATGAAGAATGGGCTTGTTCATGAGATACTTAAGCACCTTATGGTCAATGAAAAAGATGAATGGGGTCACCAAAAAGTATTACCTAAATTTATATATGGCACATACCATGGCAAGAACCTTACACTTGGTTATTATATAATTTTTCTCTATTTGGGTCAGTTTCCTACTTGTGAAGGAGATGGGATGATCCATTTTTCCTTTTCTAGGTTTCACCATAATGGTGCCAATTGTAGATCTAGATGCATCGACATAGATGTGGAATGGATTCATCTAATTAGGAAATTATAGAATAGGTATGCTAGCCAATTTGAGATTTAGAGTTTCAAAGGGATCTTCTTGCACTACACCCCAATAAAACGGGCCATACTTGCACAAGAGATCCTTTAGTGGTGCTAAAATATTTACATAGCTCATTATGAAATTTATATAGTAGCCACAATGGCCAGGAAAGGCATAAACATATTTTTGCATGGAAGGGATCTACAACTATATAATAATTAAAATCTTCATGGGATCTATGAGAAAACCATCTTTGCAAATAATGTGCTCAATAAAAGTACCAATGGTGTCATGAAGACACACTTATTGAGGTTCAATGGTATATGTAACTATTTACACCTCTCAAACATGAGGTGTAAGTTGTCATAATGGTACCTTATGAGCCCATACACAGTCCAATCATCTAAATACACTGGGAGGAACTTATGAATGAAATCCTTAAATGCGATGCTCACCACTCTAAAGAATATGGATGGCACATTCTTGAGTCCAAAGGAATCACATTGTAGGAAAAATAACCCCATTCTATCTTAAAGTTCTCTTAGGCTTGTCCTCTTACTCAATATGGACTTGAAGGTATCCTAAGAACTCATCAATGAAAGTGTATATTTTGTAGCCTACGACACCATCCAAGACTTCATTGGTAAATAGATTCAGGAAGGGTTAGTAATGTAAGAAGAATTCAAAAATCTATAATTAATGCAAATATAGATGCTCCTATCCTTATTGATGATAATAACCATGGGGCTCACCCATTTAGAATCTTGCATTAGGTAGATGACACTTATGAGTAGCATACCATCAATATTTATTTTGACCTTGGTGCAAAGATTGGGGTTCATTCTATAAGGGTGTTTCTTGACAAGTCTTATGCCATTCACCAAATTTATGCTCATATTCCCAAGGGATGGGTGGGTGCCCTTCATACATCAATAATTTTGAGGGAAAAGTATTAGACATCCTTCAGGAGATCCATCATTTACTCTAGCTCTATGTCAGACCAATATGCACCCAGAGTAGCCATATTTATTTTCCTTTTTGAACTGATGTCTACCTTGGTAGTTTTTAATGGTGTGTGGTAGGGTTAATTTATTTCTTGATTTGAGTCCTCAAATTTATTTCTACCCTTAGTTATTTCTATGTAAATATGAGTGGGGTCTTCTTCATTGAGGGTGTTATCCTCCATTTGACACACTAGCTTCTTTTTGCATGTAAAGTTTGTCTAGTTTCATGCCTTCTAGATATCACTATCTTCATCACTCAAGTCAATATTAAGAAATTTATCTTCAAATAAAGTTGAGAGCACCAAACCTTTCTCCCCAAACATATATTTTAATCACTCTTATAGGATCATGATATCCTCAAACACTACCCTTTGAATTGATTGTAGTGGCTCAATCAATTCCAAGTTCTATGAAGAAAATGAGAAGGTGTGCATGAACTACTCCTTATGTACATCCCAATTTGCTATCTCATAGTGCATCACATTAACAACATAACATGCTCATAACCACATCTTTAAGGTTACATAGAAAGCCTGCACCCATAGGTTACTTAGGGAATTTGTACCACAGTCAGCCCATGTTTCTTTACACAAGTGTACATGTGTTATAGGGTTTGAGTCATCAAAGTATGTAGAGATGTCTAGGTCCTCATTGATTTTCTTGAATCTATTGCAAATGGATACTTTTACATCTTTCCAAGTTGGCAATCTAAGACTTTTCACTACCCACCAATGAGCGTCAATGCTCCTTAAAGTATACACTAGTGACCCTATCCTATCTACCTCTTTTGGGATGCATGCTTCGAGGTCATGGACATATTATTCCATAGGATTTATTCCCTCATATCTTGGGAGTGATAAAGTTTTACCTTTACTTAGGAGAAACATTCTCTTTCCCTTCTTCTTGATATAAGGGACCCATATTTTTTAAGTGTGATCAATCTAGACCTAGCCAGTCTTCATAGGTTTTAGACCTTCACACACACTAAGTGGCACATTTGACCAGTGGTTTCATAAGCTTATTCGGCCCATCATTCACAAGTAATGTAGGTGGTGTCTGAGGCTGACTATCCATCTTCCCAAGAAAGCACTCCTTAGTCATTAAGGTTTAGAGTCTTAGTTCCTTATGCCATGATGCTATATATGGTTAATCTCATCCTCAAGATCAACAACCTCTATATAGGGGATCTTTGGTCATTTGAGAGAGAGATAACTACCCTATCCTTTCCATTTTCAAATGTCATATAGTACCTCTTAAAGTTCATATCTATGTTAATTGCATAACACCATGGCCTTCTAAAGAGCAATATATAATTGACTTATTCTACCAACTTGATCACTTCAAAGTTAGTGTGTAACTCAACACCTATGATATCTATAATGATGTTCTTCAAAATTTTGATTGGTTGCATCCTAGTTTTGTTAGCCATGAAAATAATGTGAGGGGAAGGATTCAAGGCTGGCCTACCCATATTCTCCTAGGAATTATTGATCAAGATATTGACCTCAATGCCTATGTCCATAAGGAACTCACATATAGACCATTCATCAATGTTGGCATTCACAAGGAGTTATTGATCATACTCTGAATTCTATGTATGCCTGACTTATCATGCCCTTTCCATGAAAAACATATCAACTTCAATTGGCTTCTACACTGTATGTTCCAAAAGCAAGTTATTCAATAGGGAAATCATCCCTTCTATCTGTAAGAGGTGCAGGATCTTTATTATCTCTTGTATCTTATCTTCCTAAATATCTTGGTTCTTGTGAAAAGAAGTAGCCTATGCCTTTAGGTATTACAATAGTTGGATTTATCCTTGTAGGTTTTAAATGATGCTCATTGCCTATTACACAACATCTTTCTAGCATATGGGGTTTGGGTAAGATGCAAATTTAGGTTTCAGTTGCATAATGTGCTCAGTATGGCTCTATTCCCCATATTCTAGGTGTAATTCAGGCATTGACACAATTAATAACTTAGTTTTGAATCCACTACGAGTAATCACCTACACTTTGACTAGCTTTGCATTGGTTAGTTGTGCCTTTAGATTCCATTTCACCACTTTTGACTCATGCCTAATCATTCCTATGACCCTGTCTATGCTAGGATAGCATTTGGCCAATTTATTATACAAATTAAGGCATTCCTTTGAAAGGTCCTTCCTTAAAAAATTAGCATATAATTACAAATAAACAAAATAAACTATGAAAATAAGCAATCTATTAAATGAAACAAACAAAACTAAATTACAATATAAAAATTATAGAATCATTAACCTCTTCAAGGGGGACAACCTCCTTTGAGTAAACTCAATTCAATACAATTCATGGATGCCTTTATTGGGCCTTAACACTGATTTAAATACTAATTCTATTCTTAATAACTATTTCATCTCATGCATGTAGGATAAAACAAATATGCTCTAGGGATGACTTACAAAGCATATGCATCCAAAGCAACTACTATGCTAATAATGTAAATATAAGAGTAGAACATGGGTTCCTAACATCCCCTCCCTCTTGGAAGAAAAGCTTTGTCCTCAAAGCTTCAATTATGGAAAGTGTTACTAAATTTGGAATAATGGTTCTCATGTGGCATCTTTGGGTTGCAGTCCTTGACACTAAATTAAAACTTTTGTGATGGTGCGAGAGTGAAGTTGGTGAGTGTGTCAAGCCAAGACTACTTTTGTTTTGAGGAGGGAGACTTCATTATCAAATTTTGGTAAGGCTATTTGTGATTGAATATTGGAGCCAAGAACTCTCTTCAGACATGAAACATGAAATACTGGGTGAATACGAGAGGATAGTGGAAGCTCTAACTTGTAAGCAATAGACCCAATCTATTGGAGAACCTTATATGGACTGTAAAACTTAGGGGTAAGCCTCTGACACCCCTTTTATGTTAGGGATTATTGTTTATATAGTTGTAGGTGAAGAAAAACCATATCACCTACTTGAAAGGTGCACTCAGAGTGGTGTTGATCAACCTACTTCTTCATTCAATTTTATGCCAACTAAAGATTGTATCATAAGATGTGGATAATTTGATCACAATGGTGGAGAGTAGTGTCAAATACCTAAATTGGTGAATTTATAGGTGTATATAGGAGAAGTGGTGGGGGCGTTTTCCCATAAACTACTTCATATGGGGTCATTTTAGCAGAGTTGTGGTAGGATGTATTATACCACCATTCTACAAGAGGTAACCATTTGACCCACTGATGTGGCTTCTCTATAACAAAACAATAAAGATAGTTTTCTAAGAATTTATTGATGATTTTGGTTTGGCCATTAGTCTATGGATGATATCTTGAACTCATTTTTAATTATGTACCCAGATGCTTGAAGAGTTCTTGCCAAAAATGGCTAGTGAAGGTGGAATCATGATCTAAGACAATAAAAGTAGAGACACCATGAAGTCAGTTTATATAATCAAGAAATGTCTGAGCAATGGTGGAAGCAATGTAGGGATAGGCCAAAGTGCAAAAATGAATATATTTATAGAGGCAATCCACTATGATAAAAATCACTGATTTACCACTAGATTTTGGGGGGCCTTCAATGAAATCCATGGAAATTTTGATCCAAATATGTGTTGGAATGGGAAGTGGTTGGAGTAGACTAGGTGGTGAAATTGTTTCACCTTTAGTATGTTGGCAAATATCACATTTAGCAATAAATGTTTTGATATCCATCTTGAGTCCATGCCAAAATAAATTATGATGAACTCTCTCATACATTTTCAAAAACCCTAAATGACCAGCAAAAAGGGAAGCATGCATCTCCTCTAAAATTGATTGTTTGAACCTGGAGCATATTGGTTATATTAGGCGACCTTTATATCATAATGTGTACCCATCCCAAGAATAATGAGATTTATCAGATGGATCAATAAATAGTTGAATAATGATTTATTGGGTTGGGAGATCATTATGCCATGCATTGTGAAGATCATTAAGCCAAGTGGAAATGGGAAAAGAGACTATACAGAGTTACACTAGATCTTCAAACTGGAGAGAGAGAGAGCATCAACCACCAAGTTTTCCTTACCTTTTTTGTAGGTAATTTCATAATCATATCCCATGAATTTATAAACCCATTTTTTTTATTTGGATAAGATACCCATTGTTCTAAAAAATATTTGAGTCTTTGATGGTCAATTTTAATGCAAAAGTGTCAACCAATCAAATAGGGATGTTATTAATGAACTACATATAGAATAACCATCATCTCTTTTTCATATGTGAAACATACCAAATTATGTCTAGTTAGGGATTTACTGGTGAAGGTGATGGGATGACCTCCTACATAAGTACAACACCAAGATCTATTCCACATGCATCACACTCAAGCAAAAATGGCTAGGAGAAATTGGGTATGGCCAAGACTAGCATGGTGGACATGATAGGTTTAAGGTTGTCAAATGCTTGAGAAGATGCATGTGACCATGTAAATGCATATTTTTTGAGAATAACCATAAATAGAGCTACAATTATTCCATAATCATTAACAAATTTTCTATAGTATTCTATCAAACCAAGAAATGCATGTAAGCTTTTGAGGGTCTTTGGCTGGGGCCAATTTGTCATAGCTACAATTCTAGTGGGGTCAACATGAACACCATAAAATGAAATAATATGTCCCAAATACTCTACCTCTATTTTCCCAAAAGAATATTTTGAATGTTTGACACATAGGTGGTTAATAAAAAGAATGCCTAAGGTGGTGTCAAGGTGGTGGAGATGATCTTCCCATGTGGGACTGTAGATAAGAATGTCATCAAATAAGACCAAGAGAAACTTATACAAGAAGGGATAGAATACTTAGTTCATCAAAATTTAGAAGGTGGAGGGGGCATTAGTAATCCCAAATGGCATGACAAGGAACTCATAGTGGCCATCATGTATGCAAAAGGCTATCTTAGGAATATCAACATCATGAAGATGAATTTGGTGATACCCTGAGCGTAAGTCCAATTTGGAAAAAAAATTATGCACTATGGAGTTCATCAATGATGGGGATTGGAACTTATCCTTGATGGTTAGTTTGTTCAGACCTTGATAATCAATGCAGAGACACCAAGAACTATCCTTCTTATGAACAAGTAATACTCATGAAGAATACATACTAATGCTAGGTTGAATAACTCCAACCTGTAAAAGATCATGGATGATCTTTTCAATATTAATATTTTGATGAAATGGGTACTAGTAGGGCTAAATATTGGGAGGTACACTACCAAGAAGTAGTGGGATGTGATGGTCCTGAGGTTAGTGAGGTGGTAATCTAGTAGGTTCCTCAAAAACTAAGGCATGCTTGACTAAAAGGTTATGTAAGTTAGAAGGTGGGTGAGAGTCTGATGATGAAGCACTATGAAGAAAAAAGAATTAGGTAATGATGCCATAGGATCCCCATTTGAGAAGTTTCTCCATGTGGTGAGAGCTAACAATGTTGATGGAGCCCGATCGAAGGCCTTATAGGGTGCATTTCTGTCCATTCTTTGAAAACTACATCTTAAGCTCTGAAAAGTTCCAAAAGATAGGTCCAAGTATTCATAACCATTGGGCACCAAGAACAACATCACATCCCCCTAAGGATAAACAAAACATGTTAGCCTGAAGGTTATAGTCACCCACTAAAATATGAACATTATGACACTTGCCCTTATAAGGTAATGTGCCTCCATTGCCAATCATGACCTCAAAATTAGAACGTGGGTGGATAAAATAATATACTTGCTTAGCGACTTGAGGGTCGATGAAGTTGTGAGTACTACTAGAGTCAATAAGGATGGTGAGGAGTTATTTCTTAAAATAACCCTAGATACACATCATTTAAGGGGTAGTGACTCTCACCAAAGCATACATGGATATTTATAGAGGGAAATATAGGTGTGTAGAATCATCAACTTCTTGAGTGATCTCTTTGGTAGTATCCTCATAATCTTTAATATCTAGTGGAGAATCAAAATCTAGTAGGTACAATTTTTGATTGATGCATTTGTGCCCTAAAACTCATTTATCATCATAATTGTAACAAAGCCATTTCTCATGATTTTCATGCATTTCAATTATTGTGAGATGTTTGATGGGGGTTATCTTGGTATTGGGTTGTTGAAAAGAGGGATTGGAGGGTACCTAATTAACAGTGTGACATTGGGCCATGATTTTTTCTTCAGTGAGTTTTGTGAGACCCAAGGCTTCCATCATAGTCTGAGGTTGAAACATCTTGACCTCAGAGCAAATGGGATCTTTGAGGCCACTAATAAAACAAATCTTGAAGAAGTCATCTGATAACCCTTTAGTGTGATTTTATAGCTTCTCAAATTCAATTTGATAATCATGAATGGTGCCTATCTGATGAAGCTTGGTGAGGGCTCCCATAAAATCTTTGAATGCTGAGGGACTAAACCTACCCAAAAGTAGGGAAGTAAAATTTATCCAATCAAGTTCATCATTATATTTGAGATACCAATAGTACCATTAGAGTGCCTCTAGTTCCAAGTGGAAGGAAGTAATTAGAACTTTGTTGAGATGATAAGTATTATGAAGGTTGAAATATTACTTGACATGATAAATCCAACCTATCAAGGATGTACCATTGAACCATGGAAAGTCTAATTTGTTACCATGTGGTGGGTGGGTGGATAAAAAAGTATGATCAGAAGAAGACTCTGTCTTCTATAATCTACTCAGCAAAAGGCTATTCTATTCATTCAATCCATGAACCATATCAATTAAGTCAGTGACCCAGGTCATCAAAGATACAATTTCTTCCTCCATGATCTTGGTGCCTACACGTGTGACTACCATAACCTATTTTTTTTTGTAATGGGTGGGAAATCTAAAGTTTGAACACATTTAGTAAAGGAATTTTTTAATGTGGATGAAATCATGAGGGGTAAAGGTACTTTTACTAATTTTTTTACATAAAATGAATTTGATTGATGAAGATGAGGGAAATTTTAGAGGGGAAAATGGAAAAACTAAAAAAATTATCAAAGAGGGATGAAGAAGAAGAAAAGGGAGATGAACACTGTGTAAATTTTTTGAGGCAAATGGATAGGAACTGAGAAAGTTATGATAAAACTCAAAAAAATAGAAAAATGAGATTTGCAAAAATTTAGAGTGGAATTGGGATATGAGATCTCAAATAATAAATTATAGAGAATTTAATTTTAGGTGTCTTGGTAAATTTTGAGAAGAAATAGGGATATAAACAAGAATATATTACAAAAAAAATGAAAATTTCCAACACTAATTTTTGGTTTTTCTAATTTTTGGTTTTCTGCTGCTCTGTTGATAGTCTTCTAAAACTTATATGGTTTTATAATTCATTTTACTTCTGATCTACCTGAAATAAAAGGACCCTAGATTTGAATAGTTGCCTAAATGCTTTTTATAAATTAATCTGGCCACCAATGCCATCTAATTTAGTATCGATCTCCAAAAATTTTCTAGCCATGAATTTACGTCTTAGCGATAGCTCTTAGTTTTCCTCATGGGCGGGAGCTAGTCAATCAGGAAGGGGTTGTTGCCCATTTTGCTGGTAGGTCCTCTCAATGAACTAGCTACTTTGGGGTTCTTATAGTACTCCTTATAATGATTTTTAGTGATTTTACCCAAGCACTTCCCATATTTAAATGGATAGGTTTTACCTTGATCCAAAATAGAAGATAAAATCCAGAGCAAAACACAAACACAATGCAATTCAATATAATATCACTATCTTTGATGACATCTTATTGATAAAATGAAACTATAGATCTAGACTATCATGTGGAGGGGTTGGGAATGGATCTATTACCACTTTTTGATCACCAAGGTCTAATTATGGCAAGGTAAGAACATACGGTGGGTAATAGAAAAAAAATTATCCCTAGAAAGCACTATGATACCAGATGAAAGGATCCTACCTAAAAAAATTAGCATATAATTTCAAATACATGAAATAAACTAAAAAAATTAGTAATATATTAAATGAAACAATTATAATTTAATTACAATAGTATAATTATAGAATCACTGGCCTCTTTGAGGGGGAAACCTCCTCTGAACAAGCTCAATTCAATACAATTCGTGGATGCCTTCATTGGGCCTTAACACTGACTTAAATACTAATTTTATTCTTAATAACTATTTCATCTCATGCATGTGAGATAAAACAAATATGCTCTAGGGACAAATTACAAAGCATATGCGTCCAAATCAACTATTATGCTAATAATGTAAATAAAAGAGTGGAACATGGGTTCTTAACATCCTCGACCTTATGTGTTCCTCAACAATACCCATACATTGGATTGGTAGGGAAGTTATGTTAATAATTATCTATTGAGCCACACTTATAGTATGATCATATTGGGAATATTCCTGCACCACATCTTCCACCTCACCCTCTAGTGCCTTGTTGCATCCCATATCCTACATTCTATTGGTTGTATCCCTCATTTCCTTGGCTATCTTTTCATCTAACTACTACAGTGGCCTACCATGCACCTCTCTCTATGTTTTCATGCATCTCATCAATTACTCGATAGTCAACTATGGTATGAGTGTAGGTGTCACATAACTAACAATAGATGGTTTTGTTAACTTAATTGGTGCATTGAAATAAAGGGTAATTGCCAACATCATTCACCTCATAAAAGACCTCACAACTTAGAAGCAATGTGTGCATATTCTTTTGAGGATACTTATTCCTATTATGGCCTTCTATTTCATAGTCGATGTACCATAACCCACTTCAAGCATCTTGTGATGAACTAACAGTAAGATTTTGGAGTTAGGCGGCCATGGATTCAATTTTTTCTGCCATGAATGGAATGATACTAGTATAGGTACTTTTGACTACCTCAGCTCTAAGCACAACTTCAAGCACTTTATAAGGGTCTATTAATGTCTTAATGAAAATCATTCTTTTGAATGATAATATAAATCTTCCAAAAAACCATTGCATGTGTTAGGAGGGGTGAATATCATAAGGAAGTTTGGAAAGGAGAGACTTAAACCTTGCATCATATAGATGCACACTCTTTGAGAGTCCTTGGTTAATCTCCTTGAGCATGGTGATTCTCTATTGTTCAAGCTTTGGTATGTCAAATTATTTTAGGAATGTTTAACTCAAGGTGTTGTAGTCAATCATAGCTTGTTTAGGATCAAATTTCATATACTAGGTATACACACAATCTAGTAGAGTTATCATGAAATGGGTAGCCTTACGCTCATATTGGTTTATGACCTGAGTGCACCATTATATTTCACATTTTAACACATGCTCTATGACATTTTCCATGCCATGATACTCTGATAGGTGCATGACCATCTCATAGTAAATTTGATGTGGGGGCATAATTGACATCTAAGGTGCTTGTCCTCCTTGGATCTATCTAGGTGGTGGTCCTTTAATGCCTCCAACCACTAGGTTAGGCATTTGTCCTATTATTACTATTAGAACCATTGATTTCAAAGGTACTATACTACTCATTTGTGGTAGTGGGCCACTTATTTTTGGTTGTTGACCAGTCTGCATAATTGACATTGGCTAAACTAGAATCACTTGTGTTTTCCTTCTATTTTGGAAAACTAATGCCAAATGGTCTATATGTATCCTCATTCAACACCTCATAAGGAACAACTTGTTTAATTATAAAATTATACTCTAAGTCTCCAAAATGGTCAAAGTCTATGTTGATAACAAGATCAGTTATCACTCTTATTTCTTCTCCTAGGGGGTCCAATGCATGAGCTTGCATTGCATGTTTAAAGGGGATAGGCACTTCTGGTGCATCTTTAGTTACTAAATTATGTAGGGACCTAGTGCATTCCACACCCATCAATTATAGAGCTCGATATATGGTTTAATTATTTCTCTCCTCATGCTGCTATAATTCAAAAGATCCTTCCCCATGCCCTTTATTGATGTATAAAAGTGTATCACAGGGTTTATATAGTGTTTAAAACACTTCTCATTTCTATATTCAAATAATTTATTGCATGAGTTTCTAGTTTTGATATTCTTGATATCTATGGTGGAGTAGAGAACAAGCTATATAACTATTTCACAAAATAAAATGCAAGTGGTTGTTGGGAGCAACTTTGGTCTTAGAGCTTTTGTGAAAAATGAAAGTAATCTAAACTAAGTATAGTGAATGTTGATAAAAACTAAAGTTTAAACCCTAATTTAATGTGAATATTTATAATGAAAATCTAAACTATAATGGTTTGATGAAAAGAGAGAGAAAATAGGTAAGGTAGGGTAGAAAAGAAGGATATTTCTATTCTGAGTCCAGATATCATGAGAAAGCGTAAATTTAATCAAATACATGCAATAAAACCAACATATGACATGAAATTTCCAAAAGCACAGATCTTATCATATACCAAGAAAATGTCTAAGGATATTTGAAACAATGTAAATAAGAGACCAAAATCACTTTAAGGATTTACTTATATAAGAAAATTACATTAACACATCTTCAAGAAAATCAAGGAAAATGAAATGAATCTAAAACATTTTAATCAACCTAGCATAAGCTTAAATTGACAACTCTACATTAACATATGCACATCTAGAATTCATGAAAGTAATTCAAATCTAAACATCAAACCAAATACTTGAGGAAGCAACCATGATAAAAAACACACAAATAAATATGAGACAATCTTTTCAAAATTCCCTTGCTTGCATTATTAACTCAAAAATTTACACAAAATTTTTTCTTTAAAAAATTCCTCCCTTTTTACAAATGATAATACCTCTTTTATATAATATCGTGAGGTATGTCAATTAATCACTATCAAATGATAATCAACTAAGTATCAAGGATAGTTGTTCTTCTACAACATTCTAGACTCAATGACATTTTACAAGTGGACTAACCAAGCCATGTGCGTTACAAATTACACATGATTTTACAAAATAGAATATTATTCGCAATTATTTACAAGGGTTTTAGTATAAAATAATATTCTAATCAACTCATTTGACTTTGAGATACCCATTCTATTATAGCCTTTTGTCTTTGTTGAAAAATATTCATGGCCTTTTCATGTTGTTCACCAATTAACCTACGGTTGATAATTAGCTCCATAAAAAATTCCTCTTCTTTCCCTAATAACTTTTTGAAGTCTTTATCAGCTCTATCCAAGGATTCCTTAATACTTATAGTATTGGTAATCTTATCATTTGCTGACAAAATCATATCTAATATACACTAGTTATATAGCCCTGGATTTTATTATTTACCTCCTAGATGAATTGAGTATCCCTGTGTTTTAAATCTTCATCATTTATCATGCTAGTATGATTAAGGATGGTTGGATCTTTGATCAGACCTCCTATTATGTATACCATTCTGTTCTCTAACTATTTGAAGTCATTAGAAAGATCTTCCATGTCTTTTGACCATTTACTTATATCTTTTATCTTCTTCATTAATATAATTATATCCATATTCAAATGTGCTAGGTTAATTGTTTTAAACTTAGGAGTATGGATTTTTTTCAATATATTGATCAATTCTCTCACCTTTTTATCTGAATCTTGCCATTGATTGACTTGATTTATAGCCATGAAATTTTATTTGTTTACTACATCTAACTTAGAACTTACAAATTTCAAGGAATTGAATGTATCATATATAATTGCTTCAAACTTATTGATAATATCTATTAGAATTGATAGAATAGACTGCTCTTCCAAGTTCTTTTTCTCTTGCTTTAGCCCTTTGATGGTCGCTTGTAGTCTTTTTTCTTGAGATTGAGCTAGTTTAATAACATCTTATTCAAATGTAGGGGATTCCCCTAGTATTTTTACTTTGTTTTGAGTTAAATGAGTTAAAGGTTCCACCTTTTGATGCACAACCTCTTCACCACCTTCCATGACTATTGTCTTAGTAACCCCCTACAAACTTATAGTATCTAGATCAAATCTTACTCCAAATAAATATTGGGACACATGTGAAATTGGGACCTCTACTTGTGATTGGACTACTGATTAACTTGGAGTAGCTAATATTTTTTCTTCTTTTTTTTGCAAGGTAATGATCCATGGATTCAACTATTGTTGCATAGTTATGCTTGTAGTCTTCACCATAGCCCATGGATGATAAGTGGTTAGATTTTATAACCTTGGTTCATAAATGAACCATTCAGAAATAGGTAGTACATATATGATATTCTCTTCACTGAATAGATTAACATTCTCTAAATGTGGTGTAATGGTCACTTTAGGTTTCTTAGCTTTTGAGATAATGATAGTCTCAACATTTCTCTTAGGAGGACTTATGACTATCAAGTCCAATGCTTTTTACTTTCCCTTTTCCTCTTTGGTTTCCTCAACCTTTGCCTATTATACCTCTTAATTTATCTCATATGTCATAGATAACTTCCTCAATGCATCTTCAACAGACTCATGAGGATCCAGAGCTATCATATGAACCTCCTACTAAGGTGAATTTTTCTTTGATGTTATATATGATTCAGGAGTTAAGGAGCTAAAATTTTTTTTTCTTAGTATTTTCTCTTCATGCCTATGCTCTACTTGTGTATCTATTGGTGGAATCCTATAAGAACCAAAATCTATTAAATGATATTATCTAGGGCCTAGCTACTATCTATCTTCCATTTTCTGGTCTCTATTCAATCTAGACTCAGGGTTTATGTTGTGTTTCTTTAATATCCTAATAACTTCATAGCTTATAGATGATTTAGTGTATATGAAGTCAATTGAACTAGGTTCATGTTCATATGTTATATTAAGAATACCCTTGATCCTCAAAAGTTCATTTACCTTTCCATATGGATCCCATTGCCTATGATCATCAATCTGTAGGTTGAAAGATAACATATGCTTTGAATCAACCTAAATATCATCCCACTACCTAAAAAAAGTTTTACCAATTGTCATGGGAAAATTATGTAGGAGTCCCTTTCTTTTGGTCTTACAAATTCCATCAATCCCATTAAACAATTGATATGCCACCTCTTGTTCTGCTAATTTTTTAGGTACATGAATTAGTAATTTGAGAGGGGTAGTTTGAGTTCCTTTAATCCTTATAATATTGTAATAGAGATACAACCACATGTATCCCATTGTCTCAATTTATTTCTTGATTAAAGGGCTTATTCTCATCATAGGAATACCATTAACAGCTTCACTCACTACAGGGTAAACACAATCATAAATAAATTAAATGTGGTCTCTATACTTATAGATGTGCATTTTGAAATAGTATTAGGATATAGTTTGGGTGCCATTGGGTGACCATTATCTTTGATTAGGTATATTTTTGGTTACACACATGGCATATAATAAATAAGACATCATGTAGAATCTAATCCTCTTCTTTTTATTAATCTCATATATTTTTTTGCTTAGGGAAATACTGATAATTTCACCTAATGGAGGAATCGACACTTATTCAATGATGAAATATACCATAGGGACCCACATTGGCTCAACATAAGTAGTATGTACACACCCATACAACTTGTTTAACATTGTCATGACCATCCTAAGTATAGGTTTAAATGGGCTTATAGGGATGTTATTTTCATGATCTATAATGACTTGGTTACCTACTTATAGCCATTTTGCCACAATAACTATCATGTTGTGCTTCTTAGACCATGAACTAATGTAGGTTAGGTCAATCTAGGGCTTAGGCAATTTATAGTAGGACTCAAATGAAATAGGAGAGATATATGTAAGTTTTATTAAACTATGCTCATGAATTAAGATACCCTTGTCAATTCTAGATTCTTTGAAAATGGGACCAAGAACATTGATACAATGAAGTACCTCTAGTTTAGCAGCAGCATAGTGGAGTCCCATCATGTGGATTTCCATAATATCATCATATAATATTTTATCCAAGAGGATATTATATTATTATTTGGTTATAACCCCCTAGTTCTCAATTATCTAGAAGAGGATCATACAATTCTTATCTCCCATGTTTAATGAAGTAGCTACAAATTCTATCCTTGAAAACTCAACCTTTTACATCTGATGAAAAATATAGCGCAACTGCTTGCTTTGAAACATGTGCATGTGTTTCCATTTCTATAATCCCAATTGAATTATCCCTTTGAAATTGATAATTTAACTCTTCTCAGTTTAACATAATGAATTTAGGAATAATTTAGAGATTTTCATATGTTTTAGGGTTTTGTGGAGGTTACACAAAGCTTTAATGGTGGTTATCAAGTTTGAAATATGTGTTTTGGTGACTTTGGTTGCATTTGGATTATGCATTTATAAATTTTGTATGCTTGGTTCCATAAAATATTTGAATATAATGTGTTTTCCCATGTGGCATTACCTTATCACTTAGCTCATTTATTTTTAAAATGTGACCATTGTCACTTAGACACATGTCATCATCTCATGCAATCCTAGATTTTGATCAAATGCATGCCATTGATCTCCTTGGGAGTCTTATACACTTAAATTTGATCATGTTCATTAATATTTGATATAATATTATGAAATTGTGCCACTTAGCATCATCATGTGCTTTATGTGTACTTTGTAGTCAGTCTCGATCAAGTGAACAGTATTGCACCACATGGTAGCATCATGTGCAAACTAATTTTTTTGACTCATTGAATCGATGCTCATCATCGATATTATTTTATAGGATTAAATATGTGCCATAGATCTTGATTTAAGGGATTAAATGCACACCATTTATTTGCTAAATGCATGATCAAGCATATACCATTGATTTATTCTTTGTACATCTGATTAAATGCAAACCATTGATTTGTATCTAGTTCTTTGTTATTGTGACACTTGTCACTATTACATTGCTTCTCAGGATTTGTTTACATGTTGACTCTAATCTTGCCATATATATTATTTTGTAAGATCAAACACACTCTATCGATCTAGATCTTGACTTATTGACTTAGGGGAAACACCCATGTACCATCAATCTCTCTTTTGAGATTTTGATATTTTACCACTTGGTGACACCATATTTAATTTGTTCCTATGACCAATAAAATCAAAGGAATAAGTATTCAGGACATATATGGACTTAGTATAAACTTTATACCAAGGTTTTAATGAATTAACAAATTCAATTAAAACTTACGATAAAATTAAACTAGGTCTAAAATGAAATAAATTGACCCATGGAAAAATATGAATCTATTTAATATAAATTTAGGATAAAAAACTTATATTCAATTAATTGATTAGGGACCAAAATTTAGTAAAAGGGTCATATTGATCATTGAAGCATAAACCATAAATACTTACTCATCTTAATGATTATCTATTGAACTTGTAACATGGAAACATATGAAACAAATGTTAGAAACATCAAATAGAGTCAAAGAAAGCTTGTGATCTAACATGATGATGAAATCTAAAGAAAAACATGATATTCAATAGTGCATTTTAATATATTTGAATGTAAATTTATAACACAATTTGAAAAATTAAACAAGGGTCCTCATTTTTAAAACATGGGGGTATGTTGACCTCAACACCCTTCTCACTTGATATAGGTTCTCTCAACACTTCTAGGTTCCATATCTTCCATCAACCTATGCCTTTTCTTATTATAAGTCTATCTCCTAAGCTCTTGGATATCAATCTATTCATCCCCTTCTAGTGTACTTCACCTACACATCCCCTTATTCCCTATTGTGGTGCTCATATGTGAAAGGACTTTATCCTTCCATTCTCACAATTTAAAATCTATAATCCACCATTAATTTATTGAGTTCTACACCAAACTCTTTCACAAACATGCCTCTAGGTTCATGAAAAAATTGATACTCTACTTCCTTAGGGTAGGAGTAGGTTGATACAAAGAACTCAAGCATGTAATTGTTCAATGCTTCTTACCACCATTTATCTACTACTCTAGTGTAATTGGCATCTAGAGTCTTAAGTCTCTCTAAGCACTCTTTTATCCACTCAAGGCACTATTTATAGCTTCATATTATGTGGCTTGCATAGCTAGCCAACCATCGATACAAATTCTTAGGTAGTTCATTGAAGAAGACCTCATACATAACATCATAGAAGTTTCTCTAAACCCACTTCCTTAGCTTTTGTCCTCTAGAGGATGGATACTTTAGTGCAAAGCTATCTTCCAACTATTGTAGCCAAGACTTGATGTTATTGAGGGAGAGTTAGAGAATTATTATATCACACCCTTTTAATAATAAAATTCAACACAGGTCCTAGAAATAAAACCAAAATGTTGTAGAAAAGGAGGACAATTCATCATTTATGGAGTTAGGAACTTATCTGGTTATCCAAGTCAGTTCTAGAATCATTACAAATAGGTTCAAACATGGTATGTTCCCATATAACTCAACATTTAACACTCAACTATGATGGTATAAATTCACATAAGGTGCAAGCCTTATGTGCTCACCTAAATCGTAATAGAGAAATAACTAGGGCATGTATTAGGATAGTTATGCCATGGCATAAGTTTTCACTATGAGACTTGGTTATTTAGAGAAGGCTTGTGGTAGATTCATTGGCACAACCTTTTATGGGCTAAGACTAATGTTTATATAGGCACAATCCTATTAGGGAGCATAGTCTAGTCATAAAGGTGTAAACATTTATCAAGCTAAGTCTATCATCATACAAACACTAGATGGGTCAAGGGGATGCTTTAGATTAAGTGATCATGCTTATGCTAGCAATTTTATCAAGGATATCAATGCTTGGCACATGATGCATTCTATACTTAGACTATTATTACAAGACATACTAACATCATCTGCATTAAAAAGAGATGCCATTAATACCCTAAACAAAAATCTTACAAACATAACACTTAGCATAATTATATGTAAATTACAAAATTATAACCATTTTGTATTTAACTAGAAATGCCAAAGATGCATAAACTAGATTGAACATAATTTGAATCAACATACATTATTATTAATGATATTTCAACTTAAAAAAAGTTTATGTTTAAATAAAAATAGAGAAAATGCTTAGCTAAATCTACTAGACAACCTGGAGGCTCACATGTGAACTTGGGCATATAAAAATGGAGCCTTCATGGCATCTAAGATGATCATAAGTTTTAATGGTAGTTAAAACATTGTATATAGAACCAATTCTTCAAATCTTCACTTCCTAAATTCACATCTCTCTACTCACTAGTTTGAGCTCAATTTTATAGTGCATAAGAGCATCTCTTTGTTAGTGTGGAGAACACACATTAGGTGCTGAGATATAGACTTTGTTGATCATTCCAATAGATACATCACCTTGCATCCTTTACACTATGGTTACCACATGTATCCACTCTTGAAGATGCCCCTAAAAATTTAGGTGATAGTTAACCACATATCAGTTGGTACAAGCTGTGTATTGATTCCTCTAGATTGTGCAAAAGATACCAAAATATCAATCATGACAAGTGATTGCATTTCACCATGATGTTGATCAAATAGACACATATCTATACTTATTCAAAATAGGGTTTGAATAAGAACTTGAATTGGTTTATATTTTTACACAAGAGTTGGCATGGTGTAATAGGGAAACATAGCCCAAAAAGGCCTCCAAGATGAATATATTTGGGTTTCTTGAGGAAGGGTAGGTGTTTATTGAAGGGAACTTGGAACACAAGAAGGTTGAACAATAATAGGTAGAGATGATATAGGTTATTCGGATTAGCTCTCTTATTCTCCCACCTCACTAACCTTTCTATAAACCATTGGATAAAAGTGATCATCTCATATAACTCATCTGTTATTACATACCAATTTTCTTCTCCAATTGTACCCCACTTATTCAACATCATCTATACTGACCTTCTCATATTATCTATTAGGTGAAAAGGTATCACATATAACTCTTTATCCCATATCCTCATTACCCCTTTAGAATTTAACATATTTGTCTTGAATATAAACAAAGACATGGTAAGGGAAACATAATTTTGAGTTGGAGATGAGTTAGGGGAGGTGAATATGACTGCTGCAAGTCTTGATAAGGCTATTGAGGTATATAATTAGAATCATACGAAGGTTGATAAGAAGTACCATAAAACTAATAAAACCCATCATACTCTTGAAAAAAATGATCATAAGACTAATAAGACTCATGTTTTGGATGATAAGGATCATAACAAGGTTGGTATGGATCATGACAAGGAAGGTATGACTCATTATAGGGCTGATAAGTAAGTATAGCATATGAATTATCTTTATACACAACCATCAAACTTTTCATGAAGATAGTGAAATCAAACCATAACTTGAATCCATGCCTAGGATGATAGAATTGACTAATATAACTTGGAGATGTCATTGATATTTTGAATGCCTCAAAAGGATAATCTATAGAAGAACAACACCAACAATCCTTCTAGTACTTTGGATGTTTGTCTCACAAGGTGTGTTAAAAATTGTTATATACTAGATTTGCATCCTTATGAAGGTAGTTTCAAACCTTCATAGTTTAAATTAACATGGAGACAATCCTAAGATATGGGTATCCTAATAGATGGATTGAATCTCTAGATTTTAAGGGCTAGCTCCCCTTGATGTATTAGTTAGGCTCTCTACTCTACACTACTAATTTTCTAGAGAAAAGGGAAGAAGATAAACTAAAAGGAAACCTATCTAATTGAGGTGATATACCAAAATATGTTGTATACTTATATAATATTCACTAATAAGGATGAATAAAAAATGGACCTGATTGCACTTCTCATATGAAGGTCTCCAAACATCAATATTTCACATAGAGGTTTAGTTTGATGTACGATCTAAGGCAACTAATCAATAGGTCTCTCAAATATACTAAATAAAGATTACACTTGCCATGCATACAAGATGATTAAATCACACTATACAACTTGTAAGGATGAAGTAACACCTGCAAATAGCTAAAAAGGAGAGGATAAAATGAAAGGAAACATGCACTATCATTGTCATTCATCAACTAACCATGAACATACACTAGTCAAAAGCTTTGAGGAGGAATGAATTTAGTTTTATTCATTATAAAGAGGCAAATCCAAGTGTTTTTATGAGTAGGGGTATACCACAACTCAGTTTAAGGGTCATTACAAAATGCCAAAATAGGCTTACATATAGAAAATTGAGAAAGAAGAGGGAGATAAAATAACCCAAAATTAGGGATGACTTACTTGCCACTAACTCCATTCATTCCTACATAGTAGTTCCTAAATTTCCTCCTCCAAAAAAGAATATGGGTAAAGGAATATTTTAATTAAGTTTTGAAGAATTCATAACATTGATTTATGATGTTTGACCAATACAAGTGCCTATATCTTTGCTTGCACACCCTATATTCTAGCTCACATGTCCTTTTTAATAAATGAGTCTTCATCCTTGAAAATAGGTATTTCAATATTTATTTAGGATTCATTTAAATATTGTCCTAATCCATTTATGAGGTTTATCCACCTTAATTTGGATGTTAGAAGGCTCATTGATGCTTGTTTGATTTTGTATCTTTGTTAGACATAGGAAGGAAGGAAGGTCTTATTAGAAGTATTAGAGACTCTTTCAATCCATTGAATTTACTTTGAAAATTAAATTGACTTATTATATACCTAAAAGTGGAATATAAGAGAGAATAAACCTTATGGAACCTCCTTAATAACTTTTATGCCTTGGCTTAGTTGATTATTCACTTAAACTCCTTATGCAGATTGGCATAAAAGGGTGAAAAATTGATCTTGACTTGAATAAGGCATTTATAATCCATGGATGGATTATAAATATCATTTTATACCTATAAAAATGTAATTGGATCCATCAAACCCTCTAAAATATGCAATTTTGTTCTATTTGCTTAATTTTCTAGCCATTCTTTGTAGCCTTAAACCCTGGTAAAGCTCCCTGTGAAGAAGAGTGTATGGAATTTAATAGATAAATGATCAAATTTTTAGGAATATATATCACCTTAAATATCCATACCAAGTTTAAGGATCCAATTCTAAGTGTAAGTATCTAGTTTCTATAATTTCTCTCTCTAATTAGGCCTCCTAGGCCTGGAAACATAGATTTGGACCAAATGGTCACCCACACATGTGAAACCTAAAAAAAGTGTTTTATTAACTTTAAATAGACTAATAAAATTATACATGACAAATTTTAAGTTCTAGGATATTGTGTAGATGGGCAAACCATGAAATGTCCATTGGCAAGCCTAATTGCTTTTGTGTGCTTGAGAGGTTGTTTGAGATGTTTTTAATAAAACTCATAGGTTTTGGTGATTGAAAATGAATTTATGAGACATTTATAACCATTATAAAACTTATCACTTGATATTTAAGTCTATTATTTCACTCTCAGGCCTTCATCATTGATTCTTAGCTTGCAAAACTGAGTTTTTTCACCTTTTGAGCTAGTGGTTAACTTGCATGGTCTATATAATAATTTTAGATACCTATAGAAGAGTTTGTATGATTATTGAACCTGTATAAAGTATACATAAACATATTAAAATGGTTTATATGTCACTCCATAGCTTAAACCCTCACAAAACAACATGAAACTACATATTTTATGTTGTACCATATGATATTGTACTTGCACATGTGAACAAACCCCTTAAAGTGGAGATTAAGAGAGTTTTTAATGTCATAAAGATTATTTTGAGGTAAATACATGGAATTTTAGGTAATTAAGAAACATATCTTCTCCATTAGGTCAGTTGTAGGGTTTAAAAATGGTTTAAAGAGGTTTATGTTCTTAACAATGGTTCATAAAGGACAAGGGTCCATTCCAAAAATCAATGAAAATAATTTGTAGTAATGGGACCCCTATAAAATCAAACATGGGATTTATTTCTCATGCAAAACATCATGAATATTCTGAGCAAAAACTTGACCTCTTCGATCTCCTTCTCAAGCAAAATAAGGTTCTCTACCTTCTAGTTGATTGTTCATAAATTTGCATGACCAAATGGCTGAACCAATATCATATGTTTTTAGAATGTGACCCCATCCAATACCTTAAGCAACCTCTCTTACTATACATTTCTTTCAAGAAGTTTTAAGTTATGAAAATTTGTCTCTTGGTTGGTGAATGTGTATGCAAAGGTCGATAAAGGCCATTTGGAGTCTTAAATCCTCTAAACACATTTTACTATAAAAAAACTCTAAAAATGTTTTAAATGATATATTAAATGATCCAAAATGATACTACATAACCATTGACTATCCAAAAGGTCTGAAACCTTGATCTTCTCACCATATGAGGGTTTTTATACAAATTAGACTTGTTGACCCTATAGGTATATAAACTAAGTTTATCTCCTCTCATGATCAAAACTTGATAAATATATTCATCAAGGTCATCTACACTCCCTCTTCACTTTCATTCATTTAACTCAAAGAGACAAACTTCTTCTCTTTACTTTGCTTGTTTGTGGGCCTGTAGGTCTCTAAAGCATTATGTTAGTTTGGGCTGAGATGTATATGATATTCATAGACACCTTTAATGGAAATGGATTCCCTTCATTGACATTATCTTATATATCATTAAAATTCATATCTAACACTCTCCCATCATCACAAGTATAACTATAATCTCTGTCAACATTCTCACTTTTCACAAAGATTTCTTATAGGTGTATTGGCTGTAGGTGTATATTTAATACTCCTTGGATTATATGGAAGAATTAAATGAAATAATACATTTAATAGGTATATGAAATGGATCAAAAACCTCTTATAATATTTTGAAGTCATATAAAAACCTTAGATCACTTCTCTCACACAAACTTCTTCATATATTGTAGTACATAACTGACTGTGTCTTTCTTTGTTTGACTGTAACCTCATTTTACCTATGAGTATTATTTAAGAGGTTTATTTATTTATAATATCCTTTTTAACCTTAATAGGCCCTATTAATGATTCCTTCTTCATCAAATTTCAACTTCTCACCTTTTTGCTTTATACTCATGTTATTGACCTTGGAGACACTTGAGCTAGTTAAATTAACCTATAGGTGTTCTTTTGGAGTTAAAAACCTATTGAATTGAGAAGGAGAATAAAATTAGGTACTTGAATATATATATTCTCTTAATCCATCACATCCATCTAATGTAACCTTCTTATCCTTCACACAAGTTCACATTACATAACAAACTTGACTGACTATGCTAAAACATTATGGCTATAGGTGTGTACTTTGGTGCTTGATGGATTATAGGTGAAAAATAAGGTTTTAAACTTAAATTAATCCATTTATGTCATTTATGATTCTTAATTAAAACCATTTACTTGCATGATTATAAGATGATTCTTCTTGAAAAAGCCTTTAAATATGACTAACTATAGGTGCATATTATGCCCTTTTAGGCCTCTGTATGGATAGTTGAGAATAAGGTAGAGTTAACTCAATGAAAAAAGTGAATTAATTAATCTATTGATATCATATCACCTTTAATTTTCATGAAAAATTCATTAACTTAATCAATAAAAGGTTTGCAACATGAGGTCAAAATAGTGATTTTAACCTTAAGATATGTTAAAAAACCTTAATTTCTCCAAAGTGTGATAAATAGCCTATTTGTAACTTGATTTATTTGATCTCTCATGGATTTTATTACTAAATTCATCATGCCATATTATAAGGTTGGTTTATATATTGCCACTTTATGCTTTAAACTTGAGTTAAAACTCCTAAAACAAGACAAAACTCCTCAAATCTCTATTGTAACTTTCACGACTACTGCAGATGGCTATTTCTTAACCTCATTCTCATGTCTCCTTGAAAAAATATATGGATTTCTTGTTTTTATTAATGGAAAAATATCCATGAATTTTATTTATTCTCCTTATCATCCCTTTACAAGCTTATGTGATATCTCATATCAATCGAGTCTCTTTTATCATGATATACAGGCTTTTGTATGGGCAATTAGTCCTATTAGGCCTAATTGATGTTTTGCTTTTATGAGGGTCATTAGTCATCTTAATTAAACTTAAAGAGTGATATGGACTTACTTAATTATCTTAAAAAAACCTTAAATTTATTATTTACCTCTTGATCACTAATATTTTTCATGGAGGTTCTAGTGCTTTGCTCATTAGACTTTGGGGAGAGTCTATGTAGTTAGGCATAGGAATGGTATCTTAAGTCCTAGAGAGCATGGTTTATGAGATGTAATGTAAAATAAATAATTTTATGAAATTTTTTTTTTCCTCTACTTATGTGCCTACCAAGATCACTTACTGACTTGAATTTAGACCTTTTCATAACACGAACTCATGTTTTAGTGACTTTACCTTGCGAAAGAGACTATCTCACCAAAGGATCTCTTAAGAAAGACATCCTTCAAGATGAAGGCATATGGGATTTTATTTGAATGTTATAGGTGTTTTATAATTTAATAATTAACTTGATAAACCTTGAAGATGAGTACACTCAATTGATATATCAAACATGCTTGAAAACTACAAACCTTAACAATTAAGATATACAACTAGTTTCCTATCAAAATACTCTTTATAAAGACAAATTACCTGATGATTCAAAAATTAAAAATTTCATATTTAACCTTGAAATCATCCCACTATAACCATTTTTATCCATTGAATTTTGAAGTGAATAAATGGAGACAAACTTGGACCCTGTCTAGTTGAATAAGCCATTGAGACCCCCATACACTCTCAGCAATTGTTAATAAATAAGGGGGAATGAATATGAAAAAAAATTCCAAAAATATTAATTTTAATAGGACCCCATTTTATATAAGTTTTTTTAGGACCCAACTCTCTCTCCTTTTTCTATAATAAACAGTTGAAAACTGGCTTTAGAAGCTTGCCAATGGAGCGATGGAGGAGAAGAAGAAAGTTTTGGAATTTTAAGACATATTAGAGATTTAAAATAATATATATGACCTTTTAAATACCAAAATACACCTTTAAGGAATTTTAATCTATAATTGGTCTCCTAAAGTTTGTATAAACCCATAAAATTTCCTTTTTTAAAGCAAAAACTGAGTTATTTTGACATGTAAACCATTATTATGAATTCATTGTACCATTATTAAATTTAAAACTAATTTTAAATATTTAAAAAGTGAAATATAATGTTTATTCCATATTTAACATCTTTAAATCCCTTAAAAACATCTCCAAGTGCAAAGAAAACTAGTGTAAAGGAGATGATCTCATGTAAAGAAACTATATCAGTCCAAGATCTCCTAGGACTTTAGATGACCTTTTCACCATTTGGTTTAATTATACATGAAATAAATTCACCTTTATAAGGCTTATATTTGTCATAATACAAACCTAGGTTTCTAAAAAAACCTTAAACTTTGCTAAAATACCTTAATTTCATCAAACAAGACTAATAGGCTTTAAACCAAGTGACCAAGTGAAATAAATTGACATGACAGACTATGTACCTTATTGACACAATATGACATACCCTAAAACCCATTGGATTTACTCATAAGGCATTAGAAATATTTCCCAAGATAATACCTTAAATAATGCTAACAAAGCTAAGAAATCATCACTTGAAGACTACCAAAGGCATGACAAAGCTTTGAATAGTGTTGTAGAAGTGTGACAAGAAAAGTTTTGAATGATAAGTGTGACAGTTAGACTTGTGAGGTAAAACTTATAAATAGTTAAATTATTAAATAATAATTTATATTATCATGTTTGAGCTTATATACTTACACATGCCTTTATCCATGCTTAGATCTTTCATAATGTACTTGATATGCTATGTACTTAATGTTTTTTGCTAACACATATATCTCAAGACTAGTATGATATGTTTATGTTGGTTGATTATGATTCCATTATTTACACTTCCTTGAGTGTATTATTTTCTTGATATTATCTTGCATTGTATTACTTGTTCGAGCATTTGAATATGCTCCATTTCTTGTGGCCCCTGTGCCTATGTTTGCCTATTTTTGACATTTGCATATGTCATAGTTTATTATATGTGGAAATTTCAACATGTAATTCTATGATTTTTGGACATTTTACTAAGTCACATCCCTTCAATTTTGAAACATTTAAACATGCTTGTTGTGTGCAGTCTCTTTGGACCATTACCTTTTGTGTTGCTTTTGAGTGCTTTTGTGTGTGTGTTTGATTGCTTCTTGAAATTGTATTGTTACCATCTTAATGTTTCAATGATTTACATCATTCATCTTATGACTTAATGTGATCACATATATGGAACTCATTTAGAAATGTACCTATACATTTTACTCCTATATGCTACATGATCCATACACATATTATACAATTATCTTATCCTTTTGAAGTAAGGTACCTACAAGTTTATACTTCCCCTCACCTCAAAATAAGGGCATGCCTATGGGGGCATCTCATAGAGTCATGGATTTCATAGCTTCATAGTTTTATATTTTAATGGGGCTATTCCAAAAAGCAATGACATCTACACTTATTTAGTATTCATCATCTCCATATTACAGTGGGGGCATGTTATGGAAACATGTTCTCCACACTTACACCAGTTTTTAGATTTTAATAATTCAATGGGGTTATGCCATGGGAACATGTCCTACACACTTTTAAAATTTAAAATTGGAAAATTTTAAATTTACATGATTCAAAGACACATTTGTGGTAGCTTTATATACATTGTTACCATTTTTATACCCAAGTTTTATCTTGAGACATATATGAGATGAATATGACATGAAAAAAAACAACTTAAATTGAAAAATCAAATCAAATTCTAGATTTCAAATATTATTATGGACTATTGTAATTCTTAGGATGGACTTCCACAAAATTTATTGAGTCAATATGATGCAATAGTTGGTTCACATTTTGGCAAGGTTGAGGTGATCAAATTACTCAATCTTACCAATATTATAAGTTAGACTTGATTAAATCATCTAGTTTCACCAGATATATAGTGTTATTTGATTAAATCACTCACATTCATTAGGTTATAATAATTATTAGTTTACATAATTGAGATATACTCAATAACTATGTGACAACTCACCTTTTTTTCCAAGGTTGGGGCCATGTTTTCTTCCAATATCTATACATACATATGCACTTACATGTTTACAAATTGTCCTAATATCAACTCCAAGGCTTCATAGGAAAATATATCTTAAAATAAAATTTCCAAAATTCAAGATGGTTGTATCAATACATTTGTATACTCCTAACCTTACTCTCTTTACTTACAATCATTTCAAATTCTTTCAATTCTAGATTCTATGCATTAATTATATACTGTAAGATGATCTTGGTTTCATGTTAGTCACCAACAAATAAGTCAAGTTGGACTCACGTAAAGGAAAGGTGTATTATAAACACCTAAGTATGCATTTATTTCCTTTAAAATAACAATTTCATTACTAAATTAAGGGGGGGGGGGGGATGTAGACACTAAATTTGAATTATATAACACCTTAGTCTTGTACACTTGGAAATACTTGTCATGGTTGTACCCTTTAGTTCTAAGACCTTCCTACTATTGAAAGGCTCACATTCACTATCTCTTTATACCAAATTTATTATCTCTTAGTTTGACCACTATTATTCTAATGGACATGCCTTATATACTGTGCAAAATGCTAAAAACCTAATTATTATCTTTCTTTGTAAGTTTTAGACTTATACATGTTTTCTAGCTTCTCAAACACTTGTGTGCTAGTTAGATGCCTACATTGACACTACTATACCTTTTCAAACTAAGTGTCTAGTACCCAAAATCATCTAATTTTAAAATGAAACATATCCTAAAGGTTGGCCTATGTGATTTTATGTGAGATATTTTCAAAAGGGATTGGTGTATATATATATATATATATATATATATATATATATATATATATATATATATATATATATAATATATATATATATATATATATATATATATATATCAACCCTCATTCATTTCTCACCTAGAAAATAATGAGAACTCACAAAGTAACTTACCAAAAGCACTCAATCAAGCATTTAAGTGAGTAAATATTCCCTATTCATCCCTTTTTACATATCAAACATATGATCAATATCCCTATGGGTATGAAGTACTGAAGGAGCTTCCCATGAGCCATATTTTCCAAGTTACAAGCTAGATCACTTTATGTACTTGATTATCACACATTGCATCCTTATGCACACACAAGCCAAAATGTAGGGGAGAAATACATAAGTCTGAATTGATTTTCAAAGTATTGGATATATAAGTAGCATATATTGATATATGGGTTATTGGGGTAAATCTATATTGTGTGCCCACTAACCCATTTTTCCCACAGTCACTTCAAGGGTAAGGAAGCTATGGTTTGATCATTTGACAAAGAGTGACATCCTAAGCACATAATTTGAACACAGTAAAAAAAAGGCGAGAGAAAAACCACAAGGATCCAAGTGGTTGCATCTAGATACAATCACTATCCTATATTAGACACCTACATTTGATTCAAACATCAGCATCAATGTAATTGTCCAAATCTGATGTAAGTGTTCAAGGCCACATAATCAAAATTCTAAAATCTAATGACTATACCAGAATCTTGATCCATTTCACTTTTAGCCTATTTAACCCATATCTACATGTGCACAATAAACCAAGTACTCTTATTTTTCCATTTATTACAACATCAATCAATAGGTATACTTTCTATTTTTGGCATATATCAGTATTTAAATTAAAAATATTATTTATCTAATTTTAAAAATTAATTAGCCTATATAGATTTGTTTATCACACTTGTGCTTATTCATTTCTATGTTCTTAACCTTAGATGATCTCATACATCTAAATTTAGGGTTAAACATATTGGTCTTAGTGAATGATCTTGAATTTGGGAAGAATAAGGAAAATTTGCTCAATTTTTGATTATTTATAAGTGCTCAATATATAGTGTCAAGATAGAAATAATGAATGACCTTTTATTTGTATTTATATGAAATATTTTGAAAATTTCTATTATTTAACCTAATAAAACATGTGGGAAGACCCAAATGAATATTTTGAATTTAAAAACTATTTGTTAATTGGTATGGGGCTAAGATCACTTTTGGTGGACAAGTCCATGATGTTAGACCTACCTACCTAGTGTAGACCTATCTCAGAGAATTAGGGACAATAGTCTCAAGGTTAGAACAATCTGAGAGATGATATAATATAATTTGAGCATTAACTTTTAAATTCTATGTATTAATGACAAAAAGTTGAGGGGTTAAGCCTGCATATAGATAAATGATTTAGAGGAATGGAGAATAAGATTCATGTAGTTGGGTACAAATCAAGTAGTTTAAGATGTGTCAATAATTAACACTATCAAGTACATGTGACTAGATTTAGGTATTTACATTTACACCACTTTATTATAGTAATGAAATTACTAGAGTGAAGGAGAAACCAATACTTGAGTGTGTAAAAAGCACTTTGTCTTTGATATAAAACTCTAATTATGTAAGTCACTCAAATTTAACAAAACCTATAACAACACATGAAGTAATCATTATTAATATTTTAAATTTGAAAAAAAATGAAAATCTTAAATTTAAAAATTGAAAAGAGATCAAGGAAGGAGTACACTTGCATGGAGATGAAAACACATTTCTCTATAATCTATAAAATATAGTTAAGCATTAGAAAAATTTACCCCCTTGTTAAATCACTTGGAGAGATGGTTCCTCATGTTGAACCATTGATGAATTAAGAGTGATCAAGTCTAAATTTTGAATAACTAATCAAGCCCTTGAGTTGGAATAATGTATACTCCAACTTTGATGAATGGGGAAAGGTACCAAATATACTAATCCAAAATAAGGTGGAACCATAATGGGTTAATTAGAAGTGATGATAAGGGCATTTAATGTTACTAGAATTGAATGAACATCACTCATAATATAAGATGAAACCACACAATGAGTTTGATAGAAATAATGCCAAGGTCAGTGAGTATCATTAGAATCAAACATATATGACCCATAACAGAATGAATAAAACCATTATAGACATATATAGATTCTATTTTAATGATAAATAAATAATAATAAATATTCATGCACCCATTATGACCTTGATGCCAATAGATATGAATTGAAATTAACATTTGACTTTGAATTTGTAAACTATATTATATTTGATATGTGCATGAACCAACATCATGCCTTATAACTTTAATTTTTTTCATGTGTGCATGAAAAAGTATCATTCCCCTTGAATTTTTGCCAAATATAGATAAAATTTCATGATATAGATAATGGGACCACTAATGAAGATTAAAAAGTGCAATAAGCACAATAAACAATGTCACACAATACTACACAATGTCACATATAAGGCCAAGGGTGACATACAAGGGATGCATTCAAATGTCACTCTTCTAAGAAAACATTGAAAACATAGGGATAATGGCCTCAATAAATTAAAACATGTTCAAATGTTTCTCAATAATATATCACACACATAAGGTTAAGGACCACAAGTAATGAACATGTTCAAATTTTGCACAAGTAAATATCACACACATAAGGCCTAAGGCCACAAGTAATAGGCATGTTCAAATTTTTTATAAGTAAACATTGTAAATATAAATACAAGGGCCATAAGTAAAGGACATGTTCAAATGTCACACAAGCCAATATAATACACATAGGGCCTATAGACAAACACAATAAGAAAGCATTATCTAGCTTATTATGTAATAAACTGATAACATTAAAGGAACACATAACAAGTGTAAACTAGTCTATACCACCCATATGTATCAATGTTACATCATAAAAAAGTAGCTTATCCATGTAACACAAAGTAATAGATGAGAAATTATCAAGACACTTGAAAAATATGTATCTCAACATGGTAGAGGGGTCATAGAACTATATAACATGTTGATAATGTAACCTATATAATTTGATGCCTCCAACATTAGCATGGCCACTGGGTAGAAGTGAATCCAACATATGAGAATTCATGTATGATATACATGTTGTAATCACATAAATGTGACACTTGAGTGCTAAGAGTGCTACTTGATACCACCTATCCTTATATTAGCCTTATAACTATCTTAGGGCCTATTTTCACACTTAGCCAACATTATGTGGGCCACATGAATCCCTAGTCATCCCTAAAGCAGTCCTAGAACCTCATTCTTGCATCCTGGCCTTTTTTGCCTTAGGATCTACCACCTAGACACTAGCACCATAATAGGGATAGATACACCACATGAAGATAGTGTCCCAATACTAGTACTATAGTTTTAAATGCCATGAGGAACCTCATGCATCTCCCATTCCTAATTAGGTGTTGTCATGGAAATCATGACCCATCCCCCTAGGTAGCTACTCAGTTATTACTCATATTTACTATTATATACATTGATATATATATTAATAAACTTATGAATGCTAGACATAACATACATCATACATTAAAAAATTAGACTTAGATTATCTTACATTCTAATGTTATATATGCACATTATATTGAATTATGTAGACATCATATAATTTTGAGGACAATTTTTGCACGAGTTAAACAACTCCCCTCAAAATGGGGGGCATTCACAAGGGTTTGTCATTGAGATTAGGATACCAAAATGCACTCATAGTACCATTTTAGCACACAGGCTCAAATTTAAATTAGACTTAGATAAACATAGTGAAAAAAGTGACACAAAGATTAGTATAGTTTCACAAAACTTAGAATATTTAGACATTAGCACCAAAATTAGGACACTAACACCACATGGCACGACTATCCAAGATATGACACTATTATTTAATATCCTTAGTTTTAGAGAAATCAAGATTGGCTAGAAAAGTATTATTGGTATAGTCTAGGTTTGCATAGGTTTAATTATAGATTTACCAGTCTTGGCTTAATTTAGCTTAGATTCATATTAGTTTAGCTTAGATTCATACTAGTTTTCTTAGATTAGGGGAATCATGTGTGGCATGACCATTCCCATTTATAATTTATATACTTAGATACAAATTATTACAACTTAGTCCAAAATCCATATGCTCAGATATCAGATTTAGGGGCATGTGTGTCATATATTATTTCCATTTTGTCACTTACACATTGGTTGATAAAATGGAATGACAAATTCCATGCCATTCTCTATGAAATATACATCAAACATCATATTCTAGGTTGTATACTAGTTTCATGCCTTACTCCATCTGTAGTGGTTGGCATTCTTGAGTGGCCCAAAGCTGCCTAATATACTTGAGTGGTCACAGAGCAGACATCTATAGTTAGATATCTCTAGTTAGACATTTTTAGTTACATCACATAATTTGAATTTTATATGCATCTACTACACATAGGTAGGCAATGATGGAGTCATAATCTACTTGAGTTATTAAGCCACCTACATGATAGGGTTGGACACACCATTAGTTTAATCCAAGTTATTCATACGTCATGATCCACCAAGAAAGGGTGGGAAATGATGGAGTCAAAACTAGTTTGAGTTATTGAACCACCCACAAATGAGGATTGAGAAAACCATCAACTCAATCCAATCTATTCACTAATTGATCACTATATACATGCACATACACAAGTTTTCACCAAGTTTATGTATTGGTTTGTGTGCCTAATGAGGTGTATTCATTCCATTCATATCTTTACTATCCATTTACTTAATTTTACTCATTTTTATGTAGTTTACTTCTTTACTCAGTTTTGTCTTTACTTTTGATATCTCTTAAGTAAAGACTAATCTATGCATGTTTCACTTGCCAGACATGTAATAGAGCATGTTTAACATACCACCTATCCATAGCTTAGACATATACCTATATTATGTCATATTTTCACACTTATCTAGCCTTTGTATGGGCCAAAAGCATTCCTAGTCATCCCCAAATCAATTCTAGACCCTTATTCTTTCATCCTGGCCCTTCATGCCTTAGTTTTTTCCACCTAAACACTAGATCCATAATAGGGATAGAAGCACGACATGTTGCTAGTGTCCCAATATTGGTGCTACTACTATTTTCCTCCTTTTTCCATAAATGAATATATTTTCAAATCTTAGACCTCTTAGAGTCAGCCTAGACCTCTTTTAGCACCTGCACAAGCACTAGAATAATATAAATACAAGACTTTTATCCCTTTATCTACTAGATAAAAATTAGATGCAAATTACATATGAAAACTCAAAACAAGTTGTGTATAATTTAGGTTATCAATCCCTATTCTTCCCTACTTCTACATACTACCATCTACAACATTTCTAAGCTTAGATTACTCATTTTTTGAGTCTCAATCACATTCAAAGAACTCAAGTCAACCATAATACTATCTTCACTTTCATGAACACTTAGGTGGGGAAAACTACATCAGGCTTGATCCCTCTTCAAAGTATTTTTATGTAGGCAACTCTCATCATAATAGGGTGTTGAGGATGTCTAACCTACCCCACTAACAAACATAATTTTTTACTTGTATCAACTTGATGCCTTAACAACATGGAATATTAAGTTTTTCACATAAAATTAGTCAAAATAGACCATCTATAAGGTTTCAAAACTCATGCATGTAGGAACATGCCTTATAGATCTAGACATAGGTGCACCCAAAAGCTCAAGATAATGTTGCACAAAGGACATTAATGCTAAAATAGGGACACTAGCACCATATGACACTACTATCTAATTAAGGTGCTAATGTCTAGGAGAGGTTCTGACACTTGGATGCTATTTATGAAACTCAAACAAACCTCTATCTTATTTTTTATCCTCTAGATCATCTATCTTAGTCATTTTCTAGTTAAGTTCTTATTTACATTATTTATATCTATTTTTAAAAAGGTCAAATTAAGTCAATTTTGTAACAAATTAGTGGCTATATTTATTACATATTTATACCTTGATTTACTATACTCATCTCTTTAAAAACATATGATTTACATTCACTAAGTCCTAAAATTTTAAAACACATGTCATACATCACACTCATACACCTTGTGAAATGCATGTGTGGCTGAGAAAATTCTATCTAACAAAATATGTGATAAATGACATATTGTACACACCCTAATTTGGTCAAGCAAACACAAGTACTATGTATTTTGTATATATTTCATAGAAAGTTCTAAATGTTGAATAGGAGTCTTGTTCACATGTGTCACTTGGGTTTTTCGATGTTAGTATGGTCTTTATCATGACTTATTTTACACCCTCAATAGTTTCATGTCATCCCTTTTCCAGTCACAGGGGCCCTTGGCTTGTTTGTCCTAGTTATAAATCATTTTTTTACATATAGGACAATAATGCATTCTTAGACATGAGTGCCCAATGATATTGTTCACCTCAGTGCTATTATCCAATGGTCTTATTTTTAACTTCTTTCAGACCCTTACCCTCTGCTGGGTCTTTATTTATGATTCTATTTATCCTTTTACTTTGTCAACCTATGAACAAGTCTCTGATATTTAAAATAAAGATTTTTCTATATAAAGAGATTTACAAGGAACTATATGTCTAACACTTACTACTTTGGCACGTAATTACATAAAAATTAGTTAATAGTATAGCTCAACATTCTGCATATTTACTCAGCATCACACACACATATATCTTGATCAAATAAGGGCCTAAGCAAAAGTCATTCTTGCATACCATGCACATTGATTATGAAAATTACCTAAGGGAGAAATATATTTTATCTAAGAGCCCTATCATTGGAGGTTATGTATGCATCAACCAAAATAATAGGGGTTCTAGGTTGTTCAATTATAACAACTCACGACCCACCTTTTCCCTTTCTTTTTGCATTTGATTTTGTTATTGTTTCATGTGTGTAGGCATTCATTAGGGTTTTAAAGAAGGAATATCTAAAAGGTGACATAGGAGGATGATAAAAATATTTGAGGACACATACAAGACCAAAAAAGCCTCTCATATCCCCCCAAAAGTTTTAGGGATCTTTCCCACAAAATGACAATAGTGCAATGCCCTTTTTCAATAGTGCACCACACTATAGTACACCTGACAATGCTATTGACCTAAGATGGGTAAAATTATAGTTTTAGAATGAAGGTGATCCTAACTATTCCTATGATTTGTTTCAAAATTACCATCACTGAGTGACACACATTATCTCTAGATAAGTGGATTTTATCTTTTACACTTCCCATTTAGGGTAAATCAATTAAATTAGTCATTTGGAATATTTATTTTCATTTACCCTATTTACTCTAGCCCTTTATCAACCTTAGGATTTGATATATTTAATTAATAAAAGGATAAAACATTTGGTAAACATGACTTACTTTGAATATTGATTAAAAACCCCGATTCCCTCTTAGGTTTGCCTTCTCTTTTTTGGTGTAATTAATTAGGGTTTATTAAATTCTAATTTTTTTCCCAATTTTTTTTCACATCCTAACTGATCCATATCAATCTTATGTTAGGGTTCATTTATTTAATTGTTTAAATTTTACCTAAAAACCCTTCAAGCCTTAGATCCACATACTAGGTCCTCACACATCCAAATATTAGCCCTTAGGGTTTTAAGTTAACTTCTAATTTTCTATACATTGGGCTAAATATTTAGAATATTTTAAAATTTATTTATGTTGTATTATATATTACCCATTGTTTTCTTATTGTTCATTCTTTACATTCTCTTTTGTGTTAAGTTTAATATGACCTCTAGGGAACCTCTTCCCCCTCACCCAGTTGATCAATTTTTAAACTTTTATCATAATTATAAAAATGAATGGACCAATTTTCAAATTCTACACTAGCACATGATAATGAGCATGATTTCATTTATAATGATGATGAAGATTATTTTTGTAATGATGGATATGATGATTACTAGGAGCATGAAAATTAAAGTTTTAATTAGGATACAATAAATGCACCTTCTTCTCTTTCTCCTCTCTCTTTCCCTACTTCTCAAAATCAATTTAACAACATAAGGCCAAAATAGCCCCTTATAGGTAGTGGGTTTTTTGAATGAGATCCTAACTTGTCAACCACATTTGCTACATATTCAAATTGAAATAATATAAGTACAATAAAATTAATCTACTTTTTCATGATTGAAGCAATATTATTCCTGCACATGATGTTCCTAGCATAGAAAAGGAAAATGCACCTTCTTCACCTTTCTCAAATAAATTTTAAAAAGCATGTACAACTGATATTATACCTTTTATAGATTCAAAAACTAAAGTAGTTGATAGTATTTTGTCACCTTATTTTACCTTTTAAGCTCAACATATTGATTTCATGCAAATTATAGATAATTCAAATATCTCCAACTCTTCTCCTACATGTCATAATGGGATAAATGGAAATATGATTACTATTTCTTCTACCCTTGAATGCATTATTGAAAATAATGATAACATGTGTATTCCACTCATATCTAGTGAAGATACACATTGCATTACACTTACACATGATGATATGTTACATTGTTGTAAAAAGTTAAAATCTTATTATGTTTTTTTTTCTTACTAAAAATGAAAATGAAAATTCTTATTCTCTTAACTCTACAAGTGAAATTAGTTCTAATTTTGAAGGAACTTGGAATAACAATGATTAATATGATTTTAGTGAAGAAGAAATTGAGTCTAGTCCTTCTAGTCCTCTCTCTACTTCACCCATCTCTAATGTAAAAACTGATTGCTTATTAAATGATAATTAAAATAATCATGCCTTCAGATAAAAATGTGTAAACTTATACTCATGTTCCTAGTTTACATAGCTTACATTCTCATGATAATAATATGTCTTATATTCCATTATCATGTGATAATTCTTTACCAATTAACAACATAAGAGATACCAACAAACCTAGTGCACTCCTCTTTACTATATTAGATGTTGTTTCTCATCCTAACCTCCATGAGGGTGATAGCTAGTTTCCCTCACACCAGGTCCAAGCTATCACCCCTAAGGGCTAATATTTGGATAAAATTAACAATGTTACATGAAGTAGTGTACCAATGGATAAAATTAATGATAAGATTCAATGTTTAAACGAACCTCTTAATGATGTTAATATACCTTCTAAAGAGGTAATATCCTTGATGTATGTCATGGGTACTTTATAACAAGTACATCAACTCACCTTGGAAAGTAAAGCATACTACTCTTGGGTTGATTCCAATGTTATCCATGGAAATCCTATCCCACACACAACTATCAATTCAAAACTACTAAAGAAGTTTTAGATACCAACATTACCTAAGTTCAATGGACATGAATATCCATACTTTCATCTCAAATCCTATAGAAAGGCTATGGTACATACCACTATCAGTTTGATTCTCCTATAGTTATTTCCTAGGAGTCTAGAGGATGAGGCATTACATTGGTTCCATCATTCACTCCTTAATGGTTCACTACATACATATGATAACTTAGAAGGATTATTTCTCATGAATTATATCTAAAATAAGGGACCTTGAGTCACATATGAGAGGTTACCTTCACTACACCAGGGTAAGTCAAAACCAATAAGCGATTATATATTATGATTCAAATCATGTATGCAATATTTGATATGCCAGATGATAGATTATGAGGTACACTACATATTTTCTAGAGGCATAATTATACCTCTTAAAGATAAATGCTATATGAGACATCTAAATCATTTCAACATCTATGCCATACAACTATGACACTAGAGAAGAAGTTGAGACTAGTTGAGATACATTTAGAGTAGATTTTGATTTAGAGATCTCATAGTCACAATCATCTAATTGGTCCAAGAACCTAATCCACCTATGCATAATGAAAAATTGGCATTAAAATCACCAATTAAGTTACTCAATAAAGGCAAAGAGCTACTTCATAGAGCATCTCCCATAGTGAGTAGAGCATAGGACACCAAAATAGAACCTATATAATTTGATTTAGACAGAGACAAGACTCATGATATTCCACTTACATTATTAGATAGGAGGATGATCACACTTCCTCCTAATCATCATCATCTAATACTTTATTTGCATAAAAAAATAAATAAACCATATTGAAATTATCATAAAATTAATAGATATTAGGATAATAATTATTGTGCACTCAGAGATTGTATTGACTAGTATGTAGATAGAGGAATAATGACATTTACACAAGGGGGAACCAAGATCTCCTTCTCCACATTCCCCTAAATCACATTCATTTATGACTAAATTATCCCAAGAAATTCATTTCAAGGATCAATTAGTTACTCATTGTATGAGCCATATGGTTTCTAGGACACCTACTTATGTGAGATATCATGCACCAAAAAGTCAATAGAGATGGAAAATATTTTAAAGAGATCAATATAATTATATCAACATGGTGAAAAAATGGAAAAAAACTCAACCATCAGTTTTAGTATGATAATAAATTAAGATATTTGCAAGAGATAATACACAACAAAGTATAGTTTTAATATGATAGTCAATTAAGTTATTCATTACATAGTTTATAAATATAGATATCACTAGTTCACCATGATCAATATAAATTCTTGAGGCTATTTATACACCTACACAGCATGAGTAGTATGGTCACTTGTTTACTCTTCTAGCAGGATTCATATAGTGCATGCCATAGTCACAATAAAAATACTAACATATAATACAATACTTACACATCATCAATTCTAATAATTAACATTTCTAATCCAATATCAATATCTACTTGACATATATATTTAAATAAAATCAATCATCATTATCTAATCAATTATACACATTTATATTAAAAGAATACTTTTACATATCAACACATAAGCCATGAATATAATAAAAACATCTACTCAAATAAACAATGCGACAATCAAAATATCACATAACATGATGTCCATATATCAGAAAGTCCATGTGTGTGTGTGTGTGGGTGCACACACGTGTGTGTGTATAACTTGAAAAAGTTTTTATATAATGCTGTATAATCACTCAATAATACAATATTGGTCACCATGACTAATATCATCACCATCACTCTCATGTATGTACCCACTAGAGCTTGATGCCTTGCATCCCCTCTAGATCTATATCAAGACCTATGCCTATGCTCTAACTCTCACAACACTGCTAGCTTAACCACCACTTCCATATGCTCATGCTAAAGATGAATATAATCATATACCATCCTATCATGCACCCCACCCAGACCATCGAGTGGGGTCATATATCACCTCTATAACTCTGTATGTGCCTTGTATCTATATAGTTTTACTTACCTATATGATACTATGGAAATGACCACTTGATCAAATAAGTGTGTATGGATACTTGCAACCTCTATAGCCTGCTCTACTAGCCCATCATCTATGACATCATTAGGAACATGCTGGGTAATCTTGAAATGCCACCTCAATGATAGTTTCCTAGTAATCATCATATCCTAAACCTATGCACACAAATACAATACAATATACATCTACTCAATAATCCAATACTAAAATAAACTAAATATACCAATCTACACTAACAACATACATACAACTATTCTAATGGGATTTAGGTCTAGCTCATCTTCTATAATGGCCCCAAATCCAAAAACTAGTGGTGCCCATTTATGATATCCCCACCATAATATGTAGGCATCTATGGCCCCCACATCATCGATGTCTAGTACCTCTAGCACTGTATCTCTCAATTACTAGAATCGGGGTCAACTCAGATGTCATAGGTCTCACTTTACTACCCGACCTCACTATGACCTGAGTACTCTATTATAACCAACATAACCCCATTCTTTTTTTTATCATAATAGGGACCCAATATATTTTAGAATTAGATGATAGCCCTATCTTGAAAGTCCTCTAAAAAGAGAGGCCTTATGTATTGTGCTAACTCTATTATTTGGCAAACATATGAACATACCTTTTTATCTCTTTGGACTAACCTACTAATGATTTTTTAAAAGTTATGTATATGTTAGTTTTGGATTATATTTTTCAAAAAAATTCCTCAGTGAAACTACTTAGGAAAAAGGGTCTTTGGTGATTTTGTTCAAAACTTTCATTCACTGAACTCTTCTGACATACTTTTGATCTTTGGCAATTTTATTTAATGATTTTGTTTGATGAATTCCTCTAAAACATTAATATCTTTGTCACTTCAAATTTTTATGTACCTCTATAGGAATTTAATATTTAGCATTTTCATTTATAGGATTGGTTTAGAACATCATTTCAATATTTCTATTTACGAAACCCCAAAGCTATATTTGCCATGTATTAGAACACTTTATCATTTACTCTTCGATCGTTATTCTTTGAGACCCTAGTTTCTAAATTTTTACACTTTAGTTTATCTTTGTCTTTATGGGATTTATTCAACAAATATGCTTTGGAGAAATTACTCAACACAAAAGGGGTATTTGGTGGAATTATTCGATGATTTCATTCAAAAAATTCCTCTGACATATTTCAGTCTTCGATAGTTTTATTTAGTGAAAGAGATTAACACATAAATATATTTAGTGATTTTGTTTAGAACTTTTGTTCAAGATACTCCTTTGTCTCACAAAAATTATTATATATTAACTTCTAACTTTTGACTACAAAAAATCTCATTGCTCGATAAACTAAATCTGAAGAAGTAATGAAATGACACTTGGCAATAGGTAATGATGTGGTAATATTACTAAATGTCAATGGTGTCTACATATCATGCATACCAAATCAAGTGGAAAATTTTGAATTCATAAAAAAAATCAAAGTTATAAACTTTGGACATTAATGGCATAAAAACTAAAAATTAATGCCAAAGTTATATCTAAGAAATTTAAATGATGACATGCCCATTCAATCTTGAGATGAATTTTGAAATAAATTACTCCCCTATGATATATCCCTAACCGCCAATGTTTCCAAATTAATAACATATTAAATAGAGCCAAATGATTGGATTAAAAATTAAACAAGTATCAGCTTAGTTGAATAATAATGACATCTTCCTCTTGATGATTCAAAGGTACTCTCCCCACTTCTATATTTTCCATAAAATATTTCATTAAGTACATGGATACGCTCTTTTAACCCTCAATATTCAAAAACAATTATTCCAACTACTTGGACTTGTCAGAGGCCATACACTAGGTTGACACACATATGCATGAGGAAAAATTGACTCTAGATCAGTGCCAATTGGCAAGAAAACTCCTTCCACTCAAGCATCAAGGGTTATACTTTGTATCAGTGAAACCATAAGTCATGCCTTGTATCGACCACATATGATATTAATTTTTTTCCAAAGATATCTAGAGGAGAATTCCTATATCATGTCAAGCATAAAATGGTCATGGTAGGCATATTTGGTGATGCATTTCAAAGGTTCCTTTCCATTCCTATTATAAATGTCACTTATGATTTACCTAGAGTAGTGGTGTGGAAGAAATAAAAATTGATTGAGAAGACACACAACAGTTGGATGCTCCCCAAAGAAAAAATCAATTTGAAAGATGAGAAGCCCACACTAGTGACTAAATTTAGAATGGGAATCCAAATTAGGATGGCTCTATTGAATAGGTTATTTGTCTACCCAAGCATTGAATTATTACATATGGAATGGGTTATACTACCTTATTTTATAAAAACATTAGAGTTGACATTTGTTCTAGGTGAAGTTATCAGAGTGAGGCTATGAGATCAATTATTGCACAAGGATAAAATACCCCTAGGAGGTCATTTATATATGATTTCTTTCCTAATTGATATAATTCTTGGAATAATTTACATTCATAATGGCTCACTCTAGATCCCCCTTCTATACTATATAAATAATTAGATATGTGATTCTTACACCTTTATGCACATATATACGTACACTCATAACATTGTGCACATATCTGAGGATGTCTACCCCTAGGTATGGATGGCCACCCATGAGTCCCTCATACTTAGGATATCAAAAACCATTGCATATACATTATTGATTAGGGGAGAATACTATTTATACCCTGTTTATAGGGTCATTATGGTTATAGGCCAAAAGGTTAAACCTCTGTGCCTCCCCAAGTATGTCCCAAATAAGTTGGTGGAATAAGAAATAGCCTACTAGTTATGGTGGGATATAAATAAGGACATGCATAAGAGTAATAAATCTTACTTTAATTAGTCTCACCTGATGATTGGAAGGATGTGATACACCAATCAAAATAATTTCTATGAGGTAGGTAAGTATAAAGAATACTATTCCTTGGCTACATTGCCACACCAGGATTAGGATCCCCATGGACATGTATAAAAACATATCAAGGGACTTGGAATTGAATATCAACATCAGCCCTATGATCATGATTTTTTATTCCCTAATGCTTAAAATGATGACCAAGTTAGGGAGAGGGAAAAATCAATGCACTTGAAAGAAAATGTTCTAAAACTTATTCAAGGGGAACCTTCCCTTTCTATAAAGGAGGCATGAATTAGAATCCTACTGGATGAAGGATGGGATACATAAGAATTATAGACTAACATACCTTCTAAGCTAGTAGGGGATCAAGGGAAACCATCTAAGATACCCCTTCTAACACTTAAGGCATTGAAGAAGGAATCAGGGGTGTCAGATACCTTGCTTGGGGTAAAAAAAGATGAGCCTATTTGTCTTGATTTTTAAGATTATGAGGGCCTTGCCCAAGGTGATGTTCCATTAGTTCCATAGGTTGGTGTTTTGGTTACTATAATCACATAAGAATCTCTTTCCATAAATTCCAAGACAACTATTTTATATATAAAGAAGCCAAGGGTTCATCCCCATCCATAAAGTCTAGCCCAAAAAACACTATCAGTAGATCCAACCACACAAGAGGTATTTGGAGGGGAGTCAATCGATGAGGAAATAAAATTATAGAGATAAAAAATATTGAGCTTTGAAAACTCAAAGGGTAACACATGATTCATAAGCAACCATTAGGTGAGCTAACCCCACCTCCAATTTTCATTACCTTTATTGTTTCTTATGTTCATATTTATTCTACTAGTTTATTTGATCCTATTTCATTTAGTCTTAGCCGCCATCCTCTCTTGCTCCCCAAAGTGGAGGTTTCTCTTATTCAACCAACTCTATTAGATCCAAAGGTAGAGGATCTCTCTTATACCCTTGTATTTACTACTTCCTTAGTTTGTATTCCTTTAATTACTTCTTCTACATTTTTTTCTACTATTCCTATTGATGTTCCTTCTACTACAATTCCAACCCACATATAATCCAAGAAAAAGGTTAATAAATAAGGAAAGGGGATTAGTGAAAAATTCTTATCTACTTGTGTCATTTACATAATTAAGTCTGCCAATTCCTCCTTCTAACCCATCCCAAGAAGAAGAAAAAACTAGTTTATATAGTCCATCCACCAACACAATATGGTGTAGTGGACTAGTCCAAAATAACATGGCCTCCACTCCTTGATCCCCTTCTTGATGAAATGATGAGGCATACATAAAGAGAGATATTGGGTGAGACTACAACTTTAGACACTCAACCCATGAATCTAGCCCAACTAGTCCTCCCATAGTGGGTAACAAACATGCATTAGGATGATTCCAAAAGGCCTAATCTAGTAATTATATAATTTCCAAATATAAGTTCAATATTTGATAAATGTACTAGGAGTGTACAGAGGTTCAAAAAGAGGAAACTAGAGGATGAGATTGGAGAGAAATCATAGTAGAGAAAAGGCAAGAAATGTTCACCTTATCTAAGAAGAAGGACAAAAAATTGGGGTAATCCCCATATATAGAGGATTTCAAATCATATTTTGAAACACAAAAGGATGCTCTATTAGAGATACATAAAGGAACTAAAATTACAAGGAGAGAACTAGAGCAAGAACTAGAAAAAATAAGAGAACAACAATAAACTATCAATGTTTTATTACAAATCAAGATGGATGTCCAAATTGTATAATACTATCGAGGTTATTAGTGAAATGAGGGTATAATTGACACCCCATATAGTGGAGACTACCAAATTATTTAATTATTTGAAAATAGATGAGAATAAATTAAAATTCCTTATTATTTTTACAACTGGCAAAGCATATGCCCACTTAAACCTGATGACATCATTGGAGCCTCTCAATGCACTCAACTTGGTGGTCATCAAGACACAAGAGGCTAGTGAGTGGATTGACACAACTAATCTAATAATAACTAAATACTCAAAACATGAACCTCTCCCTTGGCAGATGTTGGATGAACTAAAGATTTCATAGGCCAAGGATTCTATGAAAAGACTTATCAACATGGATAATTTTGACCAGCTCTTATATCAAGATTTAAAGAACTTCAAATAAATTATACAATGGAAAAATTTAAGGGAAATATAAGTCAAACTCAATTTTTCTAGGAAGAAGGTCACATAATTTTATATCTTTAGATCTAACTTCAAGACTATAAAGGTTTAACATGCAAGGCTCCTAGAGTAGGTAAAATGGTCCATAGGCCTCTACTCCTTAACATGGACATAATCAGATATTATTGTGACATCAAGCATAAGGACTATCAAGTTTTGGAAGCAAATAATAATGCTATCACTTCAACTCTAAGTTCAACAAAAGCATCCACTTTAGTGCCTTCAATAACCTCACCTGCCATTCAAGCACCTAATCAGCCTTGAGTTAAAAGGCTAATTTTGTATGTATAATGTAAATAATACTTACTTTTTCTCTTATAATTTACTTTCAACATACATGTAAAGTTACATAAACTATTTTTAAGCATTCACACATTGCATCACTTTTCATAGGCCAACTAATTTTTACATAGATTTAATAATCTACAAGCAAGCAAAACATGCAATTTTAAGGCTCAAATTAGAACTAAGGTTATAACTACATCATGTAACTATAAATTCACATGCACTTGGAGGATGAGGCACCCACTCCCCAAGTCTATATATTTATGTAATTTCACATTCTAAAGGGTTGGAAGATTTTATCAATATAATAAGAAATTAGTTTTGATTGTCATGCAATTGTGTTGGTGTTTTATCCTTCCATTCTTGTGATATTGAGGTTTTACTTTTATGGTTATAATAATACAATAATTTAAAGTGTACAAAATTTACAAATAAATTCTAAATATTTTATCAATGTATGTTAACCTTAAATACACCAGTTGTTCCCAGTATACCAAGGGATAGAAAACCATCTCCAATCAGAAATATACATCCCATTAATCATCCTATGGCCCCAAAACACCCTTGGTTAGTTGGATCTACCATTTCCATCCTAAGAGACATGCATAATTTACCCAAAAACCTAGAGAAATATCTACCTTCATTCTCCCCTTCAAGAGGAAGAACTATAGAGGAACACATTAAGCCTTTAAAGGCTACATTAATATTGATGAATGTTATTGACAAAGATGTTTCATGCAATATTTTCTCATTTACCTTGTAAGATGATGCATATTATTGGTATCTAAACCTTTAAGAGAACTCGATCATTTCCTAGAATGCATGTTAGAACACATTGATTTCCCAATTTGGATAAGTTAACAACCCTACACTAATGTATCAAAATTTCACTAGCATGAAAAGGGAGCCTAATGATCCAATTCACACTTTCAATTCTAGATTCTAGAAGATGTACACTTGGCTTAACCCAAAGTATAATCTAGATGAGCCATTGGCATTCAATATGTATATAAATGTTCTGGACCCAATCACACTGGTGTTCTTATGGAGAGATGATGCTACCACCACTCTAGCCTTAACATACAAAGATATTATCAAAATTGATAGACAACTGAACCCTCAAATAACTAACACTCCAAATATTAATGTTAGTTTTCCAACTATAAATCTAGTCTCTCATGTTAATCAAAATGTCCCTACTTTCAATTAGAATCAAATATATGCACTACCTTCTCTAATTTAGTAAGTGCCCAATCAAAACTATGTCTATATGAATAACTAGGTACAGATGAATAGTCATCAATAAAATCAACATTCAATGCCTTCTATTACTTTAGTTGCATAAGAAGCTAATTCTACCAAATTAGAACTAGATTCCATTCAAATAATGGTACAAAAATTGAGCAATGACTTCCTATATATGCAGAGGAAGATGGGAAACACCACTGGATAAAATAATAACTAGAATTCTAGGTTTCAAAGATACAACATGCCCTTTAATAGGTTTGCTAATAATGCCAAACAACACCCAAACAAGTTTCTAGAGATCAACATAGTAAAAATGACTCTACCCAATTGGTGTAGAGTCCATAATATATAAAAATATGGTGAAATTAAATGTGTGAAGTTTTTTAACACATTTAAAATCTTCCTTGGGGAGATGGTAAGGCAAGACTTGATGAATAATCCACCAGAATTCCTTGCAGAAGCTAGCTCTTCAAACATAGAAATGATATTTAAAATGCATGAGTCTTTCTTCCTAGAAAAAGATGATAATGAACCAGTTGGCAAATCTGATCAATTTTAGGCTTTCCATCAATATCATAAGGGGAACTATAACTTGAGTAATAATCATCCCTTTACAACATCTACTCCTCCAAAAAATATTACTATTTTACCAAATCCAAGAGCCGACAATAATGCACCTCCCTCTAATATAAATGAACAACTCCAAAATAAATAAGAGTAAGGAAAAGAGGGATACAACACTATTAAAGACATGAAAAATATTAAATCCAACATTACTCTTCATGAATTATCTTAGATTACATAACAAAAGGAGTTCTTATGGAAGTCTATCATAGCGAAGGCAACTGCCAAAAAGATAAAGGCTTCTCACACTTATGTCATATACAAAAGTAAAATTTAAGTTAAACCTTTATTATTGATTATCCAAGTATTTGGAAATAAACCCGATAAATGTTTAGTCAATTTTAGAGCTTCAGCCATGGTGATGCCTACTTCAATTTTCTAGAAGCTAGGTTTGACTCCAAATCCATCCAAGAGAACAGTTTCATAATTGGATAAGACTGTGGTTCTTATAATAGGAGAGATGGATGATTTATAAATCTAATTAGCATCTAAACCACACGTACAAATTATGATCAACATACTAGTAGTAGATATTCCATAAGGATACATACTCCTTATTAAAGATTGGTCCAAGACATTAAATAGGTATATAGCAATAGACTTCTCTCACATTTGGTTACCTTGGAAAGGTATTCTAAACTAGATTCAAATTGATCAAGAGCCAATAATGAAGCACCCAAGTATCAAATACAATACAAATAATGAATGAGTAAGTTATAAATCTCCTAACCTTAGGATCTATACCTTCACTACAAATCATTAATTGCAAGAACTAGAAGTCTAGGAATATTTCTAGTTGTGGACCCTCCACTTTGATAACACAAGATCTAAGAAAGAATCAAACATTGACATTGAATTGGTGGACTCACAAGGTAATAAATACCTATAAGCATACATATTATAGTTACCTTGCACCAATAATTGATCATAATATGAGGCACTAATATTGGGACTGCATTTTTCTCTAAAAAATAATGTCAAACAACTATTAATTTATAGAGATTCAAAACTAGTAGTAAATCAGGTCAAAATAAAATACCAATGCAAGCTATCATATATAAAAAGGTACAAACATAGAGTATGGGATTTTATTGAGTCTTTTGAATCATTTAACATAATTTTTGTACCCAAAGAATATAATCAAGTTGTTGATTCATTAGCTGCCTCAGCTACCAAATTGGCACTCCTACAAGAGTCCAAGGTACAAAGATTCTCTATTGAGTTGGTACCTTGTCCATCATTTATAGACAACATGGGAAACTTACAAGTTTTTGATGATGACTAAGATATTGTCTATTTCTTGAGTAACTCAGACAATTTGAGTCCTAAATCATTAATGATAAGGAAATTAGCTACTTATGCCAAGATGAATTAGTTGGAGAGGGAGTTATTCAGTTGAGGGAAAATTGCCTCCCTTTGGGAATGTTTTCCTTATAAAGGAGATTTTATTTGGATACTCAAGCTCATAAATAAAAGTAACCAAAAGTAAATGAATCTAAATTCAAAATTGAAAATTTGGGGTGTGAGTGTAACCCATGCTATATCAACATTAGTCACATCTGTAATCCATAGGAAAGGTCAAGGATGAAGAGTTTACTCAATACAAGGATGTGATTTCATGAATATATGAATACTTGAAGGTTTTCAACCCAAGGGTCATCACCCATACAATCCCATCAAATTTTGACCACAACCGATTCAGGTAGAGATAAAGGCCAGTAAATATTATCCTAGATCCCCTTATTTAGAAGGAAGTGGAGAAGTTGCTGAGCAAAAAAATAGTTTTTCCTATTAGACATTCTACTTGGGTTGCTAATTGAGTCCTAATTAGGAAGAAAAGTGGAGAGATTAAGATTTGTGTTGATTTTATAAACTTAAATAAAGCCTATGAGAAAGATAATTATCTATTACCTTCCATAGAAGAAGTCATCCAAATAGTTAGTGGTTCAGGAATGATGTCTTTCTTGGATGGATTTTCAAGGTATAATATGTGCTAGTAAAATCAAAAGATAGAATGAAGACAACATTCACCATGAAGTGGGGTACTTATGCATATAAAAGGATGCCATTTGGACTAATTAACATAGGTATCATGTTTCAACAAGCTATGGACCATGCCTTTGAGGTGATGATAGGTAAATATATAATTATTTACATATATGACCTTATAGTCTTGTCAAAAGAAAATAATGATCATGTAGGTCACCTACAATCAATCTTTAAAAAATGTATAAAGTTTGTCATTTCATTAAAACCCAAAAAGGGAATATTTGGTGTCATAGAAGGTAAGCTCTTAGGTCATATCACCACCAAATATGGGATTATGATTGACATAGATAGAATTAAAGGGATATAAAAATTTGCTTTCCTAAATAGCAAGAAGGAACTCAGATCTTTATTTGGGAAGATAAACTTCATGAGAAATTTTATATCAGGCTTTGCAAAAATCATTAGACATCTAAATGTAATTCTAAAGTAAGATGTTAAATTGGAATGGATGATAAATGCTCAAAATTATTTTCAAGACATTTAAGATGCAGTATCCCAAGGCCATGTAATGATAAGTCTAGAATTCACCAAAGATTCCTTCTTGTATTCATTCACCTTAGAACATACTATTATTTCCATGCTCACCTAGAAGAAAGAGGAAAGTAAGCATCCTATTGTGTTTAAGAGTACAAAATTGAAAGAGAAAGAGCTTAGGTATTCCATGATAGATAAACAAATCTTTACCCTTGTCAAAGTGGTGAATAAATTTCTACACTACATCCTATAGAACAAGACAATTGCCATTATACTAGATCCTACTGTTAAGCTTACTTTATCATAAAATTAATTGGAAGAACACCGAGAAAAATGTATGGTCAAATTACATGAATTTAACATGGAAAATAAACCTTCCAAGATCATTAGAGGTCAAAACATCATTCAGCTCATGGTTGAGCTTGACCAATGCATCACCATTGAGGAGGTTTGTGAAAACCAAGTATCTAAAGGGGAATGGTATAATAACATTATTCAATACTTGCTTATATGTGCATACTCCCTAGAGCTCCAAAGAGAACAAATGAGAGATTTGAGACTCAAATAAACTCATTACATGATCATAAAAGGGATATTATATAGAAAGAACTATGAAGACATCTACATGAGATGCATAACACAAGAGGAATCTCAAGAAATTATGGAAAATTTACACTAGAAGATATGTAGTAGTCATCCCTTCAAAAACACTATCACCCATAAAATATTTAGAATGGGCTTTTAATGGCCAATAGTTTTCAAGGATGTACATGTTCACATATAAAAATGCCATGAATGCCAAGTCCTGGAAAAAAGGGAAGTACATACAATAATGCCTCTATAGTTGTTGATTGAAGGAAGACCATTCTTTCAATGGGGCTTGGACTTAAATGGGGTTGTTAATCCCAATTATTCACTTGGTCATAAGTTTTTAGTCATAGATATAGACTATTTCACATGATGGACTAAGGATGCACATATAAAGCATTCAAGAGCACAATATGTGACCAAATTTTTAGAAGAAAATATCATAACTAGATTTAGTAATCTCATCTCCCTAGTTTGTGATAATGGGATAGCATTCTAATTGGCTAAATTTCTTGAATAGGCCCACTCAAATTGAATCACCATCAAGTCATCATCCAACCATTACCTACAAGGAAATGGGTTAGATGAATCAACAAATAAGAACTTGATTAATGCCATTAAAAAGTCCATAGCAAACAAACCTAGATATTGGCATAATTTACTAAAGTATGCACTATGGGATGATCAAACAAGATATAAGCAGACACTCGAATCCTCACCTTACTAATCTATAGGAGACAACCCATTTTCCCAATCATGCTCAAGTTTCCAACATATCAATTTATTTCCAAATATATGGAACCAAGTGAGAAGGTGGAATCTCAATTTATGGACATAATAAAAATGGAAGACTCAAGGATTGAGGCCTTATAACACTTTAGTAAACATTAAAATATAGTAGTAAGATGGTTTGACAAAAAAGTAAAATTCAAAGCATTTAGAACATCTGATTTGGTACTTATATGGGACAATTCCCATGAAAAGAAAGGTTGGCATGAAAAGTTTACCCCATTTTTTATTGGACTTTATAATATTTTAGAGATCCTAAGTAGTAATGCTTTCTATTTGAGGGATATCCATGTTAATGAGATGACATATCCAATCAATGGATAGTTTTTGAAGTATTAATTCATGGCTATACATTTGAGAATGTCCCTAAATAACAACAAAGGTGATGGTAAGAGTAATATTAGGGTAGATTTACTATTTTATTAGAATAAATTTTATGGCTTCATATAATAGTTTCCCCACTTCCTAGGTTAACTTTCCCAGTTTTTAGTAGTTCATTTTATAGATTAGCTTCCTGCTTTCTAAATTAGGCATTTCTCTTTGTCCTATGATGATTGAATTTCCATAGTATTCTCAAATTTTAATATCTAACCTATTGAAACATCCTTTAACATGTTCAAAATCCAAATGATCAACCTATGCAAAACATGCCAAGAAGAGGTACATTGATTTATTTATTTTCAAGATTTTACACCCATACATTTTAGATTTTTATAATTCAAGTGTAAAATAGTAAAATTGATCATGAAGAAGCTAACACTAAATACTTTAATTAGGCAGGTGAAGGCTTCTCTCATTACCACGTACAATTTTTTTTTTCACTTTCCCTAGATCAAATGCACTTATCATATTAATACTTGTTTAAGGAAATAACCATTGATATGGGTACAAATGATAGGGATAGTTTGGTAAACTTATGATTCCATAGATACCAACTCATTGTGGTTTCTGATTTCCCTCTCCCATCAATGTTATTCAAAATAAAATTTAGAAAACATAAGGATCAAATCATCCTTAAAAAAGTGATCCAATAGGCCTAAAATAAAAAATACAAAGGTGATTAAAGAGATTAAAATGATGAAATAAGGTACATGTACCATGCATCATGAAAGAATACAAGAGAAGGAAAGAGAGGGAACCCATGGTAACTCTATTGGGTCCATGGACACTTGTTTGGTAGTAAAGCAATGTTAGATCTTCCCTAAATTTTTAGATATTTTTTCAAAAACTAGAGTGAAACCTACAATTGTCCCACTTATCTGCTAAAGTCCTCATAATAAGGATAAAAGGAAATCACTTCCTCACACACAAATCTAAGGTAAATAAAAGGGCAAGAATGTTGTATGTGGTTGATGGGAGTATCTTTTATATATTTAATTTGATTATCCTGTGTATAATGGTTCATGTTTGATTTAAGATTTGTTAGCCAGAAGTTATAGATTCTCAAATAATCAAGAGTATTTCCCATATGAGTCATCATTTATTATGTCCAATATATCTCCATTCCTTTTTTATCAGAATAGGGACCCACTATCTTTCAGAATTGGTTGATAGTCATATCTTCAAAGTCCTCTAAAAAAAGGCCTTATATATTTTTCTAACTCTGTTATTTGGCAGACATATGAATGTATCTTTTTATCTCTTTGGACTAACATACTAATGATTTTTAGTTGTGTATATGTAGGTTTAATCTCATCTTTTTGATAAGATTACATGGTAGAACTACTTAACATAAAAGGGTCTTTAGTGATTTTGTTTAAAACTTTCATTCACCAAACTCTTTTGACATAATTTGGTCTTCAAAAATTTTCTTCAGTGATTTTATTTGATAAATTACTCTGGCACATCAAGGTCTTCGACACTTCTCATTTTTACATACCTCTATAGGAATTTAATCTTTAGCATTTTCCTTTAGAGGATTCGTTCAAAACATCTATTCAATATTTTAATGTGTGAAAACCTAAAGTGGTATTTACCATGTATTAGAGCACTTTGCCATTTACTGTTCAACCACTATTATTTGAGAACCCAATTTCTTAAGTTTTACACTTTGTTTTATCTAGGTCTTTAGAGGATTTCTTCAGCAAAAACCCTTTCGCTAAATTATTCAACATAAAAGGGGTCTTCAATAATAGTTTTCAATGATTCATTTAGAAAATTACTCTAAAATATTTTGATATTTGATGGTTTTGTTCAGTGAAATAACTTGGCACATCAATTTATTTGGTTATTTTGTTCATAACTTTTATTCATGATACTCCTCTGCCTCACAAAGATTGTTATATATTCACTCGCTACCTTCGACTACTAAAAGCCTCATTATTCGGTAAACTAAAGTTGAATAAGTAACATAATGACACTTGGTAATAGGTAATGATGTGGCACTCTTACTAAACATCAATGGTGCCTATGTGGAATTCCTTCCAAATGAATTATCAAATTTTGAATTGGGAAAATAAATTAAAGTTATAGTTGTTAGAAATTAATGATGCATAAATTATAAATCAATGCCAAATTTATATCTAAGTAGTTCAAATGATGATGTGACCATTCGATCTCAAGATGAATTGTGAACTCAATTACTCCCTTGTGATAGAGCCCTAGCCACAAGTGTTTCTAAGTTAATAACATATTTAGTAGAGCTAAACTATTGAATTATAAACTGAACCAGTATCAACTTAGTTGAAGAAAAATATAATCCTCATCCAAATCATTACAAGTAACTCTCCCCCTTCTATATTTTCCATCAAAGATTCCATAGAGTTCATGGATACATTCTTTGAACTTGTAATATTTAATAATGATTATACCAACTACTTAGTGCTATGGGAGGCCATACACCAGATTGACACACATACACATGAGAAAAATTTGACTCTAGCTTAGTGCCAATAAGCCACATGCCTATTCCCATTCAATCTTCAAGGGTTACACTTTTTAGTATTGAAGATATAAGTCATGCCTTGTATTGACATCTTATGAGATTTATTCTTTGATGGAAAAATATATCGAGGAGAATTCCTACATCATGTCTAGCATAAATTGGTCATGGCATGCATCTCTGGTAATGCATTTCAAAGGTACCTATCCATTCCTATTGTAGATTAAACTTATGATTTACATAGATTAATGGCATGGAAGAAATAAAAATTGATTGAGAAGACACTATAGTTGGACGCTCCCTAGAGAAACAATCAATTTAAAAGATAATTAACCCACACTAGTGACTAAATTAAGAATGAGAATCCAAATTAGGATGGTGTAGACACTAGAAAACTACAAACTATAGTTTTAGATGTCAAAATACCTTTGGATGCCCAACCTACCATTTACACCCCTTTTGACCATAAACCTGAGTCAAAACACTCTTTGACCAACTCACCTTCTAACCCACCTTGACCAAACTTAACCCCTTGACCAAACTCAACCATTTCACCTATTCAACCAAACTTAACCTTCAATCATCGATGATCAACATAGTAATCACTGATGGTCATCATAGTAAACATTGATGGTCATCACAATAATATTCAATGGTCAACACTCTAACTACTAATGGTCACTCTGATTATCGATGGTCAGATCCTCATCTCCTTAAACACATCACTAGCTATGCATGAGATAAGCATGACATAATTTAGAAACTTCCCTTATGTAATGCTAAAAAAATTTAAGGCATCATAATTAGAAACTTTATCCTCCTATCTAATTAACAACAACATCCACCTATCTTCCATCTCCTCCTTCCTATAAAAGAAAGAGAGTAGGACCAAGACAGGGGCTTATTCATCTTGATCTTTTTAGATCTTATAGTTTTATTTGTAGGTTTCCAACAAGTCTATAAGTGTAATAGAGACCCGAAACTCTATCAAAATCACTCCAAGCCTTACCAATAAACCAACCAACACTCTATTTAAATTGCTCCAAAATATTTAGCAAGTTAAAAACCTTCCATCATGAGCTAAGTATTTATCTTCCTTTATTCATTTGCATTTTTCTGATTTTAGTAATTAACTCTGACATCTAACCATTTATCTAATCTCCATCTATCTACTAAACCCATCAACCAAACCCACATTCTAGCCTTTTACGTTAAATAAACCTATCAATAGTAACTACTAACAGTTGACTATCAAACTATTGTCTAACCACTGATGGTCAGCCCTCTAACCACTGATGATCAGCCTGACCACAGACAGTCACTATGTGAACCATTTTAATAATAATAAAAAAAGAAATAACCACCAATCAAGCCTCAACCAAACATTATTTTCTTGGCCCTTATCACCTCATAGACTAGAAATAACAACCTGATCCTAATTGAACCATTTTTTGATCATTTAACATTTACCTTAGTGTTATTTTATTAGAGCGCTAGTATTTCTTTGTAAAGTATTTATTTTTTTATATCTCATAATTTTATGTTATGAAACATTTATTTTATCAACATTAACTTGTATTAAAAATTGGATTGATAGCCTCCTAGATAGCTCATGCTTCTTGGATCTAGCTTACTAGGTAATCCACCCATCTACCTAACTAACCAACCCTTTTCTAGTTATCTCTTATTACAAGTCATATTCCTAAGACAAAGAAGAGTATCTAAAACCATATAGATTATGTATCACACATCCATCCAAGTTATACTAACCTCTACCCCTCTTTTAGTTTTACCTTTCTTCTATAAATAGAGAAAAATAAAAATTTGAGTAAAACATGCTGGTATGCCTAGTGGGATCTAGCATCCCTTTTTCTTCCTTTATTGTATGTTCATCAAATGAAATATGAAATTTATTTTTGGGCTAAAAATAAATATTTTTCATACATTTATTTCTTGATTATCTTATTTCATCTAGTAACTTAAAGGCAAAGTAATTAATCATAGTTTTCACTCTTGTTATCACACACTTATCCAAACCACATAATCAATCAACACATCAAAACAAACTTGAGACTAGGCTCAACTAGGATTTCATCACATAGTGATAAACCTTACCCTTTCCTGACAATCTTACTTGGAGGTCATTACTAAGGGGAGAACCAACTCAACTCTCTAGTTGAGTCTAAACTCTAAAAATTAATATATATTGGCTAAGCACTCGACACCCTTATCATTACAGTGTGTGAAGTGAGGGGGTAGGCCCTAATATCAAGCCATGTACTAACTTTAAATATATATTTTGAGAGCCATAACTAACCTAAAACCAACCATATACTTCTCTTTTAGTACTCGCTCTACAAGCTAAGTCTTCCAAAATTCTTTCTAACTTAAGGCATAAGCCAAAAGAGAGACTAAAAGGAACCTTAGGACCTAACATAATTTAGTGTGTGTTTTGTCTTTTTTTTTGATTTTTTATTATTTTCCCTTTTTTTTGTGTTGTGATAAACCTACCTTCCACCATCTTTCCTCTATTACCTTGTCTAATGAGAAACCAACCTATATTCTCTCTTAGAGATCCTAAATTTGCTAGGATCTTAGAGAACAACCATCTCACCTTAGAGAAATACCTTGCATCATGAGCCACTTATGATCCTAAACTTACCTAAAATCAATCAAATCTCACCCACAACCAACCAAAAACCTATCAACAACCATTTGATCATCATCATACCCAACTAACAACCTATCAACATCTAGCATATCAATCACCCCAACCTCATCAAACTTTGGGCTACCCACCATAACCAACATATCAAGCACCCCAAAAATCATATAAATTACCTTAACCTACCTTACCAACCTTACCAAGCCTATCAACTCAACCTAACCTATCAATCCAACCAACCTTATCAACCTTACCTGACCTTATCAATAACCAACCCAACCTCACCCAAATCAATCAAACCCTACCTATCACCTCTCAAACCATAACTACAACCAATAAACAAACTATCAACTACCACCTAAGTTTGTTAAGATGTCAATGTAATAAATAATCAAAGTGGAGTCACCTATTTTTGGTACCCATGAGAAATCAAACCTCACCTATAACCAACCAATAACCTATCAAGGACCATTTAACCATCATCATACCCAAATAACAACCCAACAACACCAATTTAACAATTATCATAACCAACCTCAAATTCAACCTATCCAACCTCATAAACCATTGGGTCACCTACCCCAACCATCATATCAACTACCCCAACATGCTTTGAGGCAGCCCCATTTTTCTCAACACTGATATTTGGTCTATCCTCTTTTCAATCCAACTAAAAAATATCAAAACAACTTATCAACCTTACCTAACTTATCAAACCAACCCACATTATCAATCTTACCCAAGTAATCAAACCTGACCAATGTATCAACTCAACCAAACCTATCAAACCAACTAATCTCATCAAACCAATTGATTAGCTCACAATATCAAGAGAAATCCATCATTGAACCTCTTTTTACACCCATTATTATGCACACCAATAACCAAAGCCCTCAACATAATGAGGTCCATCCATTAGATTTAGTTCTTAATCAACCTATACCTAAGGAAACCATAATACTACCCTTAACCAAACCACTTGTTAACCAAGTAGAATCTTATCAACTTTCATTCAAAATCTCAATAGGAAATCAACCTACCTTTTTCACTCACCTATGTGAAACCAACCAACCTACCTCTTCTAATTACCCATGTGGAACCAACCAACCAACCTCTTCCACCTACCCATGTGGAACCAACCAACCAACCTTTTCCACTTATCCACATGTAACCAACCAACCTACCTTTTCTACTTACCCATGTGGAACCAACCAAACAACCTTTTCCACTTATCAATGTTGAACCAACCAACCTATCTTTTCCAATTACTCATGTAGAACCAACCTACCAGCCTTTTCCACTCACCCATGTGGAACCAACGTACTAAATTTTTCCACTTACCCATATGAGACCAACCACTCTACCTCTTCCACTTACCAATTTCATGGAACCAACCATCAACCTTACCTTACCAATCATCAACCCAACCTTAAAAACCATTAACACTACCTCACCTACCATTAACCTAACTTTACCTATCATTAACCCTACCTTACCAACCATCAGCCCAAACTTAAAAAACATTAACCCTACCTCACCTACCATCAACCAAACCAAACCTACCATTAACCCAACTAAACTTTCCATTGACCTAACCTTACTTATAACCATCCACCTAACCTTACCTCACCAACCAAACCAAATAATCAAACCAACCCAACCAACAAACCAACTCAATCATTTATCTTACCTCTCTCAACCAATAAAACCAACCTCTACACCAAATTAATCAACTACAATCAATATATCTTTTAACCCATGTGGAACTAATCAACCAATATACCTTTTAATCAATATACATATGGATGGAGTTCTTTTTCAGTTACCCATATGGAACTAATGAACCAACCTTTTCAACTTACCCATGTGAAACCAAACAACCTAATTTTCTACTTACTCATGTGGAACCAACCTACCAACCTTTTCCACTCACCCATGTGGAACCAAACAACCAACCTTTTCCACTTACCTATGTGGAACCAACCAACCTAAATTTTCCACTTACTCATGTGAAACCAACCAACCTACCTTTTTCACTTACCCATGTGGAACCAACCAACCAACCAACCTTTTTCACTTACCCATGTGAAAAAAACTTACCAACCTTTTCCACTTACCCATGTGGAACCAACCAACCTACCTCTTCCACTTACCAATTCTATGAAACCTACTATCAAACCTACCTTAGCTACCATTAACCTAACTTTACCTACCATTAATCCTACCTCACCTACCATAAATTAAACCAAACCTACCATTAACCAAACCAAACATACCATTAACCCAACCAAACTTATCATCAACTTAACCTTACTTATAACCATTCACCCAACCTTACCTCACTAACCAAACCAAATAATCAAACCAACCCAACTAACAAACTAACTCAACCCTTTATCTTACCTCTCTCAACTAATAAAACCAACCTCTACACAAAATCAATCAACCATAATCAATATACCTTTTAACCCAATCATAACTAACCTATTTAATAATCTAAACCTATATCAACCCATTAAACCAACTAAACATACACTAACCTATCAAAATCAAGCCCAACCACATTTTCCTAGCCTTGGTGCAATAGAGGAAATCCCACCTGAACCACCACCTACAACTTGAACCAACTAACCACTAAAAAATAATAACTAACACCACTTTTTGGAAGAGGATGAAGTCATCTTCACCCCTCCTAAGCCCTCTTATTAACAAACACTTTGGGATCTTTTTCCCACCTCAAGCATCCATGAAAAAAGTAAACTAGGGGAACTTTCCTTCCATAAGGCTTTGACTATTTATCAACCCAAACCATAACTTAAAAATTTAGAAAACTAACCTTTGGCCTTTTTTCCTCAACCTATCAACTAAGCCTATCAACCAACCAACCCTAAACTATTATATATTACCTTTCTCCTTCACCCAAACAAACTTATTAAAGAATCACTTTCTCTCCCTACCTAGAAGATTCACCTTCTCCACCAACCTCCATAACCTTTAGAGATTACCCTTCTCCACTTTACCAACCCACCTTGACCAAACTTAACCTTTTAACCAAAATTGACCATTTCACCTTTCAACCAAACTTAACCTTCAACCATCAATGGTCAACATAGTAACCACTGACGGTTAGCACAGTAATATTTGATGGTCAACTCTCAAACCACTAATAGTTACTTTGATCATCAATGGTTAGATTCTCACCTCCTTAAATGTATCACCAACTATGTATGAGATAAGCATGGCACAATTTAATAACTTCCCTTATGCGATGCTAAGAAGCTTTAAAACATCATAATTAGTAACTTTATCCCCTTATCTAATTATCAACTTCATCCTCTTATCTTCCATCTCCTTTTGCCTATAAAAGAAAGAGAGTAAGACTGAGAAAGGGGCTTCTTCATCTTGATCTTCTTAGATTTTTAGAGTTTTCTTTGTACATTTTTAGCAAGTCTATAAGACTAATAGAAACTAGAACCTCTGCTGAAATCACTCTAAGCTTCACTAATCACAAACCAACACTCTGTTGAATTTGTTATAGACTCTTCAGTAAGTCAACAAGCTTTCATCATGAGATAAGTATTTATCTTCATTTATTCATTTGAATTTCTCTTATTTTAGTAATTATCTCTGACCTCTAACCATTTACCCAACCTTCAACCATCTATTGAACCCATCAACCAAACTTGTAACCTAACCTTTTACCTTAACTAGACCCATCAATAGTAACTACTAATAGTTTACTATATAATCATCGATGGTCAACTATTAAAATATTTTCTAACCACCAACGATCAACCATCTAACTACCGATGGTTAGCCTAACCACTGACAGTCACTATGTGAACCCTTTTAATAAAAAACTAGCAAGCAACAACCACCAACCAAGCCTCAACCAAACCTTATTTTTTTGGCCCCTGTCACCTCACAGACTAGAAATAACAACTTGACCCTACCTAAACCATTATTTGACCATTTAACATTTACCTTAATGTTATTTTTTTATAACACTATAATTTCTTTGTAAAATATTTATTTATTTAGATATAGTAATTTCATGTTATGCAACCTTTATTTTATCAACATTAACTTGTCTTAAAAGGTGGATTGAGAGCCTTCTACATAGCTCACACTTCTTGTATCTAGCTTGATATGCAATCCACCCATCTACCTAACTAACCAACCCTTTTCTATTCTCTCTTATTATAGATCATCCTCCCAAGCCAAAGAAGAGTATCTACAACTATCTAGATTATGGAATGCACACCCATCTAGGTTCTACTAACATCTACCCCTCTTTTAGTTTTACCTTTCTTCTATAAATAGATAAAAAACAAAATTTGAATAAAATAGATGGACCTATTGAAAAGGTTATTTGGCTACCCAAGCATCAAACTCCTCCATCTGGAATCGATTCTATTGGTTGATTTATTAAGGACCTCAGAGTTGACATTTACTCTATGTGAAGTGATTAGAGTGAGGACATGAGATAAGATATTGCAAAAGGATAATAAAACCCCAAGAGGTCATTTATATATGATGTCTTACCTACTTGATGTATACCTTGGAATAATTTAAATTAATAATGGCTCACTCCAGATCCCCCTTCCAAATTATATAAAGAATCAGATATGTGATTCTTACACCTTCATGCATATATATGTGTATACTCATAGCATTGTGTGCATCTCAGAGGATGTCTACCCTTAGATATAGATGGACATCCATGATTCCCCCTATCTAAGATATCAAAAAAAATTATAGATACATTATTTATTAGGGGAAACTACTATTTATACCCTAATTACATAATCATCATGGTTATAGGCCATAAGGTTACACCTTTGTGCCTCCCCAAGTATGTCCTAGACAAGTTAGTGGAGTAGGAAATAACCTATTAGTTATGGTGGGATATCAAAAAATACATGCACAAGAGAAAGAAATATTACTTTCAAATATCTCACCTGATGATTGGAAGGATGTGCTACACCGATCAAAATCAATTCTATGAGGTAGGGAAGTATAGAGAATACTATTCCTCAACTACATTACCATACTAAGACTAGGATCCCCATATAAAAGTACAAAGACATATCAAGGGACTTGGCATCAAATATTAATATCAGCCTTATGGTCATGCTTTTTTATTCCTCAATGCTCAAAATGATGACTAAGTCAAGGAGAGGGTATAATCAATTCACTTGAAAGAAGACCTTCTAACACTTATTAAAGGGGAACCTTTCATTTCAATAAAAGAGGCATAAACTAGACTCCTATTGGCTACAGGATGGGATACATTAGAATTTTGGACTATCAAACCTTCACAACTAGTAGGGGATCAAGGGAAACCCTCCCAGACACCCCTTATGTCACTTAAGTTAGTGAAGAAGGAACCAAGGGTGTTAGATAGCTCACTTGGGAAAAAATAAGATGAGCCCATTTGTCTTGATTCTTTAGATTCTAAGGGCCCTATCCAAGGTGATGTTATATTAATTCCATAAGATTTTATTATGGTTACCTCAAACACATAAGAAGATATTTCCATAATTTCCAAGACAACTATTTTTTATACAAGGAAGCCAAACACCCAATCCCTTCCATAGAGCCTAGCTGATGAAACACCATTAGTGGATCCAACCACACAAGAGGCATTTGGAGGAGAATCCATTGATAAGGAGACATAATTATAGATATCAAAAATATTTAACCTCTAGGACTCAAAGGGTAAGGCACCATTGCATAAGCAACCACAAGGTGAGCCACCCCCTATAATTTCCATTACCCTTACTATTTATTATGTTTCTCTTTCTAATATTAGTTTATTTGATATTATTTCATTCAATCCTCCTAGACCCCTCCTCTCTTAGTCCCCAAGGTGGAGGTTGATCCCATTTAACCCCTTGTTTAACCATTTCTACTAGTCTTAAATGTAGAGGATCTCTCCTCTACCCTTACAATTCTTACTTCCTCAGTTGGTATTCCTTTGATTGATTCTTCTACATTCATTCCTACTATTATTATTTTTCTTCCTTCCACTACTATTCCACCCCCAAAAAAATCTAAGAAGGCAACAAAGAAGGTAAGGGGAGCAATAACAAGTTCCCATCTACATGTGTCATCTGCATAGTTAAGTCTACTAGTTCCTCATCTTAGCCCATCCTAAGATACAACTGTGATAATCACCTAGAAAGTTAAGAAGAAGAAAAAACTAGTTTACATAGTCCATCCACTATCATAATATGGTGGCATGGACTGGTCAAAAATCATATGGATTTCACTTCCTTATCCCCTTCTAGAGGAAACTATAAGGCATACATAAGGAGATATATTGGGTGAGACTATAGCTTCCAACCCTCAACCCATAGATCCAACCCAACTAGTCCTCCCACAGTGGGTAACAAACATGCAGTTGAATGCTTCCAAAAAGCCTAATCTAGTAATTATAGAATTTCCCACTATAATTTTCATATTAGAAAAATATATTGGAGTGTACAGAGGTTCAAAAAGAGGAAGCTAAAAGATGAGACTAGAAGAGTAATCATATTTGAGGAGAGGCAAGAAATGTTCACCTTATCTAAGAGGAAGGATAAAAAATTGGGGCAATCCCCACATATAAAGGATTTGAAATCTTATTTTGAAACACAAAAGGATGATCTAGTAGAGATACATGAAGGAAATGAAATGTGTTAAGCATAGGATATACTGAGAGGGGGGTGAATCAGTATATCATATATCTTATAAAATTTCCCTTAATCAAATTCCACTTTAACATACATTCAAGATATGTAATAAAAATGAAATAATAAACACCACACAAGATAGAGATAGACACCATATTTAATGTGGAAACTGAATATGGGAAAAACCACGGAGAACAATCTAAAGTATATGAATGAGCACCAACTCAAAACACAATATTCACAAGAATCAAATTGTAGAAGCACCAACCCCTTTGTTGAGCACCAACACAACAATTATTCATGAGCACCAACCCATATGAGCACCAAACCCTTTGTTGAGCACCAACATAGCAACAATCCATGAGCACCAACCCACAAAAACACCAACCCCTTTGCTAAGAACCAACACAACAATAATTTGTGAGCACCAACCCACAAGAGCACCAACCCCTTTACTGAGCACCAATATAGCAAAGGGGTTGGTGCTCTTGTGGGTTGGTGCTCTTATGGGTTGGTGCTCCTATGGGTTGGTGCTCCTATGGGTTGGTGCTCATGTTTCAAATCAAACTCAGTTGGTGCAATTATTATTATAGTAATATCTAGCTTAAAAGAGTGATGAGAGAGATGAGTATAATTTGTATTTGTTATAGCTAGCTTAGAAGAACAAAGGTGAGAAAGGAAAGAGATATTGTAATGAACTATCATTTATTGAGATAGTAACATTGAGGGATAGTTGTGTGGTATACACAAAGGGGTTGGTGCTCCTGTGGGTTGGTGCTACTATATCAAATCAAACTCAATCTCACACATTACAAATGGCTTCTCAAGCCTTTATTTATAGCTTTCCAAATGACATTTGGCCTTCCCCCTTTGTGACCCTTTAATCCTCATGGAAAATGGCACCAAACTTGCATGACCCTTCATATCCTTGCATTTGAAAAGTCATGTGGTGACCCTTCATAATTAAAAGCATCCTTTCCTCTTTTGTCCTTATCTTGGTGACTTTTTGTATTCCTAAAAGTGTCCCTTCATGATAAATTGTGCCCTTCCTCTTTTATTTTCACTTGGTGACTCTTGGAATTCCCTAAGATGACTCTTCATGGGAAAATTCATCCCATTCTTCTTTTGTCTTTACCCCATGACTCTTTGACTTCTCCATAGGCCCTTCTTTTATCTTATATGCAACCAAAAATATATTAATTAATATTACATAAATATTAACACACATTATCCAAGATATAACTATTAAAAACATCATTAAATGCAATGGGGCCTTTATCACCAATAATTCTAGACCTTTGACATCAATGAAAATATTTCCAATAATCTCCCCATTTGTCATTGATGGCAACCTCAATCCTAAAACTACCACATCCTGAATCTTGCACATAATATCATTTGAAAAACCTATAGTAACTCCCCCTTACTATAGTAACCTGTACCTATTCCTTGTACCTATTTTTGCACTTGCACCTATACCTTTTGTTCTCCCCCTTTGACATCACTGGCAAAGGGCCTACTTGGAGCTAACACTTAGATCCCCCTTAACTGATGCTGAATCTCAATGGTAGGAAGTAATAGAAATTACTTCCAACTCCTTTTGAAGATCTTTGAATGTGTCCTTTGATCGTGCCTTTGAGAAGATATCTGATAATACATATAAATTGTTGCTTGTCTTTTGAGCATCTGCAATCAACTCATTTGAATCTTTTCTTATAATCTCACAACCTTCTATATAAAACTTTAATGTATATCCTTGATCACATATCTAATTTACACTCAATAGATTATGATTAAGACCTTTTACAAACAAAACATTCTTAGTCTTGGTTCTACCATTATCCAAACTCACATTACCTTTTTTGCCTATCATGGTAGTAGTTTTATCTCTGAATTTCATGGTGCCACCATTGATCTTCTTTAGAGTTATGAACTTACTCTTGTCTTCTGTCATATGCCTTGAACATCTGCTATCAATGAAACATGGTTGATATTCATTTCTTACATGCAAAGCTATTTGTATCAACATAGAATCTTCAAGTTGTTTCTTCTGCCATGAACATGTTTAAACCTTCTTCTTGATGAATGGAGCCTTGAAACTCTAGTCCTTCTTGACTAAATCAAACATGATTCTATAGTACTAAGTTGTGTTTCCAAAGTTTTTACATTTATAACATATTATGGCCTCTTCACCAAAGCTTGATAGAGGAACAAAAGAGTTGTAGCTTCTACTTGACTCTACATGACTTTCCTTCTCCTTATTTATAAAATTGTTAGCTCTTTTTTCAAAATTCTAGTTTATTATGACCATATCCATTAAAATAAAAATAGTAACCATAAAAATAAGACCTATCTATATATCTCTAACCTAATTGCCTTTTGTATCTTTGTTCCCTCCAACCTTCTTTGTTTGAAATGTCCTCTGTACTCTTCACTTCTTATCTTTTTTTCCCTCTTTTATAAGAGCTTCAACATAGCTCTTTTTATTTTCAAATCCAATACCTATCTTATCTAAATTTTCCTTTTGAATTTATAATATCTTATTCAATATGTTAGTGCTATCCTAAAATTTTGAATCACTAACTACTTTATCATTGACTACTTTCTCAATGTCTTCTTTTAAAGAGGCAATTTCAATAACATACCTTTCACATTCTTTTCTTACTTTTTGCAACTATGTTGTTAGACCTTATTCATTATTCTTGGATTCTTCCAAGTGTGTTGTTAGATCATTAATTATTTCCTTTGACTCCTTTTCATTTTTCTTGATCTTGTGCTTTAATCTTTGATTATTCTTCTCAATAGCTTCTAACTCTTCTAAGTCACAAATGAGTTCTCCTTCCAGATTCACTTCAGCTTCATCCTCTTTTTCTACTTGATCATCTATACTTTTACTTGTAGAGGCATCTTCATGTATGGCCATGAATAGAATTGCTTCTTCTTCTAAATCACTGACTCCACTATCTTTGGCTAAGCTAGGATCTTTAGAATACAAGCTCTTCATCTTGAATCCATTCTTGAATTTACCTTTGAAATTCTTCTTGTATGTATACTTTCCTTCATCATCATCATTACCCTTATTTGGGAATTTAGCTGAAACATGTCCAATCTTTCCATAATTAAAACATTTAAAGGGTAATTTTCCTTGATATTTACCTGTTCCCCTTTTTGGCTTATGAATGAAAAGAGCTCCATTGTCATCTTCATCATCACTGGAACTATCACTTGATTCTTGAATCTTAGCTTTCTCTTTCTTTGATGTCTTGAAATCCACTTCTCTCTTTTTGGGTTTATCTTGTTTAGTCCACATCTCATATGCCATGAGTATACCATGAAGCTCATCCATCTTTAACTTGGCTAAATTCTTCATCTCCTTGATTGCTGAAACCTTTGCATCATATCTCATTGGTAGAGATCTCAAAACATTTTTTACTACCATTAACTCATCTAATGTTTCTCGAAGACCTTGAATCTAATTTACTATTTGATCAACTCACAAAAGATAACTTGCTATATCTTCTTCTTCTTCCATCTTCAAACTTTCAAACTATCTTCTAAAAGTCTGAAGCTTAGCTTGCTAAACCTTTCCATCACCTTTGTAAATATTCTCAAGTTTTACTCAATTTTCATGAGTAGATTTACATTGCATAACTTTAACAAATTCAGATTCACATAAACCACATAAAATAACATTTAAAGCTTTAGCATTACATTCACTTAACTTCTTTTCTGATGGAGTAATTGCAAGTGTATGTGGCTCTTCATATTCCTCCACCACTACTTGCCATATGTCGAAGCCAAGGGCCATCAAATAAGTCTTCATTCTTATGCTCCAAAAAACATAAGTCATCCCATCAAAAAAATGTGCCTTATTTGTATAAAATCCTTCATGTGATCTAGCCATCATGCTTTCCGTATCTACCTTCAAGCTGTAAAACTTTTTCAAAAAGAACCTACTCTAATACCAATTGTTAGGCATATGATATACTAAGAGGGGGGGGGTGAATCAATATATCATATATATTATAAACTTTCCATTAATCAAATTACACTTTAACATACATTTGAGCTATGCAATAAAATTGAATAATAAACACCACACAAGATAGAGAGACACCAAATTTAACGTGGAAACCCAATGTGGGATAAAACATGGAGAAAAATCTCAAGTATATGAATGAGCACCAAATAAAAACACAATATTCACAAGCACCAAACTTGTAAGAGCACCAAACCCTTTGCTAAGCACCAACACAACAACTATTCATGAGCACCAACCCACAGGAGCACCAACCCCTTTGCTAAGCACAAACACAACAATAATTCATGAGCACCAACCCACAGGAGCACCAACCCCTTTGTTGAGCACTATCATAGCAAAAATTCATGAGCACCAATCCATAGGAGCACTAACCCCTTTACTGAGTACTAACATAGAAACAATTCATGAGCACCAACCCATAGGAGCACTAACCCCTTTATGTATACCACACAACTATCTCTCAATGTTGCTATCTCAACAAATGATAGTTCATTACAATATCTCTTTCCTCTCTCACCTTTGGTCTTCTAAACTAGATATAACAAATACAAATCATACTCATCTCTCTCATTGCTCTTCTAAGCTATATATTACTATATCAAATCAAACTCAATTTCACACATTAAAAATGGCTTCTCAAGTCTTTATTTATAGCTTTCTAAATGACCTTTGGCCTCCCCCCTTTGTGACCCTTCAATCCTCATGGAAAATGGTGCCAAACTTTCATGACCCTTTGTATCCTTGCATTTGAAAAATCATGTGGTGACCCTTCATTAGAAAAAGTGTCCTTTCCTCTTTTGTCCTTATCTTGGTGACTTTTCATATTCCTCAAAGTGTCCCTTCATGAGAAATTGTGCCCTTCTTTTGTCTTCACTTGGTGACTCTTGGAATTCCCCAAAATGACTCTTCATGGGAAAATGTGTCCCATTATTCTTTTGTCTTTACCCCGTGACTCTTTGACTTCTCCATGGGCCCCTATTTTATCTTATATGTAACCAAAAATATATTCATTAATATTAAATAAATATTAACACACATTAGCCAAGATATAACTATTACAAACATCATTAAATGCTAACTAGAGTAATAACTAAAAATAATAAGAGAACAATAATAAACTATCCATGTTCCAATCAAAATAGAGATGGATGTATAAAGTGCTACATCTAGATTGTATAATAATATTGAGGCTATTAGTAAAATGAGTGAAAAATTGGCACCCCATATAGTAGAGACTACCAAATTATTTAATTATTTGAAAATAGATGAGAATAAACTAAAATTACTTAATTATTTTTACAAGCCAAATATATGCACACTTAAACCTGATGGCACCACTGGAGGCTACCAATGCCCTCAACTTGGTGGTCATCAGGACATAAGAGGCTAGGGAATGGACTGATGTAGTTGAGATAGTAATGCCTAAGTAATCAAAACATGAAGCTATCACCTAACATATTTTGGATGAACTAAAGCTTTCACAGGCCAAGGATTCTATGGGAAGACTTATAAATAGGGCTCATTTTGATTAGCTCTTATAACAAGCTTCAAATAACTTTAAACATAATATACAAGGGAAGACTTTAGAGGAAATAGAAGATGATCTCAATTTTGATAGGAAGAAGGTCATATAAGTTGATATCTTCAAATGTAACTTCAAAACTACAAAGGATGAACATGCAAGGATCCTAAAGTAGGTAAACATGGTACATAGGACTTTGCTCCTTAACATGGACACAATCAGATACCAATATGACATAAGGCAAAAACACTATCAAATTTTGGAATTAAATAAGAATGATGGCACTTAAACTCCAAGTTTAATACAAACATCCACTTTAGTTCCTCCAACAACCTTACCCACCATGAAAGCACCTAGTCAACCTTGAGTTAAAAGGCCAATTTTGTATGTATACATGCAAATAATACTTAATTCTGCACTTATAGTTTTATTATGACATACATGTAAAGTTTCATAAATTATTTTCTAGCATGCACACATTGCATCACTTTTCACAGACCAATTGATTTTGACATAAATGTAATTAGCTATGAGCAGGCAAAACATATAATTTTAAAGCTCAAATTAGAACTGAGATTATAACTATGTCATGTAACCATTAGTTCACATGCACTTGGAAGATGAGGCACCCCCTTCCAAAGTCTATATATTTATGTAATTTCAAATTCTAAATAGTTGGAAGATTTTATAAATACAAGAATAAATTAGTTTTTATTATCATGCAATTATGTTGGTGTTTTCTCCTTACATTCTTGTGATATTTAGGTTTTGATTTTCTGGTTGTCATAATATAGTAATTTTAAGTGTGCAAAAGCTATGGATAAATTATAATTTTTTTCATTGTATGCTAACCTTAGATGTGTAGAAACTATTAAAAGTATATTTAATTAATTAATTAATTAATTATTCCAAACTATGTTAATATTCTTAGTGTGTATGATTGATTTCTTTTGGTATAGTTTTCTAAGTGTGTACAACAATTACATTTGATGCCTTCTTGGTCTGAACTATAACCTTCCAATTAAGGGTGTGCAAGAGAAACTGTGAAGAGATCGAATTTCATTTGAGATCATCAATTTTCCAATACTAATTCTCTATAGACTTAATAATTGTGTTTGCTTGTGCATGTGTAATAACTACAAGAAGTACGCACTAGTTTTGGAATCACTTATCTACTAAGGAACCAATCTAGAAAGTAACCCTTTGAGATCAAAAAAACTTATTTTTTGCTCTACCCTTGCCTCCTTTTAAAGTTTATTCGATTGAGATCTAGCCACTCTATATTAGGTATCACTCATCCATCCCACTCACTTATGTTTGATTTATCTGCTAGGATTTATTTCACTTTAAGTAAACCTAGTTGAGAACATGCATGCTCTATTTGCTATTTTATCATAAGGTTGTTTAAACCATGCCTAAAAATCATGCCCTAGAGTTGAGTTTACCTCAATTAAGATCCTAAAACATTAGAGGCTACCTAATTTAAATTTTGGATTATGCATAAGACCCACATTAACATATTCCTCATCCATACCCATAGTGTAGGGCACCTCCTGCACCACACCAAACTTCCATGTAACCCATTCATATTAGAATCTCTCAAAAATAGTCATCTATTGATCATGAAGCCAATAAATCACCTAAATCCACCTTAATTAAACCTCATATTTGGGCCATATATGAAATCCCCTATACTATCTCTAAATAATATCTTGAACTGTAACTCAATTTAACACCTATCGATAGTGCATCATGCTCATCGACTACATGGGGGTCATGCCTATCCATATCTCTATAAATACATAGGGGTGTGCCTAGTCTGTATGTGGAAAACCATCAAATCTAGCTATATAATATGATTGTAAGCCCAATAATTTAATAATGTCAATGACCCAATCCCACCAACATACAAATCCTAAGTGAATTAGTTAAATGCCAATATATGTGGGCCAACATGGTGTGTCCCCAAGAGTATATGGTCCCTTACTCCTTTATATAATTAATAATAATACACATCCTATATGCAATGGATAAACTACTACCATCAAGCATAATAAATAAAGCTAATAACATTGCCAAAAACTTCTACAACCATGAAACATTAGTTCTAACAATCACAAACAATATCACATCACTACTATTACCCCAATTATGCATCCCTATAAAAATGACCAAAAAATACCTTGAGGCCAAATTTATGTCTCTCTATCTACCTACCTTCTCAATACCACTCATTGATTAGTAATAGGTATCCTTAATATCCTATACACATCCTCCAAATTAATAGTCATCTTTTTGGTGGGCAACCAAAAAGTACATGTATTAGCATCCAACTACTCACATAGTACTATCATCATATGAAAATCCCATGGAATCGATGTTAGTAAGGCCACATACCCTAAGCTAACCCTATATGCTATTACTCTCTTATCATCTGTTAGAGGCAACCCATCTAGACACTCCACCATTTGAACCCTCTATAACTCCCTCATGCATACATCCACTTGTAAAAAACCTAAAATATGATATTAACATCTCTAAATATCAAATATACATACTTAAATAATAGTGACATACAATTTTAATTCAAAAATATCACTACCCTAGCCTATAAGATGATATCATTGCCAATAGGATTGTAGCATTGGATGTTAGCACTACCAATATGACTATAGCTCTAGATAATAGTGTAGTCCTTGAATGGTAGTGTGGTATCCTAGGATATTATAATTATCATTTAAATGATAGTGTGGTTCCTAAAAATCCTAATCTAGTAATTTTTACACAAAAAATGATGATAAATTAACTAAAACATTCAAATACATGAAAAATAATAGAATCCTTAGCAATCAAACCTCCTCATCAACTTGAATCAACACCTCCACCTCCTCATAATAGGTCACATTAGCACCTCATCTCCTTGAAATGTTTTATTGGATTAGATAAATAATTACGTCAAAATATAAAAATTGAAATAACTTTGAACTCAATCAATCAAACCTATTTACAACATGCTTTTGCAAATGCCACCTACTAAGGTTGGCTCCCCACACAAATTTTTCTAACTATTACCAAAAAATTCCAATTATGATATCTTGTGCCCCATAGCTATTATTTTTGACCCATTTCTTGCATGCATAATTCAATGATGATATACCCCACATAGTTCTAATTACTCTTCTATTATAGTCAAATTGCCTCCATGGAGGCCAAAACTCATATTTTCTTAACAAACTCATTATAGACCAGAAATCTATCTTGGTCTCAATCTATAAGAAATTCTTCTACAATTACCAATATAATTAATCCCTTAATAATATTATCAACATTGACTACTCACTAACATACATTCTAGTATCACTTTTGGTTTGATATCCTTACCCCAATTTTAGATCTTTCACCAAAAGGGGGTATAAATACACCATTCACACCGATACAATGACTTAGATATATAGATACATAAATTTACATAGATTTACTTAGATACTCATGCTCAAATATACAGATACACACATTTACTAAGATACTCAAGCTTCAAATATATACTTACACAAATTTACTGAGATACTTAGGCTCAAATATACAATCACATAGATTTAGATAGTTTTACTTAGATACTTAGGCTTAGATATATAGTTATATAGATTTACTTAGACACTCAAGATCAAATATATAGTTGCATAAATTTACTCAGATACCCAGACTTAGATATACAATTACATAGATTTACTTAGATATTTAGATACTCAGGCTCAGATACATAACTTATTTATTTATCCACTCTAATATTCATATAAGTAGATACATAATTTGACTTAGATTTCCATAGTTCCATAGTTATGGTAGAATTAATTCAGATTTTCAAAATTTACATAAAATTTTGATATAGTTATAGACTCAAATTATGACTATGGGGGAACATATGTTGTAAAATACCCCTATATATAATTTTATTTATAGGTTACATAGCTACATCACTCAAATATAAGGTTGGGGCCATGAAGTAAAACACATGTTATCGGTCCACCAAGATTTTACTAGGTTATAAAAATGAAAGGAGAATTATACCATTCTCTATGTTTAAATCACCATATTACACTTGGGATGTCACCAAGATTTCACCAGATTAGGTCATATAGCTTTTTGTAGTGGTTGATCCATAGTTCTCACTAGACTTAGATTACACTAGTCTGTGTAGGATGTAAGTCAAGTAACAATTTTGACCTCTAAGAAAATTTATTCTCAAACTTAATTCACATATTATTGGGCCTATATTTTATCTAAGTATGGAATCATGCCAACTCAATTGACATCTCGATGAAAGGTAATCATTTCGTATGATTTTTGTTTTCATCCCTTTTGTGCTAGTTAGAGGAATCAATGCACAACTTGTGCCAATTGATAGGTGGATAAACGATTCCAGGATGTCTTGGGCATCTTCAAGGAGTGGCTACATGTGGAAATAATAGTGCAATGGGAATAAGGTAATATAAATAGAGGAATTATTGCAAAAATCTCCAGCTCAACACCTGACATGTGCAACTCCAACTTGGCAAAAGATGCTCCTACATGCTATAAATCTGAGCTCAAACCATGAGAAAAAAGAGATGAAATTAGATACAACAAAGATCTAGAAAAATCAAATTGGACTGATAGAACTACCATTAGTGTTAGGTATAGCATGGATGCCTTTGAGGCTCCTTATTATAGTGCCCAAGATTGCTTGTGAGCCTCTGAGATGTTAGTAGCTTTAACTAAGTATTTTCTTTATGTCACTTATCATGTACTCTAATTATTTAGACTTTTATTAATGAAGAATGGTGTTCCATCCATTTGAGCTTGATCTAGTTGCATCTTTGGTTACTTTTTTTTGAATGCAAAATGAATGTGATAGTTATAATGGTACAACTTTAATATATGAATGTTAAGTTAGCAAAGCTATAATCTAAGTCATTAATGGCATCCTTGTGTGATAAATGATGTCAACATACTCTATGAAATAAGTGTAGATAAGAAGTTATGCCCAATAATGATATCCATACATGAAGCGTGAGCCTTGTATGTACTTGATCTAAAACATTCCATTAAACTCTCAAAGCACTAGATGATGCTAAAATTAGAGGAATACACACTTGTGCCCTAGAAATAATAAAACTAACACAATATAGGCTTTCACCCCTATGGCTATAAATAAGTCTCAAAATAGGATTGTGCCTATAGAACATTAGACTTAGCTCATAAATGGCTTATACCTTTGAATATACCAAATCCATTATTAATATGATCAAGTCCTATAAGTAATAAGTTACACCATGGCATGACTAGCCCAATGTGGGCCCCAATTCTTTCTCAACTATGCTTTAGGTGAGTGCATAAGGCTTGCACCTTATGTGAATTGATGATAGTGTAGTCAAGTGTTAAATGTTGATTTCTATGAGAGCATATCATGTTTTTTCCTAGTTACAATGAGTTCATAACCGACTTAAAAAACTAAAAGAGTGCTTGGCATTATGAACAAATGAATTAACCCCCCTACACTACAACATTTTGGTTTCATTTATGGGACCCATGTTAAATTTTTTTGTTGCAATGGTGTGATGGAATAATGCTCTGACTCTCCCTTGAGAGCATTGAGCACTAGTTTTAATAGGTGGATGAAAAATTTGCACTGAAGCATGAAACCTGTAAAGGATGAAATCCAAGGAATTGGGTCTAGATCAACCCATATGATGCTCTATATGAGGTATTATTTTGTGAACTACCTAATCATGTGTACCAATGGTTGGATACTTATGTGACCAAAAAATATAAAGCTATGGATAGTGCCTTGAGTGGAAAAAGGAGTGATTAGAAAAGTTTGAGAACATTGATTCCACTTGGACTAGAGCTATAGATAAATGGTGGCAAGGAGTGCTGAATAATTATGTGATTTAGTTCATAGTATCGACATAATACTACCCTAAGGAACAAAAGTATCAATTTTTTAATGAGCCTAGAGGCATGTTTGTGAAAGATTTCATAAAGAGATTAAGAACTTTATGGTGGATTATGGATTTGAAACCATGACGATGGAAGGCTAAAGTCCTTTCTATATGAACAACACAATAGGGAAGAAGGGGATATACAGGTAAAGCACAATGGAAGGAGAAGAGTAGATTGACACCTGAGAGCTTAGGAGATAGAATTATAATAAGAGGAGGTGTAGGGTGATGGAAGATATAGAACTTGGAAGTGCCAAGAGAACATATTACAAGTGGGAAGGGCATGTGGAAGGATGTTTTGAATTGAAGCAGTGCAAGGAAAGGAATAATACAATAATAGATAAATCTCAATTGTTGATAAGTGAAGAATGCACTAGGTCCTTAAAAAATTTAACCACTAAAGATGCATTAGAAGTACCTACCCCCTTTTAGCTTGAAGTGCTAGCTTAGGCACTAGATCTCCCATATGAATAATGAACAGTGATAACTAACTTTGTTGTCCACATAAACTTTGACAGTTTTTTAGACTTGGAATATAATTTTTTAATTGAACAAGTTGTTCCTTACGAAGAGTTAAGTGAGGACACTTATAAACCTATAGGTGCTATTTCACCAACACAACATAGGAGTGAAGGCATTCTAATTCAACTAATATTAGCCTATAGACTAGGCAATAACCCATAGGAAGTTGCCCAATACCACAATTAAGTATTATAGTGCCATCATCATCTATGGTGCTAGCAGTAATAATGGGACCAGTGCCTAACCCAGTGGCTAAAAGCATTGGAGGGACACCACTAAGATAAATACTAGGGGGATAATCACCTCAGATACTAGTTACCCCCACCTCATATCTATTATGAGATAGCCATACTTTTTTTAGAGTATCAAGGTGTGGAAAATACCATAGAGCATGTGTTAAAGTGTGAATTATAATGGCATGTTTGGGGCATAACCTAGTCTGAGTGTAAAGAAACATAGTTTGTGATAACTTTGCTTGATCACACTCATACCTATTATAGGAAATTTGATCCTAACTAGGATATGGTTGACTATGACACCTTGAAGGAATCAATCTTGAAGGAATTCAACATACCCAAGTTTGAGAAATAAATCATCACCACACTCAAAGAAATTAACCAAAGACTCTCAAAGAATGTGTGCTTATATGATGAAAGATTCAAGACTCTCCTTTCCAAGATTCCTTATGAAATTCACCCCTCCTAGCATGTGAAATGGTTTATTGGAGGACTACTAGTGGTTTTTATTATAGAGTTTTCTATGAAGAGATTCACAGGCCCTCACAAAGCAATTTAAGTCATGCTTAGAATTGAAGCAATTGGGAGCATTAATATAGGAATCAACCCATTCATAGAGGTGTAAATTGCATCTATGGCCTCCCAAATCCAAAAAATGATAGCTAATTCATCACAAGATGCTTGAATTGAATTATGGTGTACTGATTGCAAGACATAAGGCCATTATAGGAATAACTACCCTTAAAGGAATGTGTGCACATTTTTTCTAAGATGTAGGGTTTATCACAAAGTACATGATGTTCATAAATAACCTTTATTACAATGTGATAATTAGGTTAACACAACCATTTACTATTAGTTGTATGATTCTTACACCTATACCATAGCTGATTATTATGTGATCAATGAGATGGATGAAAAACATGGAGAGAGTTGCAAGTCAAGGAATTATAGTAGTTAGAAGATAGGTGACCCAAGGAAATGAGGGCTATGTTCAATAGAATGTAGGATATGGAATGAAAATAGGTGCTAAAGGGTAAGGTAGAGGAATATTCCCACCATGATCATGTTACAAGTGTAGCTTGATTGAGAACTATCAGTGTGACTACCTTAGACATCCAATGTGTGGGTATTGTTGAGGAACATATAAGGTTAATGAATGCCCTAAATTATATAAAAAATTGACCCAAGGCCAGCCTAAGATAAATAAGGGTGAAGAATGATAAAAAACAAGCTAAAATTAGAGAAGTAGACTCTAAAGGCACAATTGACCTACACAAAGCCAATCAAAGTGCAAACAACTACTTGTAGAGGATTCACCACTCAATTGCCAATTTCACTAGTACCAAAATTGTGCCTAGAATATGGGGAATAGATTTGTATTAAGTGTATAATGCAGCCTAAATGAAAAGATACACCTTATGCAGAACTTGTGTATTAGAAAGATGTATTACAATAGGCTATGAGTGTGATTTAGAACCTACAAGGGGAGATCCAACTAGTGTGAGACCTAGAAATGCAAGATGTTACCTCTCAAAAGAAGAAATATGGTTAAGAAGTTGAGATACAAGAGATAATAGAGATATTACACCTCCTAAAAATAGAAGGGATGCTACCCCTATTAAAGAACTTGATTTTAGAGCATTTAGGACAAAATCCAGTGAAGTCACTATACAATGCATGGAAAGGGAATGAGAAGTTAGGCATGCATAGAATGTAGAGTATAATCAAGAATTAGTGAATACCACCATTGATGGATGGTTTATATGTGAGGTCCTCATAGACATAAAAAATGAGGTCAATATATTAATAAAGAATGCATGGGAAAATATGGGTAATCTAACCTTAAGGCCTTTCCCTCATGTAATTTTCATGGCCAACAAATTCAATATGTAACCAATTGGAATTATACAAAGCACCATTGTAGATATCATGGGCATCGAGGGTCATGCTAAATTCAAAATTATCGAGTTGGCCAAATAAGATAATCATCTATCACTCTTGAGAAAGCAATGGTGTTACATGAATAATGTTGATATGTATTTCAAGAAGTGTTATATGACATTTAAAAATGTCAAGGAGAGGGTAGTGATCCCTATATTAAGTGATAAAGGACCCCCTATGTATAAAGTGTTGATCTAGAGGATGAGATCAACCATATCTATAACATCATGATGCAAGGCATCGAGACTCTCAACCCCACTAACCAATGAGTGATTTCTTGGGATGATAGATAGTCAACCTCATACACCATTGATATTACATGTGATTGATGGGTTGAAGAAGCTTATAAGATAACTGGTTAGAGGTGCTGCTTGGTGAGCATAAAGGTGCCAAAACCTATGAGAATTGGCTGAGTATAGATTGATTGCACTTAGAAGAGATGGGTCCCTTATGATAGAAATAAGGGAAAAAAATTATTTTACATGAGAAAAAGTAAACTTGTCATGCTTACAAGGTATGAGAGGAACAAACCTATGATAGAGTATGTCCATGACATAGAATTAAGCATCCCAAAGGAGATATATAGAATGAGTGCACTAGTATATACTTTATAGAATACTTCTACTCATTGGTGGGTAGTGTAAAGGCCTAGTTTACGAATTTGGCAAGATGTCAAAGCAATAATATACACTATATTCTAGAAAATTAATGAGTATCTAGACATTTATATATACTTTGGTGATTCATACCTAATAACACATGTGTGTTTGTGTGAAAAAACTTGGAATGACTACAGTGAAAATTCCCTAAGGAAATTATGGGTGCACGCCTTCTGTAGAACCTTAAAGACATGGGTGCAAGCATGGTATGTTATCAATGAGATGTACCATGAGATAAAAAATTGGGATGAACTCAAGGAAAGTTTCGTGTACACCTCCTTTCCTTCATAAAACCTGGAATTGATTGAGCTACTACAAGTAATTCAAAGGGCAGTGTTCAAGGACACTACAATCTTAGAGGAGTGCTTAAAGGACATGTTTGGGTAAAAAGGGTTGGCACTCCTAAATCTTTTTAAGGATCAATCATTTAATAGTGACTCAAGTGAAGAAGATGATGATACCTAGAAGGTGTACCACTAGGTGACCTTGATAGGAAAAAGGAAGCTTATGCACCAATTAGATGATAACAACCTCGATAAGGAAGACACTAATCATATTTGCATAGAAACAATTAACGGAACATGATAAGCTAAAGAGTCACACTAGTCATCGAATGAGACCTATCACACACCACTCAAAACTACCAAGGTAGATATCAGCTCAGAAGGGGAACCAAATATGGCTATTCAAGGTACATATTGGTCTGATGTGGAGATGGTATGAATTATGGATCTCCTGAAAGAGTTCCAAAACATGAAGGGCACCCACCCATATTTTGGGAGGATGAGCATAAAGATGGTGGATGTCATAAAACCTATCAAGAAGTGCCCCTATATAAAGAACCCCAATCTTCATGCTAATATTAAAATATAAATTGATGGTATGTTAGCCGTAGGAGTGATCTACCCAGTGTAAGAGTCAGAGTGGGTAAGCCCCATGGTTATTAACATCAAGAAATATGGGTACATATATATCTATGTATAGACTATTAAATTCCACTTGCATCATTGACCCATTCCCAAATCCATTCACTGATGAAGTCTTAGATGGTGTTATAGGTTGCAAAATATACACTTTCATTGATGGGTTCTTAGGATACCATCAAGTTTAGATTAAGGAGGACAAGCATAAACAAAATTTGTGACTGAATGGGGTTGTTTCATGTATAATGTGATGAAATTTTAAATCAATAACATCCCAACCATGTTCTCCAGAGTGGTGATCACCACATTTAAGGACTTCATCCACAAATTCCTCCAAGTGTACCAAGATGACTGGATGGTATATGGGCTAGTGAAGGACCATTATGACAACCTACACCTAATGTTTAAAAGGTGAAGGCAACTACAAATATACTTGAACCTTAATAAGTTCATCTTCATGACACCCTTTAGAAATTTTCTTGGGCATATCATATGTAAATATGGTCTGCTAATCAATCTCATGAAGATTTCAATAATCATTCAGCTATAGACTCCCTCAATGTAGAAAGACATTCACACCTTTCTTGGCCATAGTGACTATTATAAGAAATTTATAAGGAGCTATGAAAATATTTTGGTGATACTAGAGGATATCTTGTGCAAGTATGGCTTGTTGTATTGGGGAAAATCACAAGAAGATGCTTTTGAAACTCTAAATCTCAAAGTGGTTAGTATGCCTATTTTATAGTTTCTTGACTAGACAAGTCTATTTTGCATATATATATATGCATGGATGCACAACTCTATAGAGTCTAGTACATACATAATGACTTGGTGAATATAGATTCTTTTTTAACATCTAGATTTATTCCCTAGACCATGATAACCAAATAGAAGAAACAACTTGTAGTTCACACCACTCCTTTTCATCTCTTTAATGAGGAACTATACAAATAAGGTTGAGATGAAGTCCTATGATAATGTGTCTTAGAACATGAAATGGACTCCATTTAATGTGAGGTGCATAAGGGGATAATAGGAGGTCATTATAATGGAGATGTTATAGTGTATAAGGTATTACAATCAGGCTTGTGGTGGCCAAGTCTATTCCAAGATGCAAAATAATGTGCTAGGGCATATGAAATCTGCCATTGCATAAGGAAGCCTAACAAATGAGATGAGATTCTCCTCATTCCCATTCTTTCCCAAGAACCATTTGAAAAATGTGCCATTGATTTCATTGGTCGGATTAGTCTTGTAACAAGGTGCATAGGTTCAAGATACATTCTAGTGGCCATATATTATATTACCAAGTGGGTCAAGGTAACACCAACAAAAGATTTCACAACCACCATGACCATGAGATTCATATGGGTGAACATCATAAGTCTCTATGGGTGCCCACTTAGCTTTACTAGTGATAGAGGTACATACTTAATAAATGAAATTATGTAGATCTTATTGACTGAATATATGGTTGTGCACCATAAGATAAGGCCTTATCATCCATAAGTGAATGGCATAAATGAATCATTCAAAAAGATCTCAGGGATGTGACTCACAAAGATATGTGACATTGGTCATAAAGATTGATATGATCGAGTGTCAGTAGTATTATGGGCATATCATATAACTTACAATTTCTTGAATAAGGCTATACTATTTCAAATAGTGTTTGTCATTGAGTTAGTTCTACTAATAGAGTTCATGGTGCCATCATTGTGAATTGAAAAAAATGGTCTTTTGGATGACCAAGAATCATTGAGTGCAAGGCTAGAGGACTTGGAACATTTGGATGAGGTACACACCCAAGCAAGGTAGATCCAATAGATAGAGAAGGTGCACCAAAAGGTATGGCATGATAAGAATATTAAGTGTAAGGTACTGATTGAAGGAGAATTAGTCTTGATCTATGACTCCAAGTACCTCAAACACCTAATAAAGTTACAAATTAGGTAGATGGGTCCACATGTCATCCATAACATGTTAGACACTGGCACATGAAAGATGCACACATTGTTAGGTGAAATACTCCTTAGGCATTTCAATGGAAATCAATTGAAGCCTTATAGGTAATAGGATGGCACTTAATCCATTAGACACCAACTTCTTAGCAATAAGTTAGTTGTGTTGTGCTAACCAAAATAAAGTTTGGCATAAGCCAAACATTTCCTTATGTTTTATGTTGTTTTGTGTGATGTTGATAATGAGTGAATAAGAAAGGTGATTTCAAGCCCACAAGTGAACTATTCTATAAATTCCATGCATAACTCCAGTTGGGTGAGTCAATCCTAGATGTTTTATAAGTGCCTGAGGCTAAAATCCTAAGTTTTTGGGTACATGAAACTCACCAAACTTTGAAAATATGTCTACCAAGTGATGAATAAAGGCACACTAGATGCTAGTGTGCATAATATGTGAGAGAGGTGCATATGATGCTAAGTGTGTAAGACACTTAGAAATAGAAGCATTGGAGGACCAACACAATGGATTTTAATGGGGTAGGACAATCTAAGGTAAGAGATGAAAGTAAAAAAAAATTGACCAAGATAGGAAAACATGCTTGAAAAAAAAGTGCAACAAGAAAAGAAGATGGAACCTTAGAGGTTGAGTCACATGCATGTGAAGCACTATGCCTAGGTTACCATAAGGAAGGTGAAGGTCATGCAAAGTGAATAAAGTGTAAGAGGAAGATCATCAAGATAAGCTGATATCCACCCAAAGTTAGGTGGGAAGTGACTATTTGAACCACATGTCACTTCACCAAAAATAACATTTAGAGAATTTAATAAGGTGAAATGGAGGCACAAAGATATACATTGAATGCACAGGTGGTAGTGGATTTTGTGGGTTTTATCATATTCTATGAAATCTAGGCATCATCATGCCATTACTCACTTCTAATTAAGATGGTAGATGAAATCAAAGTATAAAGAAGTAAAAGGCCGATTGGTTTAGGTTAAAAACCTTAATAAAATTTGAACCAAACATGTAGATCTGAACTAGAGCTGAGAGTGAGAAAAATCTACCAAAGAGATTCTTAATCACCCATAGATGTAAAAAGAGAACATTTGAGCAAAAAGTGAAATTTCATTCCCTTTGAGATTAGAATAGAAGAGTGTGGGGCATGAATTTTGAGAGAATAGGATAGTATAAAACTTGAGTAACATTTAGGTTACCATTAATGATGAATGAAGCTCAAAAATTGAAGTCATAATTATAGACTTGACAACTATAAGAAGTGCCAAGAAACATTAGAGGCTTTGACAAAGTTAATAAAATATGCTCAACACTAGCTGATTTAGGATGGGAAAGAAATAAATGAGTTCTAGTCCACCATAGGCATAAAAGGATTCCAAATGAGCATGGATGATAGAAAATATAGCCACTACAAAGAAGGCACAACTATTGGAAGGGGTTAACATCATAGCTATTGACCCTGAGGTGCTTGCAAAGATGTCATATAGGGAGATGGAGTTTCCCCTAGAGGTCTTAGTGGGGGAGAATAAACATTATTCATGCACACCTACAAGTTAAAATAATTCAACCATCATGCCCCAAGTAATATGCAGGAGCTAGCACAAGATTGAATGGTTGACATCAAAGAAAAGATAGAGATAGGCACAACATTATTTGACATATCCATTTGAGATAAGCTTATAAATAATGATGTAAGTTAGCTCTATGAGTTGCCATGTTTTAGCAAGCCAAAATAACTCTTGTAGTTCCTTTTTTCATGCATCCATGGGGACCATTTCTACTTCTTAGGGAAGTGTATATGGTTATCAATGCACCTAATTGATAGAATCACTAGACTCCTTGACTCAGGTACAAACATCCACTAGATGATGGTGGATGATGTTGAAGTAGAGAAGGTCAGAAACTCCTCGATAACTACAAGGGAGGATTTAAATTCCCAATAAAGGATATCAAGGATCTTAGAATGAGCACAACAATGCATCTTGTGAGCTCTAAGCTTTTCCCTGATGAAAGATGGATGGATATCAGTAAGGCTTACTTATGCATTGCCTATCACATGGTACAAGGGGTCAAGTTTAATGTTACTAAATTCATTATTGAGGAAATGATAAATAATTCACTTGAGTGTCATATAGTATGAGAAACTGTTAGGTGGGGATCAATATTGATTTTAATAGTCATAGAGGAGATTGGCATGATTGATGGTGATGAAGACAATCTTTAGGTCTTCCTAGTGCATAAAGACTCTCCAGTGCTGAAGTACGAGGACTTCACCTACCCTCTTCCTTCTCCCAAAATTATAAAACCTAAGTGATGGGATGGTGCATGTAATATATAGAGGCATTTAGAATGAAATGATGCATCCCTAAAGAACTTACCTAAAACATGTTTGGAAGAATGACCTTCACCATCATACAACACTTTTATGTAGTGTGCTTGGTGGTCATAGATGATAAATATTCAGTCTAGCTAAAATTCCCTTGTGCATTTTCTATGAAGTACTTCAAGTATGCACTAAGGATAATTCCCAATGCATAGCAGCTAGACATCTCGATGAAGAACATGGATTTAGAGATGAGTAGGTTATGGTGCCAATATGTGCACCTAGGAGAAATATCTACAAAAGATGAGGAGGATAACTTAGATCACACTGATCTTCATCCCCTCCAAAAGGAATTAATACTCATACACATACATATGTTATATTTTGAGATGAAGCCAAGAAAGAAGGGTACACACCCTAAAAAGGATGATGATCTTCCCCTTTGGATCAATGATGAAGGGAAACTGATGCCAATAATGTAGAAGAAGTCTACCTAAAACAATTAGGGATAAACACTTGAATAAATTCAAGAGCACCTAAATTTAAAAATCACCTTCGATGAAGAAGCAACTCCTTCCACCCCAAAGAAAAAGTACATGACCTTTAAACTAGAGACTTCTTTGACTTGTAAGAAAGAGAAGAATAAGAAGTCTAAGGGGCCCATTACAATGAAAACAATAACCTTGATAGAGATGAGACATAAGAGGCATGTGAGCAAATGGAGGCAAAAAAGACATGAGGAGAGATAGAGGAGGAGGGAGGGACCAAGGTCTAAATTGTAAAAGAATAAGGAGAAGATCCTAGTGCTAAAGTAGTCTAGAAGGCCCTCTAAGGTGACACTAAATACATTCTTGAAGAAGCAAAGAATCCAACCTAAAGAATCCACCACATAGCCTTCACAAAATGAGGAGGAAAAGAGAAAGGTGTGGAGGAAGATAGGGATGAGTGAAGTAAAAGAATTGAAGGCACTGACACTAGAAAAGAAAATAGAGGCCATGAAGTTAGTTGACATAATGTAAGAGCATATTGATAGAGTTGAGGCAGAGGAAAGGAAGGTCAAGGAAGAAAAGGCCTTAGCACTAGATAAAAAGAGGAAGGTCAAGAAAAAGGTGGCCCAAGAAGAAAAATCCAAGAAAGAGGAGGAAGAGAAAGAGTTTTCTACAAGCATAGAACCAATTGAGGAAGTGGTAGAAAAGGTACCTAGCACCTCTATTATCACAACATACCAAGATGAACTATAAGCATGCCCAAGTAAGGAAGGATGACCTAAATAAAAGGAAGGTGATGTTAGTACCTTAGAAAATTCATAAATAGAGAGTGTCATGAAGACCTAACAAAAACAAGAGGGCAAAGCTAGCACCAAGGGAGAAGAAGTAGATAAAGTGGACAAGTCCAAAGAAGAACCCCTATATACACATAATATTTTCAAACTTTTATTGATTACTAAAACTTTATATCTTGTAATAACCAATTGATTCTTAATCTCTTTGAGTGCATGCCTTAAGAGGTGTACCAAGAAAGGGGTGGGAAGACCATCGACGCTTCATAATATTGTTGTTCCTTTTGCCACTTTTTATCCACACTCTAGCCTCCTAAAACTGTTATAGCTTGGAATTGTACCCTTGTGAGAGAGTTATCCTAGTTCCCTCACTCTTAGCTATAATCATGGGGATAACCTTAGGATGTGGGTATCCTATTGGTGAGGTCAAACCTCTAGGATTTTTTATGAGGCTAGTTCCTTAGGTGCTTCAATTTAGCTCTTGATCTCACACTAAAATATACTATTATCTAAGGAAAAGGGGTAGGATGATGACCAAAAAATAAATCTAAGCTAAGGGAGGTGATGCACCAAAAAGAAGTGATCTAATTGGTCTGGGAAAAGAGCCAACTACTGATGAATCCAAATAGGACACATGCTATTTTGGTTCTATCTCAAGGCCATAGGCATGGATATTTTATAAGGAGGTTAAAGGGAAGCCTTGTACTTTTAAGGATTAAAAAAATAGGTCTACGAGAGACACTACAAATTGGTAACACTTCAAAGAGGGATTGATACATAGACACTTCATGCAATCCTACACAAAATTGAAAGAATCAAAAGTAAGGTGCTAGAAAAAATCACAGGTGATGAGTGAAAATCATACATTCTAAAAATGAAACCAAATGTGCACATTATTTTTAACTAGAAATAGAAAAGTCTTCCTTATATTGCTTAAAAAATTCTTCTACAAAGTGATATTTGCAAAGTAATTCTATCACCAATTTGGGGATTATTTGCTTGGCTCTAAGGCCTCTATTTATATAGAAAAGGGTGGAGAGAGAAGGGAAAGAAAAAAGAAGTCATTGATGGTTGGGACTCTGATGTCATCCTCCCTTATTGTCCTTAAATTCATCACCCAGGATCACTAAACAATCCTCTTGAGCCCCTCCTATATTTAAGTTTTTCTTTGGCGCATCTAAGAAGCCATGTTGTGAGTAGCTAAAATGTCTCTTCTTAGCACGATGCATTTAATATTTGCCTTCAAGATTGATGTGGATTCTTTCTATTTACATGCCCTACTGAAAGGATGTGGGTCTCTGTGTGTTTTATCCATGCTACATTTAAGTCTCATATGATGATTGTGGGAAGTGAACTATTGTATATGATAGCCTATATAATTTCTAGATACTAGATACTTGGACTCTGCTATGCTCATTGGTCATCCTTTTGCCACTTGTGCTTTAATTATTGCCCTTTTTTGCTCTAACTTACACCATGTGTTAGCCTTTCATTTTTTGCATCATGATTCTCACATTTCTGGACCAAGATTAAGTCAAGCACTTGAAGAATCCCAATTTATTCTATGTAGAGTAATTCAGGTTCTTTGATCTCTCTAACTTCAGACTTTCCCAGCTCCTTTACTTATAAAGAATTTTAAGTAGAGTACTTGGAGAAACTTGATTTACTCTATGTAGAGTAATTTAGGTTCTCTAAGCTTACTTATTTTAGACTTGTACATTTTAAGTCTTTTCACTTTGTTGTTTCCAAGCCTTAAGACTTCGGGCTTTTCAAACCTAATTACTTCCAATGGCTAGTCACTTATCCTGATTTTGACATCCATGGCCCATCATTTAATTTGGACACTTGGTCTCAAGATTTTTTTGAATGAATTCCTTCAAAATCTTCTTTTGAGTGAATCTCCTGAAGGAATTTCTTCAAACAATTTGTCTGAAGGATTTTCTTCAAATAATTTGTCTGAAGGAATTCCTTCAGAGTTTTGTCTGTGTCTATCTTTGGAAATTTGCTTTTGAAATTTTCAAAATGAACTTTCCCAAAGGGTGAGAGACCCTTCAAGCTTCCTGTATGTCCCTTTATACTTCCATAAATTATCCTCCTAAAGGAAAAAATACCCTTTGAAATTTTTTAAATGGTCCTTTCGAAGGGTAACATACCCTTTGAGAAACTTGCAACTATTCACTTAGAGAAGGAAAAGCCCTTCGGATTTTGAAAGTGACCCTCAAAAAATTTGATTGGTCTTTCAAAAATGTTGAAAAGATCCCTTTTGCCTAAAAAAGGCCCTTCAACATTTTGAAAATGCCCTTCAGATTTTTGAAGTGTACCTTCAAGTTTTTTGAAAGACCCTTCAGAAAAGTGAAAAGGACCTTCATTTTTTGGAGTCCCTTGAAGAACTTGAGAAGCACTATTTTTTGAGACCAAATCGGGTTTGTCAAGAACTTTTACTTATTTTAGGATTTTGACTACTCATAACTTATGAAGTAATAAATTAGTGCTCCTTAGAGAACCCAAAATACACTGTCCATGAGTACTTTAGGTTTGTAAACCTAAATTACTTCTACTTATAAAACATTTATAAGTCAAGCACTACTCAAAACCTGATTTGCACTGTGCCCCTAGAAACTCAAAGTTGTCACTGCTAGAGAACTTGAAGTCCTTCCAAAGACTTGCCATTTTCTTACTTGAAAGCTCCCTTTTTCATACTTAGGCAAATTTTGATATGTGGGCCAAAAAAGGACAATAAAAACCATTGAACCCAAGCCTATTCTTCTTAGTTATATCTACTCCCATCATTTTATATATTTTATCCTTCATTTATTGACTTAGCACCCTTTTAACCTATCATTTGTGCTGGGTCAACTAGGTCGACCGAGTATTATTTAGGGGCATTTTCTCTCTTTTGGTTTATTATCCTCTTGGCTGACCTAACACAAACCTAGAGAGTTAGCCCCAAAAATGTGCTAGGTCAATTGGGTTGACCTATCATAGACAACATTCCCAAAAGTTTTTAGGGTAAGTTACTATTATATATACAAGGTCATTTACCACCATTTGACAAGATCAAATAATTAAGTGAAGAAGTGTGAACAAACATCTGTCTATTGACTATTCTACTTGGGAAATAAAGCTTTAGGGTTCAATACTTTATTTGGAGCTTCGATCTTATCTTGTAGATAAGTATTTTGGATGTTTGGGTATGTTTTATAGCCTAGAGCTGATTTATCTTAGTTTTCCTTATCTACCATGATAATCTCTTGTGAATCACCTTGGCCACGGGGGAGATTGAGGCTCAACGAGTTCATCTTCAAAGTTAAGTATTCCTAACTTTATTCCTCCTTCGTAAGAGTAGATAGATAGAGCATATGTATTATTATATTCCATGTATTAGGATTCCATATACATTGACATGAGTAAATGTTTTCTATACATGTTTAGCTTAGTTTTTTATTTATTTTGTTTCTAGCCCTTACTTTGTGCCACAAACTTTGGTGCACACTATATTAGATTTAATTTTCTTGTTATTAGATTAGTGAAAAATTAAATCATAGGAATTTTTAGGGTTTTTATGCTATTGTGATAGACTACATGATTTAGAATCTTATCTCTCATGGTGTGTTGTGATAAGTGATCCCCTAATCAAGTCTAGTGGATCCTCACATTGGTCATGCTCCCACTTAATAATTATATGCCCCCAATTAGAAGTGTAGGTGTGCTTTATCCCATCTGATCCAAATTAATTTATGGACATGATGCATTTTTGATTACATACATTCTAATGAACCCAACATGAATCAAACCCTTGCAAGATTTATTTCACTTATTTCATTTCTATTTGTCATTATTTTTATCATATCTTTACTATGTTAGATCAACCTTGTTGACCCAATTTATTTATCTCTATGCACAGGTTTATAGGAAAAAGTAACTAGCTCAACCAACTTGACCTATAATACTTTTAGAACTTTCAGAACTCTATTCAGATAACTGGATCGACCAGCTTGACCCAATGTAGTTTTCACTAGTTTTTAGACTTCTTATTCAGTCAACTAGGTCAACCAAGGTGACTTAGTGCATTTTTAACACTTTTTTAGTAGGTTTTTTATTGATTAGTTGACAAAATCAACCAAGATTTTAGGTTTTTTATAGTTTAATCCAAGGTTCTTGATCAACATTCTTCTCCTTTTTCATCTCTAAACCATTCAAGTTAATTTACATTTAATCTATTTCTATACTTTCCTTTCGTATTTTGTAGTCTAAAAAAATTCCTCTACATAGTCAACTAGGTCAACCCTATGGACCTATTTCTATATTTTATGTGTTCTAAAATAACTAGGTTGACTTGATTGACCTAGTTCATTTTTATACTTTGCTTCCATAGTACAGGTTTGACCCTATTGACCTTGTTTTATATGATTATTTATATAGTTTCTCAACTATAACTTGTTTTAAAGTTAGAATAAACCATATTGTTAATCACATCTTTTCTTTTAGTTTTTTTCATGCTTAGAATAACTCACATAGTCTAATTAGGGAATTTTCAATTAATTGTTTAGTTTCACTATTTCTATTCTTTTGCACACATGACCAAATCACATAAACATCAACAAGGATTTAAAAATTTGGCTGCCCAAGCCAACCTACTTGGATTTCATCACCAAGGGGGAAGCCAAATTTATTCTCTAGTTAAGTATAAAGCATGGTTAATGGTATATTTTAGATAAGCACCTGACACCCTTATCACTACAGTGTGTGAAGTGAGGGGGTAGGCCCCAATCACAACCTTGTATCATTTCCACTATAGTCCCTTTCATCCTAAAAATACCTAAAACTATCCATATATTACTATCTAGTACCTTTATTATAACCAATCTCCCTTTACACTTAAAATCATTCTTAATAATCTAATCAACATTCTAGGTTGACCAAGTATCTAAGCTTTACTTTCAAGTTGTTTGCTTCCTCTTTGATCAATTGTGTGTACAAAATCTTGCATTATCCAATGTTAGTACAATATTTTTATTTATGTGCATCAATTGGATTAGCCAACATCAATTCAATTGACTATTTTTTTCAATTTTAGTACTTACTATTTTCTTACACTATTTGTAAATATCTTGCTTTAATTCATATCTTCTTGTTAACTCTCTTTTCTTCCCTGTCTGTTGTACTAGGTTAACCCTATAAAACTAGTACATTTTTATCCCTTGTACACTATGGTAGGTCAAAATGGTTGACTTATTACTATTTATAACATCTTTACCTCTTTTTTCCAGTCACTATTCACTAAACTAGGTCAATCCTGTGGATCCTGTATAATTTTACAGTCCCTATTTTGTACTAGGTTGGCTAGGTTGACCTAGTACAATTTCTGTCACTTTATGATTCTTTGATTTCTCATCTTGCTTATCTTTCTTTCATCATAAACTTTCTATTTGGTTATAACACTAAAGTTTAGTCAATAAAGATGATGGCATTCAACAATCCTATTAGGGTCTCCCATAGACAAAGTAGGGCTCCTTTTAGGAATGCTAGTAATGTTCATATTGAAACCCACATGATGGACTATGGGACACCTCCTCATACCTCTTTGCAAAAAAATCATCCTCTTCTCTTAGAGAATCAGCTTGAGTTAGAGTATACTCTTGAAATGCGTTTCTTTATCATAGAATTCCCTCAACATAGAGGGAAGGATCCTTCACCATCTATAACCTCATGATTAACCGTCAAGTTCAAGAACCTCATTCTCATACTCCCACTTTCTTAATTATATTTGGGGTTACCAATTTATTTTCTTCTCAACCACTTCCTTAAATCTTTAATCCTTCTTATGGTATGACATTTTCTTCTTTAACTTCTTCTACCTCCATGCCTAGTATCTTAACTAACATGGTAGGTTCTACATCTAGTGGGCCTTTCATAAGATCCACTATCCTTAATTCTTCCACTAGTTCATCATTTTATACCCAAGGCACTCATGATTCCTAGTGCTTCTTCTTCTCAATCATTTAATATTCCATATTTTGCTTCACAAGTAAATTTTGTAATTAGTGATTCAAATTCTCATATCTCTTCTCAAGCTCATACCAACACTAATAGTGGTACCCAAGCCACTAACACCAACACAAAAACTAAAAATAGTTCTTCTAATAACACTAATAAAAATCATTAGTATATCAATGGTTTCAGGACCATACTTTTTCTATTTTTACTACTTCTATGTAGTGTTTTAAGGCGATGCCTGTGGACTTAGTTTGCTCTTTTTTGTTCTTTGTTATAGGGTTTCGGGGCCCCTTCAAAACCTGCTTTAACCTCTAATCTAAAACACTAATAAAAATCATCAACTATTATTAAAAAATCTCAATCAAATGCACAGATTCTAAGCTCATAATATGAATTAAATGATGTGAATGCAAAACCACCTTCTTAATCGTCAATCCAATCCTCAACCAATGGTTTGTGTCACACATAACCAAAGTGTTCCTCCTCCTCCTCCTCTTTGAAATTCTTAAGGAAATATCATTCTTCAACCTCCATTAGTCATGAAAGTCATCAAGCATTTACAAAATTAACCTATTACCACCCAAATTGCTAAAATTGACATTGGAGGTATAACACCTACAATTTTGTATAATGGATCAACTAATCCTACCCTTAAACTCAAGAAATTTGGAAATATTTATAAGGATTGGGTAAATTTAAATACCTTATTTTATACCAAACTCTTAGCCAAAACCCTCACGGTTGATACCTTGGATTGCTACAATCAACTTAGAACACACTCTATCACTAGTTTGGAAGACTTAGTAAATGCTTTAGTTCAAGAATTTTAAACTAGTGATCTTCCAAAGAACACTTTGGCCTATTTTGTCAATTGCAAACAAAACAAAAATGAAACTACCCAAGTCTTTGTTAAGTGATGTAAGAATTTATCAAATAAATGTGAACATAACATGGTGGATGATAATCTCTTTCATCTCTTTATAAATGCTTTATTTCCTAAATTATAATATCAAGTCTGTACCCTATCTCCACTTACCTTGGAGGAAGCCATTGAGCAAGCCAAAAGAAAAGATTTTCTCATGCGTAAATTTGAGCTACCCCAACCTTTTGCAATCCCTTTCCTATTAGTTAATAAAAAAAACTATAATACTATCAATGATGGTATTATCGATTCATATGACACCATTCACAATGTTCAAGATATCATTCCTACCCCTTCTTTAGAACCAAATCCTCAATAATTCACTAATACTCATTTATCAACAAACAAGATTAATGTTCATAATCATTTATCCTCATCTGAATTACTTAAACATCTACCTAGGCCTCTCCCTCTAGATTTTGACCCTACTCAACCTATGAAATCATGGTAAGACCGTAATAAGTTTTTTTTGGTTTCATGTTAGCTGGGGTCACTCTCACAAGACTTGTAGATAGCTTTGTAATATAGCCATGTAATTTATTCTTGGCCCAAATTTTGATCATGATTCCATTATTCATAATCATCAACAAGCCTATGATATTGCTTTCAAAGATTATAAATCACATGATAAAACTCAAGCCTTAAATCAAGAAAAACTCATTTAGCTATCTATAAAAATCCCTTACCTAATCATCAACCAATCCAAGAAATTCAAGACAAGCCCACTTCTTCCACCAATAACATAGAAAGTCTTTTTGAACCAAATTCTAAAGAGAATGTGGTTAACATGACCAATATGTGAAGAGTGGTAGATTTCATTGATTCATAACCTATATAGACTCCTCATTCTTATAATACATATGGTGTTATCCAAGATTCTTCTCTAACTCATTATCCAAGATTTTTTTCCAACTCATTTAAATGAGTTGGGAAAAGAAGATCTTATTTATTTTGATGATCCAATTTATGATTCTCCCTTGAATGACACATCTGATACTATTTCTATTTATCTCCCACCATCTTCCAATACTAATGATAATCTATTTTCTACTAACACTTCTTACATATTTTAAGATCAATCTAAACCAACTACTTCTTCATCACCAAACAATTTACAACCTTCTTCTCAACCTTCTCATTCTTATAAACATAAGTTTCACTGCTTTTTAGATCCACCTTCTGAAGACCTTCTTAATCATTAGACACCTCTATCTAACAATATCCTTATGGGTCATGATGAGCGGGATCCCATTGCATAACTTACTAATCTTCCATCCCAAATCCCTTTTCTTGAACTCATGAGGACATCTCCACATGATAGAAACCACCTCATGCAACTCTTATTTGAGATGAATATCCCTCACCCTCCTCTAGTAGGATGGTAGGTTACTTTATTTAGATCTAAGGATATTATCCTAAAAAAATGTGAGGAGATGTCCATTAACATTGATGAAACTCTAGATACTTCTCTTTATTTACAATTTCCTATTGTATTTATGATTTTGGATGAAATTCTGGTTCATGCAAATGATCCTCCATTATTTATTAGCATCTAAATAGGTGATATATAAGTTAAGTGACCCTTAATCGATGAGGGTTTTGGCACATGTGTCACTTATCTCAATTTCATTAAGACTCTTTGGTATTCTGAATGTAATCTCAAGTCTACATGTAACACATGATAAGGATATGATATAAGGCAAATGCCTCTTTTAGGGTGTGTGTGTCTTCCCATTACCATCTCACCTATCATCGTTCATGTGAAGGTGATGATATTCAAATTTCCATTTTAGTATAACATATTTCTTGGTAGGTCATGGAATCATCGTATGTGATCCATCTCATCTTTCACTTGCTAACACATTAAATTTCCTCACAATGGATCTATTTATAGGATTTAAGGAGACACTAATCATTGGAATTTCAAACAATTCCAAGACCGTGGTGTCTTCAAGATTAATAATCTTGAAACTTTTCTTAGTGTTCCATTCCATGAGTCATAGCATTTCAAATTTCCTGTCAACTCAACCAGAGGTTACAATGGGCATCCTAAGCTCATTGGTAACATTCTTCCCAACCTTTTAGACTTTGATGATGATAAGCCCAATGAGATTAAATTAAATATCAAAAATTTTGATTTCTCACCTCATGTAATCTCTTAGCTTCATGATTTATTATAGCCTCATTCTCACAAGATTCCTTGTGATTACATTCCCCTAGTCTAAACTAAGACTAGGCACTCTATTCACCAAGCTTCCTCTGATGACAAGGTCATCCTGACCTATGTCATCGATCTTCATACTCTAGATTATGATGTTGGCTATTATTTAGATGATCCTCTTTTAGGAATCCTTATCTAAGCCTATGATGCTGAGATTATTCATTACCACTCTTCTTTACTTAAGTCTTTTCATGAATCTCATCATTCTCTTTCATTTTTAGTTCCTAATTCTTTTATTTTTCCTCTTTATTATAGGGTAGAAATGGTGCTGATACCTTTAATTTTTGAGGAACCAATTAGGACCATGATATATTATCTTATTATGATAAAAAATTATCACTTTACCACACCTAGGGCAATCCTCCTTAGACCTTCTATAAATCCCACCCCTTGTTTAGTAGGGCCAACTATAGTTAAGCCTGTTCCTTTTTTCACTCTAGTTGAGCATGTTTCCTCTCCTACTATTTCTAAGACTCTTCCTACTTCTCCTTCTAGTGATCCTCATATTGAGCCTAGTTCCACTCCTTCCCCATCATCACACTTCATTGATGATGGTTTGCTTCCACTACCTAAGATGGCTCCTTTGCCCACTAAACGGGTTGATGAGTCCCCTTCAACTTCTTTCACTCCTATTTCACTTCCTCTTGTGAGTGCTCTTAAAACCACTCAAAAGCATATCTATTGATTTTATGAGATAAATAATCACTCTTCCACTCATTTTTTTAAGTTATGATAATATATTGATACCTTACATCCTTCTTTTCCATCATCAGACAAAGCCATACCTCCCTCAAAGGTCCTTCCTAAATATATGCCTAAGTATGGTGAGGTATATTATCTATAGCACCTATGTGGCATGCATCACATTGATCATTGCCACATTATTCAATAACATCTTAAATATCACCTTGTACCATCACTGGACCTTTTACCATTCCTCCCATAGGTTGTCCTGCAAGAAGGTTCCTCCTTCTTATCCCATGGCTCCACCTCCAGTGGTTCCATCACCTCCTATGGTCCTTTCCCCACCTTCTATGCCTCCACCTATGATTCATTAATTTGTGGACCCTCCCTCACTTATGGATCATTCTTTACCTATGATTCCTTCACGCATGGGTCCTTATCCACCTGTGATTCCTTCTTCTCTCGTAGATCTTGTTTCCATGCATTCTCTTAACTAGTCTTTGCCTAACCTTCCTCCTCATCATGATCCTTCGAGCATTCCTAATTTTTTAGTTAAGGAGATAAAAAAAAAGTATTGCCTAATATTCACTGAATATTGATGAGACCTTATCAATAGTTTGATTATAGATTCATAGAGACTTATCAGATGTATTGGATAATGTGTGGACATATTTACTAGTATTTGTGAGCACATGTATGGTGATTTCTCATTTATATTTGGATTGGACGTGTGATCAAATATTATTTATATTTTTTTATATCATTTAACACTATTTCAAATTATTTCTTATCTTATATCATGTTTCTACTTCTTGTTATACTATAGTTAGCTTATGTTATTATTTTTCATTTCGCATATACTTGTTATTTTTCCCTTATCAATGATTTCTTTTCCTTTTGAGTTTTTCTCAAAACTCTTCCCCTGTATCTTCATGATTGTTTTCTTTCTTATATTTATTTTTCATAGATAGTTTTCATGGTGACTTGGTTATATTTACACTCTTCCCTTTGATTACTTTCTCTTATTACCATGTGATTAGTTCGTAAGCTAAGCATAAACACAGTCTTCCTTTAGATTTATTTTTTCCCTTCTTCCTTTTTCAAAAAATTAAGCATATACATAGTTGTGAATTGAGTTCACATGCTTAGTTCATTATCAAGCCTAAGTTTTCTAGTCATTCTTTTGTTTTGGGTCACTTAGATTTCTTTAGCCTTAACCTATAGCTCATTCTTGTGTATCACTATCTCTCTCATGATTGGTAATTACAAATACATATGGAGGAGGAATTTTAAAAAGCCTTCAAAATAAAGTTAAAATCCAAATAAATTAAAAAAGGAAATGATATAAAAATGAAAAAAATATTGAATATTCTTAAAATTCTAATCACACTTAAAGACATGATTTAAGGCACCTCTTTCTTTTAGTTAAATTTCAAACTCCACAGTTGGCCTTATGATAGAGCCAAGGTCCTTTGGGGTGCAGTAGGCCAATAAATTAAAAGAGGATAATAATTTTTTTTAGTGATACCTAATTTCTCATGAAATTACCCAATCTTCATAGTAGACCAATGATTCTGTAAGGGGTCCCAAGGAGTGGGGAACACATCGTGAAAATGTAGGTCCATTTTAATTTTCCTTGTACTAATTTACCATCATGAATTGATCTTATTTATTATCACACATATTTACCTATAAAGATTTATGTCTATATCAAGTGGGTTTCCTTTGTACATAGACGACCACTAGTCCCTTAGTATCTTCTCATGTCCTTAGTATGCATCTTGCCTCCTAAGGTCTTCTCATAAGATGCCTAAGTTTTGATTCTTACACTCCATTTTTCTTTCCTTTTCCTTCATATTTCCTCTTGGAAAATATTGTTTTGATTACTAATCACTCCCCATGGGATTTCATTTGTGAGTTGTATTGTAAGACAATAGATAAGACTTGACATCCCTCACAAATTACCATCTTTTCCATCCTATTACCCACATCCTTGATTTACCATTACCTTAGCCTTCTACTTACCAATCTTGATTTGGTACCCCTTGGGTTTTTATTTTGTGAGTTGCAGTGTAAGACTATGGATAGGACTTGGCCCTCTTCACAAAATTTTCCAGTAAATAAGTCACCATCCAAAATTACATGTGTCAAATAAAAGATAAGAATTGATAGATTATGAGGTTACACATCATTTACACACTTTACATCTTGAAAATTAGTATGTTTTATGCTTACTTCATTTTTATTTCACCTTTTATTTTCTTATTTTTTGAGTGCATGTAATATTACAACTATTTATTGAATTTCTCATACTTCCCAGCTTGAATTAGTATGATAAATTTAAGACCAAATTTTTGAAAATTTTGTCTTTCTTTTGTACTTCCCATTGTGATATAGTATAATTGATTGACTTAATTTTGATTTGTTTTTCTTACCATTTTTTCCCTTTTACATACCTTCCCTTTTATTACATTATTTGTCATACTTCCCAATGTGATATTTAGTATGATTTTACTTGTTTTAATTTGGTGTAAAAATCTTTTACATTGGTTTAAAAATGAATCCCCTTTTACCATCTTATTTGCCATTTTCTTGAATTTTATACTTAGTCATTTTCTGTTATTACACATTTCCCAACTTAAACTAGTGTGTAGTCTATTTATTTGATTGATTATATTTTCCATGTCCTTTTCACATGTTTATTTTTAACCATGCATGTATACTACATAATGCTAGAAAAGAAACCACACCACATATATTTACCATGGCATATACAACAAAGCTAAAATATAGGTGCTAGAAAGAAATATCTCTAAAGCATCCACAACCTCAACTATAATGAACAAACACAACCATCATAAAGAAAAAATACACAACAAACACCCATAATACAAAAATGATACATCATATATATATATACCATTAGTTTGATACAACATATACAACCATATATAAAGCCTCAACACAAGGGCTGAACTCCACCCTATCTATCTTCTGGCCTAGCCACACTACCTACTAAGGCCTCAGTCTGAGTCCTCCAAATAATATGCTATAATGAAGTAATCTAAGATATTAATCCCTCTACTTGTCCTTGTATATTTGTTATCTATACCTATGCCTGCACCAGCTCAACCTAGGTCACTCTATGTGCCTATGTCAGTTGAGTCTAAATCATTGTATATGCTTGCATCATTTATGTCACTATCTATAGATGTGAAAGTCTTTTGTCTGCCAAGGCCTATCAGGCCTATCTATCACCTACACCCATCTATACTAGTGGTTTCACCCTCTCTCTATACACCTATATCTACCTCGCTACCTCACTAGCTAATCTAAACTAGCTCACCTAAGTTGGGGTAGATGGTACACTCAGACCCTCTAGTGTCATGGGGTTGTATGGATATAGAGTCTCATCTAGGATGTCATGGAGTGATCCCCTCAACAAGGACCCCAATCTCTCCTCCTCATCCTTAGGTATGCCTATAAAAACATAGTGGATGGATATTAGATCACTCTCATATCTCATAATATCTATCTAAATCTCTATACTACCAAATAAAAACTTAAGAAATAATTCAATGATATTCAAACCTATTTGTGTCTTAGCTCCTATGATATCATCATCCACATGATCATCAACCACAGTCTCCTTGTCTACATGACCTCTTAGTACCTCCTTGGTCGGTTGCCTCCTCAACTCAATCCTAGCTATCATGACTCATGTCCATCTCAACCTCTATATAAGTGTTTTCTTTATCATATCTATTGGATCATTTATAGGATCATCTAGGATGTTTATAGTCTCCACTCTCTTATCTCCATCACTATCATGTCCTTGGTAGTCGCTACTCATCTTGTTACAAGGTTGGTAGTGGTACATCTAGTATCTCTACCTCCTTTGCCTCCTCCTCTACTACTCATCATCCCTGAATAGTCAATGATCACTCTTGATATGGCCTCACTATTAATGATCCAAGCCCCCTCTTCTTTTTTGTCTCCCTCACATGCTGAGCCCACTAGTCAGGCATCAATATCAATGTCACTAAATGAGGTAGGCCCATATATATTAGCACACATGCCACAAAATATAGCTCTCTCCACCATGTATAATATCCAATCAATCACCTCTCTCCTCTCTAATGATGTTAAAACTATGTGCTTGTTCACCCATATAGCTTCTATGTTCCTATAAAACTACCACATGATGTCTACACATCTCACTAATTATAGTATTGACACGTGGGACATGGCCCATAATACTTGGTCCTCTCATCATCTCAATACTCAAGGTGACCCATAATCAACCACATGGGGTAACTGAGTTGGTCGATACATGGGAAATCTCTCATATATCTATGTTGTTAGTACTATGATCAGTCCCATAGTCTTCTACCCTCTGACCAACTTCTCAAATAGATCATGAATGAGCTAGACCCAGATGATAAAACCTATATCATATAATACTCCCTCCTCTAGCATCATCTTGCTCAAGGCTTCTGCAAAAATTGGTACCTTGCTTTAGAAATTGTGATAGAGCACACATTGTGTCATAAGGCCTATCACTACATTTCAAAGGTCCAAAATCTATGATATATACATGTCATTTAGACTAACTCTCCATCCTATCAATATCATCTCTGAGCTTGTATCCCGCATAGCTAATTCCCTCCTCTCTTCTAAGCTATTCAATATCCTTGTGGTCACCAATTCTTCTACTTTGGGTAGACCAAAGATAGCATGAACATCCTCTAGTGTGATACCCACCTCTATCACATCCCCATCCACCTCCCATTTTAAGGTGTTATTCAACTATTCCCAACATCCTAGGAACATGACTAATAGGTCAATGCTAAGGGGGATCCTACACATCTCAAATATACCTCCTAGAATTATGGTTACCAGTCTAGCATGATCTCCATCTGTCAATCTATCCAACAAATCTAGTAACCAAGACATGTCCACCAACCTCTAGAATCTTGACCGTCTCTGTAACCAAGAAACAACAAAGGATGTATTAGTTACTCCATGTCATGTATAATAATGATACATTATTTACACATTATTTTTACCATTTTAATAAAAAAACAAGCCTAATTTATTTTACCTTATTCATTTTATCCTATTTCTAGCTTACTTGTTCCCTCTTGCCCTCCTTTGGTCATTTTAGGCCATTCTAGCCCTCTTTCAACTTTCTACACACTTTTTAATTCTTATTTTGGTTCCCTACACACCTAGTTTGACCAAAATTTCCCTATTTTTGTCATAATTGACTTCAAATTCCAAGTCAACCCTCTTATTTTCCCCTCCTTGGTTCTGAGTTTTCATTCTGGCCCTTACAGACTAGTTTCTCACTCTATTTTAACTTTTTAGCCTACAAATTACACTAGGTCGACCCATACCTACTAGGATGACCATACGGATTTTACCTTGTTTTAACCTACTAGGTCAACCTAGTCAACCTAGTACGTTCTATGTGCTGACCTAATACATTTTTCCTAAAATGTGCATTTTACTCAATTTCTTCCTAAATCCTTCCAACCCATTTTCTGTCTTCCTTATTTCTACCCTTATAATCTATTTTTTTTTCCATTTTGACATATATAAATACTTAAAAACAATTTTTATAAAAAATTCACTTAAATTCAATACAAATTTCAAAAACTAGTTTAAGATCTGTAGTTGCATACCTATAGTACACCAGTTGTTGCCATTGTGTATCCCCCTCATATAGATATCATTCCCTCACCATCCTAGCCTTTTTTGGTCTTAGAGACATATTTTATATTTTTCCCAATTCAAAATGTAAAATGAATTCTCTTTTTACCTATTTAACAACACTTTTTAACAATTCAAATTCTTTCATTTATTTTCAAGTAGATTCCTTGTTTTGCCTCTATCTTTGTTTCTGCTCATCAATTTTGCAAACCATAAAATACATTAGAATCATGATGATGTAAAGATTATTTTCCAATATCATATGTCTATCTTTCAATTTTTTTGATTTTTGGCTATTTTTTGCACTAACTTCTACATGTTTGCCTAGTGTACTCTACATTGGACACCTTCACCTCTTACAATCTATTTATCTATCTAGACACTAAGGTAAGTTAAAGGTATGTGTTTCTTAATACAATTATTTCATTTATATTATTTTCTAATTACTACACCATACTTATCATCAACGTTATGTGTTATCATGTTTTCTTTTGAAGCACCATCCCATGTTGTACTTACATGACACGTGATGAGCTTCAGTAAGGGAATATGTATACACATAATATTTTAAAACTTTTATTGATTATTGACACTTCATATCTTATAAGCACCTATCGAGTCTCAATCTCTCTAAGTGCATTCCTTAAGAGGTACATTGAGAAAGGGGTGGGCAGACCATCGATACTTCATAATATTTTTGTTCTTTTTCCACTTATCATCCACATTCTAGGCTATTGAAACCATTAAACCCAATACTATTCTTCTTAGTTCTATCTATTTCCATCATTTTCTGTTTTTTATCCTTCATTTCTTACTTTAGCACCTTTTTGACCTATCAGTTGTGCTAGGTCAACCAGGTTGAACTAGTACAATTTATGGACATCTTCTCTCTTTTAATTTATTGGTGTCTTGGCAACCCTAGCATAGACCTAGAGAGTTAGCCCTAAAATTATGCTAGGTTGATTGGGTCGACCTAGTTTAACTGACATTCCCAAAAACATTTAGGTCAAGTTACTATTATATATACAAGGTCATTTACCACCATTTGATAAGAGCAAAGAATTAAGCACAGAAGTGCAAACAAACATTTGCTTATTGACCATTCTACTTGGGGAATTAATATTTAGGGTTCAATACTTTATTTGGAGCTTTGATCTAATCTTTTAGATAATTATTTTGGATGCTTAGGTAGGTTGTGTAACCTAGAGATTATTTATCTTAGTTGTCCTTACATACCATGAAAATCTCTTATGAAGCACCTTGGCCAAGGGGGAGATTGAGGCTTGATGGGTTCATCTTCAAAGGTAAATATTCATAACTGTATTCCTCCTTTGTAAGAGCAGATAGATAGAACATATGTATTATTCTCTTCCATGTATTAGGATTTAATAGACATTGACTAGAGTATATGTCATCTATACATATTTAGTTTAGTTGTTTATTTGTTTTGTTTCTAACCTGAACTTTGTGCCACAAGATTTGGTGCACACTAGATTAGATTTACTTTTATTATTATTAGATTAGTGAAATATTACATCATAGGACTCTTTTATGGTTATTATGTGATTGTATTAGACTATAGGATTTGGAACCCTATCTTTCATGGTGTGTTATGATAAGTGATTCCCTAATCGGATCTAGTGTATCCTCACATTGGTCATGCTCTTGCTTAACAATTATATGCCCCCAATCATAATTGTAGGTGTGATATATCCCATCCGATCTAGGATTGATTTATGGACATGATACATTTCCAATTGCACACACCCCTTACATGAATAGTAAGAAGAAACCTTAGAGGAAAGTACCAAAGAGAGCAATAACACCAATGAAGAGGAAGAACACACAAATTTGATCATCATAGAATAATAAGGCACAAAATTAAGCCTCAGGAAAAAGATGCAAAAGGGGTGGATAGAGGAATATTTTTACATTTTTGCATACATGCCCCCAAAATCTTCCACGAGCAAATAGTTTTTGTTTTCATTCTATGGCTACATGGATGAGCCTCATTTTGAGGTGCCTCAAAAGGCTATTTTGGGCATGGATAAACTTGAGGGAAAAGACTCCTTTATCTTAAATCCCCATGCCATGAACCCAATAAAGTCTACCAATTCACTCATCTAGATGGCTAATGAAGTCACATGAAAAAAAAATCATTAATGGTGTTAGGGTGAAGAAATAAAATAAAATCACATAGGATGTAGAGGAGGAAACACATGCCATGAAGTTTAAGTTACAAAAACTAGTCGAGCATATAGAAACAACCAAGACATCCCTCTTAGATGGTGTTGACACATCAAACCTCTCAAAGGTTGACAAAGTATGTGTGCTAGTGGAGCAAATGCTCCTAAAGTTGAAGGTAGAGCCAAATTAAAAAGAGGAGGACCCATTCACCATGATTAAAAAAAGAGCTAGCTATAAAGCTAAAAGAGGTAGAATAACTCTTTACGAGATTTCAAGATGGAATAGATGAAACTGATGCCATATTTTATAGCTTCTCCAACCAAGTATCAATCATAGATGCACACCTCAAGTAGGTAAAGGGGGAGAGGGAGGAGCTGATGGTATAGGCATACATTATAAGTAGGCTAAAGTATACCCAGATAATGGGGAAGGTCAATGACTTAAGCACCTAGATCAAAGACCAAGATAAAAACCTAGAAACATTATTTTGTGCCTTATAGACTAAGACTTATGAATAAGGGGAAATCCTAGATGGAGGAGTGAAAAAATCTAAGGTAAGTGTCATGGCCTTAAAAGAAAGAATTAGAAAAGATATATGTGCTCACACTTGGTACCATATCCATGGAGATAGATAGTGCTAATGAGAAATTCAAGCTTGTCATCAAGGGATTTGATGACTTTAGCACTGAACTAAAGGAGAACATGCTCAAGTTTTTCCCATCAAAATATTTGAAATATGAGTCCAAAGGTGGACTGTCAATTTTGTATGGGGTAATGTTGGGCCCATATTTTAACTAATTATGGACCCATGCCAACTTGACTAACATTTAACATGAGGAAATCATTTGGTATGATTGATGTTTTGATCCCTTTTTGTGCCAATCAGAAAATCAATACACACCTTGCACCAACTGGGAGGTGGATAACTAATTTCATGATGTCTTGGGCATATTTAAGGAGTGGATACATGTGGTGATCATAGCATGATGGGCACAAGGTAATGAAACTAATGGAATGATTGTAAAAATCTTTAGCTTGGTACTTAGCATGTGCAACTCCAACCTGGTAGAAGATGTTCCTACATGATATAAATCCAAGCTCAAACTAGTGAAAAAAATTATATGAAATTAAATACAACAAAGATATGGAGAAATAAAATTAGACTACTAGAACCACCATTAGTTTTAGGTATAACATGGATGCTTTGAGGCTCCATATTGTAGTGCTCAAGCTCCTGTGAGCCTCTGGGATGTTAGTAGCTTTAGATAAGTATTTTATTTGTGTCACTTATCATGTACTCTATTTATTTGGACTTTTCTTAATGAATAATGGTGTTGCATCCATTTGAGCTTGATTTGGTTATGTCTCTTGTTAATTTCTTTTGAGTTTGAAATGAATGTGATAGTTATAATGGTATAACTTCAATATATGAATGTTAAGTTAGCGAAGCTCTAGTCTAAGTCATTAATGGCATCCCTATGTGATAGATGATGTTAACATCCTCTATGAAATAAGTGTAGATAATAACTTGTGCCCAATATTGATATCCTTACATGAAGTACGAGCCTAGTATGAACTTGATTTAAAACATTCCATTGACCCCTCAAATCATTAGATGATGCTAAACTTAGAGGAATAAAGGATTGCACCCTAGAGAAAATAAAACCAACACAATATAGGCTTACACCCCTATGGCTAGAACTAAGTCCCCAAATAGGCTTACAACTATAGACCATCAAACTTATCCCATAAATAACTTACACCATTAAATCTACCAAAGTCATAATTAAGATGATTAAGTCTAGTAAGTAGTGAGTTGCACCATGGCATGATTAGCCTAATGTGGGCCCTGGTTCTTTCTCTTATACACTTCTAGTGAGTGCATAAGGTTCGTGTCTTATGTGAATTGATGCTAGTGTAGTTGAGTGTTAAATATTGAGTACTATGGGAATGCATCATGTTTGCACCTAGTTTTAATGAGTCTAGAACTGACTTAAATAACTGAAAGAGTGCCTGACCTCATGAATAAATGAATTAACCCCCATAAAATATGACACATATCAGAGTGGGGGAAAACATGGATTTATTTCTCACCATTTAAGTCCATTTCTTAGATTTAGTACATGAAACACCTACATTATGTATTTAATCTTCATGAACATCATTCTAATTCCTACCCACTTATCTAGCCAAGGAGTGGGCTAGGTTAGAGCACATCTTTGCATGGTTGACCACACAAGTAAGTATATGTATTCATTTTATTTTATTTTTCTCTAGTACTTTAATTTCATTTCATTAATAGATTAAAATGGGGACAAATATACACACCCTAATTTGGTTAAGAAAACAAAAGTACTATGTCTTTTATAGCTCTTTCATAAGAAGTTATTAATGTTAAATATGAGTCTTGTTCACACATGTCACTTGGGTCTTTTGATGTTAGTATGGTCCTTGTTATGGCCTATTTTCCTTATTTTACACCCTCAATAGTTTCACATCATCCCTTTTCTAGTCACAGGGGCCTCTAGCCTATTTATCCTAGTCATAGCCTAGTTTTTTACATAGGACAATAGCATAGTCTTGGATAAGAGTTCCCAATGCTATTGTCCACCTCAATTTTATTATCTAATGGTCTTATTTTTAACTTATTTTGGGTCCTTACCCTCCTTTGGGTATCCTCTTATGATTATAATTATCCTTTTACTTTATCAGCCTGTGAACAAGTCTCTCACATTCAAAATAAAGACTCTTCTATATAAAGATATTCAGAAGGCATTCTACATCCAACACTTACTACTTTGGCACATAATTACATAAAAATTAGTTAATAGTATAGCTCAACATTTGCATATTTACTCAAGATCACACATAGATCTATACACTTGATCAAAGGGCCTAAATGAAAGTCCTTATATATTGTGTACATTAATTATGCATGTTCCTTAAGGGAGAAATACATTTGATATGATACCCCTATCATTGGGGGTTAATGTGGGAAGTATCCAAAACAATAGGGATTCTATGTTATTTGATCGTAACATCCCATAACCCACCTTTTCCCCTTCTTTTTGCATTTGATTCCATTATTATTTCATGTGTGCAGGTATTAATTAGAGTTTTAAAGAAGGAATAACCAAAAGGTGATAGAGGAGGATGATTTAAAGCTCCTAAGAACACATACAGGACCAAGAAGGCCTCCCACATCCCTCACAAAAGTTTCAAGGCTCCTACCCACAAAAGGACAATAATGTAGTGCACTTTGCCAATAACACACCATACTGTAGTCCACCTAATAATACTATTATCCTGAGACATGTAAAATTCTAGTTTTAAAATGAAGGTGATACTGACTATTCCTCTAATCTATTCCAACATTACCATCACTCAGTGATGCACATTCTCCCTAGATAAGTGTATTTTATCCTTTACACTTCTTATTTAGGGTAAATTAATTATATTAGTCATTTGAAATATTTATATGCATTTACCCCCTTTACTCTAGCCCTTTTATCAACATTGGGGTTTGATATAGCTAATTACTAAAAGGATAAAACACATATGTAAACAAGTAAACTAATAACTCATGTCATGCTGAATTCCTTTAAAAAAATTTATTGCTTTTGTATTTTATATGTATATAATTTTTTTTGTAATTTGAGAGGAACCACCCTATGATATCATCAATGGGAGGACCATAGTGATTACATGTATCATAGAGTTGGAAGTTGAATTTTCATGAATGAAATGAGCTACATATAGATGAATCTAAATATGAAAAGGCTACAGGTGTTGTAATGAAAATGTCTTGATCATTGCTCATTATATATTTTTCAAAATATGTAGTTTAAGAAGATGCAAGACTCAGTGGAGTTGATTGTATAGTATGAGAAGGTTTCATTGTATGTTTTCATTTTGGAACATATTTAAATATCTTAGAGTTATTACTTAGGATGAATTTTAAAATATGAAGATCTATTGATATTTTAATAACTATTTGACGTGAATTTTTCTATCTAGGAGGGTTGTACCAATCTCCTTTGAATTGGTTATATGGAAAGATTTTGCATAAGTGAAATAATTGTCTTTGTATTATTTTATTGAATAAGTGTAACAAATGTATTTGTATTTCTATCTTGAATAGGTGAAATATATGTATCTATATTATTCTCTTTAATGGGTACAATAACCAACTGTGGTGGTGGAGGAGGAAGAGAAAGAGGATTTAACACTAAAAGTAAATTTGACCACTTCCTTACAATATATATATATATATATATATATATATATATATATATATGAGATAGTGATGTACTATTTATGGCACCATGTGGAGATTTATATCCAAGTACATATTAATAACATATTAAATACCCATGTACTTGGTAAGACCAAAAATGAAGTAGCCATTATTGCTAAACCAACCTAAAGAGGTAACACTATATGCCCAAGAGCATTTTGTGTATGTCCTTAAAATACTTTGACTAGTTTTGATTTAACTTGTAAATTTACTATGTGTACCCAAAATTGCAAAGAAGTGTCATTGTACATGCATTTTAACTTGACTCTCTTTCAATCATGACATTGTGTATAGGTTATCTATTGATATAATCTCAACTAAAGAATGCATGTCTATCTAAATTATCATAAAAAATCTCATTATCATAAAATATAATCATAGGATGTGATATTAGTATTCGTATAAATTTACTAATAATACCATCTATTGGATACCCATATGTCGAAGGAGGAGGATGTAGATTGTATGCATTATGTACCTTTGAATTATTTGTTTTTTTGTTGTCCAATGTTTTGGAAATGGATTACTAAATATATTCAAATTTGAAGTTTCATTTTGTTGTGGTCTAGCCTAATTTATGGGTGTGCTTAACTCAATAGTACTTTCATGAATGAGATCTTGTATTTTATGCCTTAGCCTAAAACACTTATTTGTAGAATATCTAATGCATCTGTGGAAATCAAAATATTCATTACTATATAATCCTTGTTTCAACCTCTAATGGTGGATGGAGAGATATTATATTGTAATCAAGTAATTTATATAACAAGACATAATGAGGGTGTGTTAACTTTGTAAATTATCTCCATGGTAGATCTGTCAATTAAAGCTTATTTTTTGGTTATGATACAACATTGACCATTACTTTTGATTTATTATTGCTTAAATTGGAATTGACCTTGTAGCATGGTTTGATTTTTAACTTAGAATTTGAAGTATATGGAGTATTTGGTGTGTATTTAAGTTTGTGTAAATATGTGTGCTTGACTTCATGTTCTTTGAATGTATGACACAACTCATCAAAAGATTTTAATTTGTCAAAATGATAGACTCATGGCATGGTGCTAGAAATTTTTATGTGAATATATATTGTAACTAATTATTTTTCATAGAATTTGTCATTTTATCTAGAATGTTTTTATTATTGGAGAACAAATTCACTGATTGGCTCATTTGACCCTTGTTTGAGTTTGGCAATTTATGCTTAAGACAATTTTCACCAATTTTGATAGATAAGTGTGCTAGAAACTAATCTACCAAAGATTAGAATGATTCAATTGATTGAAGTGGAAGATCATAGGACCATCACAAAGCATAATATTTGAGGCTTATTGGAAATATAATGGTTAATAATTTGTCATTTTATGAATAATATAAACATGCTGCATTAAATGATCAAATATGTTGTTCAAGATCACCTTTACCTTCATAGTGTGGTAACTTAGGAGCTACAAAGCCTATTGGTAGTTGGTAAGAGGCTATATTAGATGATCTAAATTTGAGTCTAATTATACTAAATAACCTTGGCATTAATTCTAATAAACCCATTGTATGGGTCTATCTTTTGTTATAGTTGATGTACGTTCAAATCTAGTGATACTCAATGAACTATGCATCACTTATAACAAACCCATTATCATTACATCCTATTTTAGATTAGTATAGTGGGTCTTTACCCATTCATGAGAGTTAGAATCCAACTCTATGGTTTGATTAGTTAATCAAAATTTGGATTTAATCACTCTTAATTCACTAATGGTTCAATTCTCCAAGTGCTTCGATGAGGGGGCACACTTTTACAATCATATTTTATAGGTTATAGATAAATCTAGTTTCATTTCCATACATGTGTACTTCCTTTATCTCTTTCCAATTTTCAAAATTTAGAGTTTAAGATTTTTTAAATTTCAAATATGAATAATGACTACTTCATGTGTTACATCCTGATTTCTCACTAAGCTAATTTACCTAATTATCCATGGATTATTATGGTTGTTAAATTGATTTGATGCTTTTAAACTAAACTATAAGTCATATGCTAATATGGAATACGTGTATGTTATTTAGATTTTAGGATTTCATTACTATGAGTTGGCTATATTTTGAATTTTTTACATTATGATTACGTTAATTATTGTTACAACATTGTTTTATGATATATATATATATATATATATATAATGATTTTTCATGTTAACTACATTCTTATTATGAGTTATATGTAACATGACAAAGGGAGAGCATCATCAGAAAGGGTGACATAGATGGAGATGTTGAGGGATGATAAAGGAATTGTTAAAACCCATGCACACACCACATTAGGTAATACATGTTATATGTATTATGTGGATTATTTGAGTTAGTATACTTTTAATGTTAAATGTATTATGTGGATTATTTGAGTTAGTATATTAAGTTTTAGTCCAATTTTAGTACTTATATATGGAATAAATCATATGTTTGATTACATTGTGTATATTTTATGTAGACTTAATGCATAATGTTAAAGTATAACTGTATTATGTTACTATACTCTTGTTGTTTATGATTACATGAATATAAATCTATGTTTATGATATATAATTACTATGATATAGACTAACAAAAATGTATTTGAAATGTTTCAAAACATTAGTTGTTATCATTGATATTTGGTAATATTAATATACGTCTGAAGGTAAGAATATAACAAAAGATGTATATATTTTATATAAAATAGTAATAAAGTGACAATTATATTACTATAACACTTTTATGGATAGGATACTAATTATCCAATTTACATTTTGGATAAAAGGATATTATCACTTTATTGATTAGTTACAATATTATTAAAAATCATGATATTGTTTATCTTTACAAAACTTTTGTAACACTTGACTAACCCCTCTCTTGAGTCAAATTCCTAGTTCACATAATGGCATGAATAATGGGACCTAGCCCCACAAATTTGATCAAATAACTCCTAAAATCAGCCTACTAACCATTTTCACGTAGAATCTTGGAGTGTGGGAGCAAAAGGAGTGAACAATTTGAGTAAAAACATGTTTTCTAGAAGTAACAATTTTTTCACTGTGGAGTTACGATATTGTCCTCTAGACCACAATCCCATAACTCATATAGTCATAGTTTTATCATTTAGTCATGATATTGTATTTTAACTATGTTTTTGGACTAACATGTTATCTATATATAGGTCAAACTGTGTTATTGTATTAATGTGACTTGATAGTCATGATACTATAATACCATGATTTTGCAAGTTGTGATATCATCATTTGTAGTCATGATATTACAATATCACAACTCTACAATCATGATATTACAATCCCATGACTCTAAATTCATGATATTGCAATCCCATGACTCTAAAGTCACATTTTTGCACTATGATTTTTGGTTTTACACTATAGAGTCATGATATTATAGTGTGCAAACCTAAGAGCTAGTAAGCCATCTTCTAGAGGTTGGTTTGGGTTCATATAGATTCTATTTTTGATGATTTTTTTAAAAAACCACATATTTTCTCTTAAATTTTTATAATATGCTACAATTTAACCTTAAAGTCTCATAGTTTATTAACATAATTTTTAAATAGGAGTTTGAATATTTTTAAAGTTTCTAATTATTATTTATTGGTTTTGTTAAATTATGTTTTCTTTGTTTAAACCTTGCCTTGCAAGTTTTATTGATATTTTTGTTAACCAAGTCTAATATAATGTGTTTGTTTTCTTGAAGTTTTACCTTTAAATCGATATGTCATCCAAACCTAAGAGCATACTTTCCAATTTTTCTTGTTTCATTTGAAAAAGTGCTTCAAATCTAAACAACACTCTGACCATTTCCTTGTAGGGCCCACTTGAAAAAGGCCAAACATGCTTAATTAGATATTTATAAACCTCTTTTGGGATGCTTAAAGAAAATTTTAGGGTGTTTACTTGAATAATTTTACTCTTGTTCTTTCAAAGTTTTGCAACTTAAGGCTAATGGGCCAAAGAACACCACCAAATATTTTATTTTAGTGCTCTAAAATTGAACTCACTTCTAAGTTTTTGTTTTATGCAAGTTAATCATTATCTGATTAGTTAAATTTGTTTGAGCAAAAAAGAATTTATGCATGTATGCTTTCCCTCCATACCCTATAGGGAACTTGTGAGATCAAAAGCACCATATTAATTGCAAATTGCCTTAGTCCAAAGGCATAAAAGATATGTTTTAAAGGCTCTCCCTAAGACCCACATGGATTGGGTGATATAGAAACAACCATAAATATCTTTTACTTAGTTTTTATTTCATTACATATTGGCTTGTGAGGGCGAATTCATTACCTCCACAAGTTCTATAGGGAATCCTTAACCCAGGAATTTATCTCCCAACATTGTCTTCAACCACTCTCCATGGGGGGTATATAAATTAGAATCCCCTTATTGGGATGATGGTTTAAGAATTTAAACCATATTTTTTAGTAGAAGCTAAGATTGATATGTTTGAGCATGTTAGACATCAAACTACACTTAATGAAAAATGGATGTAGTGGTTGTAAAAAGGCAAGACCTTTTTACAACAAGCCATATAACACAGACCCAAATGATGTGAGATTCTTTTATATGATAACATGAAAGTCATATGCATTTGATCCATAGAGATGTTAAAAAACTTGATAGTTTAGTTAACCCCACTTTACCACATCTTATCAATTTAGGGATTAAGATGATTAATTAGTTGATTTATCTTTATCTTAGATTACTTGGTCTTGTTTGGAGTCAAAACTATTTGTTAACATAAAGCCATAACCAAATACATTATCCACCATTTCTTGAATAAGGAGGTGTTATGCTTCCCAAGTGAAAATTATCTTTTTCCTTGTTTAAAAATTTGTCATAAGATTTGTGTCATATCTTCCATTTTGGTATAATTATGCTACCCATTTAAGTCTAGACCATTTGCCCAATTTTCTTAAGTCCTTCATTGATAATTTAAATTTAAAATTGCACCTTTATAAGTTCATAAGGTTGATTGTTAAGTGCGTTTACCATTTACACTAAACTTGAGGGAACTTAGGTTCAATTTCCAATTTGAATTGAGGGTTGTTTTTAGACTCATAATCATTATCATCATTTGGTAGGACTCAAATCATCTTACGTATCACTCATGCTTTGAGTCCTAGGCTAAATTTTGTACTACTCATCCTATTTTACTATTTATCTTGAGTCAATTTGATCCCACACTTTTTCCTTTAGAGATTTGTCAAAATTTGTGTGTGTTTGTGTGTGTCATTTGAGTTGAGGAGAGTAGTATTATGCTGCCAAAATCATGTTAAACTATTTTGAATTAGAGTATTGAATCAAGAATGTGTCACACATTTTGATAATTTTAGCATTGTTATGTTGATCCAATTATTTCAAAACTTGTTTCATAGGCCTATTTGCACAGAGTCCATTTTTTCCAAAATTTTAAACCATTTTGAGTATACCTTTATGAGTCTTTTTCTAGTGCAGTTATGTCGTTCACCTCTGTCTAGCTTATTGGTTAAAAGAGTCTAGTTTGTGCCATTAATTGGGAGAAAATAAACTATCTCCAGGTGCCTTTTATTTAATACCTCATATATATTGATCAATTTTATGTCCAAGAGTCAAATGCCTAGTTTTTATTAAGAAGTGTTTTAAATTTGTTAAATTAAATATCTCATCTTTGTTTAAAAGTCTAGATTTTGATGTTGTTTGGCCAAAAATATTAGCACGTACCTTTATTTGAGCCTAGATTTTGATGCCACATTTGGCCAAAAGACTAAGCAGCTTTTTTTTCCTTAGATTAGACTCATTTGAAACACTTGATCCTAGAATATGGCACTTTGATTTTTAGCTCATCTACTTGAAATTTATGTGTGAGATGTATAATTTTGGACATTTAATGTTAGATTATTATATTACAAATCATTTCATAAATATTTTTGGATATACATATCCATTATTTTGATTAGGTTAGATCAAGTTTAAACCTCTTTTTAGACATCACTTTTTTAGAGCTTGTACACCTCTATTCCTTTTGGTCACAAAGAAATTACTATGGATCCTGACATGTCTTCCTACACTCGTAGTGGCCTCATGTACAACCCATGATTTAGTAATGTAGTCACACAAGAAGAAATGGTTTAAGACCCCTATGTGGATAATATTGTTTATGAGATGGATCCTTATCAATCTTAAAACACTCAAATAGGGGCACAAAACCAAGACCCATTGGTTCATTATTTGGTTAATATGCCTCCATACTTAGAGCAAGATCAAGAATAAACAAATCAATACCTAGTTTTGATACCTATAGGTAAAGAACCATTTCCTCAACAACTATACTATGTTAATACACCATCCAAATATGATCCTTATCTATTTAAGCATCACTTATTAGAAAATAAAGATGAAATTTTGGTTAGAGATATATAAGTAGAGGTTATGTTTTTGGTAGGCTTTCCCCATGAAAATTTTCCAAGTCTAGTAATAATGCCTCACAACATACTCTACAGTCAACAAGATTCTTCTAGAAATCCTTTAGCTCTAGCCCCAATGGTATATCAGGACCCTAGTATGCTTGTCAAAGGAAAGGACCCAATGGAGGATCAATTTTTATAGATGTAGATAACATACCAAACTTACTTGAACCTAGAGCATAATTTTAATTAGATGACCATGTCAAATAGGCCTCTCATAGATTTAGTTCCTTCAATAGGAGTTTTAATAAAATTGACTAGTCAAGATAATCAAGGTATAGAACCATTCATGAAAAACACTTCAATCAACAAATTTTTTCATATGAAAACCATCAAATAAGTGTCTTCTACTTCTATATAGAGTACTGAGCAAAATGTAGTAGATAATGTGCAAGTAATATCCAATCCAAACCAAAGTAGTGTAAGTATACAAACAACTAGTCCAAAAAAAAGTGTACCTTTAGTTAACACCATGAGTGGTTCTCCAAATTAGGGAGTAGGAGTTTCTACATCCTATCCTCAACCAACTACTACCACTAATCCTCAACCAACTACTTCTTCAAGTACTCAATCAATAGGATTAGGTAGCCAACCAAAAACCAATGTTGTGCCTGAACAACAGAATGTGATGAATCTTATTCTTCCATAATAGGTAATGAGTAGTTTTCCAAAATAATAGGAACAATTGAACATACCAATGTATCAAAGGAAAGACATATTACCATGTCAATAAGGGGCAACCAATGTTATACCTCACTAGGTAGCAATGAACATACCTCTTTCTTCACAGACCAATATACTAATTCAAATCCAAATGATGTCTAATCAAACTTGTATGACTATTGGTCATCAATAAATTTTTAATCTCTAATATGCATCCACTTCCCAATTAGGATTTGTGCATCAAAAATGTTCTAATGTTCCTCAAGTACTGATTAAGTAACCCTTGCCTTTTGTGTAGAATATGCCACTAGGTCAAAGATAGGGTCTTGGTTCACAAGTACCCCTTCAATAATAAGGTTTTATTAGTCAGTAGCATGTCCATATTCAACTTCAATAGGCATAGTATAACCATATTCCTCCATCCCAACCTCAAAATCATCAAAATCAAGCCTATATACCTAATCCAAACCATAACATAGCAACACAATACATGCAATTTCAATAATCAAACCCTAATCCATGCATGCATATTCATAGTTTATTCCCTAACCAAACCAACATACCCAAACATATACCTCCATCATACCTTGGTCAAAGTGATCCACTTATGACCACTCAACCATCTACTCAGGCTAATATTTCATCTTAAACTAATGTTCCCTCTAGTTTCCTACCCCAAGAACTATAATAAATGAAGGATATGATTGTTACCATCCAAGCTAGGAAAAAAACCAAAAAGTTTGAGTTATATGACATGTGTTCTTATCTATTTAACATAGAGTACTTGTAGATACCATTTCCTCCAATATATGAATAACCAAAATTTGATAAATACAAGGGGAAAGGTGACCCTAAGGCTCATTTGATCGAGTTCTTTGTTACATGCTAGCTAGTGGCATATAGTGATATATACCTTTTATTTTTGTTCCCAAGGAGTCTATCAGGACAATCCTTTGAATGGTTTTTAAAGTTTCCCAAGAATTTAGTATCAAATTTTGATGATCTTTCAGACAAGTTTGTATAACACTTCTCATATAATATCGAGCATGAGGCTTCATTGGTTGACTTGATGCAAGATAAGAAAAAGGTTGGTGAATTTTTGGCAATTTATCTACAGTGATGGAGAGGCCTTGCAAGGTAATTCACTCACAATTTACTAGATAAACAATTAGATGTTATGTTTACCAAAAAATTACATAGTGGGATATCTTATCATTTGGAACTGTAGTATATGCATACCTTTAAAGAGATCACTGATAAAGGTTTGTTAATCGAGCAAGCCATTATTAAAAAATTGATCATCAATATTACTTCAAAAATCAAAATCAAGCTACCAATCAAGGAAATAGCCAAAACCATCATTAAGTCCAAGTCCAAGCATTGCAATCAACACATGCAAATAGTAATGATAGACCAAAGCCTTTCAATCATAATAAACATGTTGTAAGAAATGGAGTAACTAAATCATGACATGTCCAAATGGTGAAAACACCATCTGTTTAACCCATGCATCATATACAAATTACTCCTAACCCACAACCTTTTCAATAAATGTAGAAAACATAATAGCATAGGGCCGTGCAACAAATATAACAACCTTTACCATTATAAGCCCCTCCTTTGAGGAAAATAGTGCCTACTCATTGTGATTTTAGTGAACTTGGAGAAACTATTGAATTTATGTTTCATAAACTCACCAGCATTAATCTGATCAATTGGCCTATACTAAAAAATTATCCTCAAGGCATCCCTTATCTTTATTGGTACCACTAAAATGAATTCTATGAATATCATCAGGTTAACAGACATAATTTTCACTATTGTGTAAAAATTAAACATTTAATTCATAAGATGTTGGAGAATAAGGAGATAACATTGGATGGTGGTTCTTCCACTTCCAATTAGACCCTTATAATCTATCACAACCCCTTTCCCCAATATAACAACCAACCACATTAGAAATAATAACAACAATAGTAACAATGACTACTACAACACCAAAATAAATAGTTTCAATAACCAAGGCCAAACCAATAGAATCAAAATAACACCAATAATAAAACTAATAACATCCAAACAATGAAAAAAACCAAGGTCAAAATGGTAAGAACCAATAGACCTACCATGTAGTTACACATGACTATAACACGTTTTTAGGTCATATTTTAGGAGGTCACATTAACACCATCTCCATCAATCCAATACCAAATATTAATCAATCAACACCTTTACTAAACAATGGCAATCCACAAACTCACATTAATTATCCTTCATTGACCTGGGATTGCATATAGGTATACCAACAAGCAAAGGTTACTAATTTTGGATCCTATACCGATATATTGTCATTGCCTCATGACCATGCACAAGTACACCAACAATCAATACTTATCCTATCTGGTCCCCCACCATCACCATCATTTGTTAACAATCATGGTCCTGTGTTTAATCTCGATTATGTAATCACAACTCAGAGGTCAAAGATTACCATCCTAGGATCACAACCATCTTCCACTTCACCATCATCCAACCAACTATTATAACTCAAAACAAGCCATTTAACACTGACCAAGAAAATAAGTTTTACATTTTGGAATAATTAAAAAACATGCTCACACAAATCTCCATTTTAGATTTGTTGCATATGTCAAAAATTGACAAAAACATTTTGAATGAGTTCCTTAGCTAGTCCATTATTTCAAGTGACATATCCCCTAATAAATTCAAAGCTTTGGTAGGACACCTAGCTCCATCCCAATAAGTCACTTTCAACCAAAGTGATATGTCATCCCTTAGCCTACTACATAATAATCCATTGTATATTGAAGTTTGCATAAAGTGACATAAAGTGAAACTTGTCTTTATAGACAATGGATCAGGTCTAAACATAATGTCTCTAAAGCTCATAAAGATTCTTAGGTACATGATGACATATATTCAAATATAAATGATAACCATCAAATCCTAAAATAATGAATAAATGAGAATCACAAGGCACCATCTGTTTGCTAGTTATCCTTGGGCCCTTGACCCATGATACACTTTGCCATGTGATAGATCTTGCTTTGTCATACAATATGATTTTTGATAGACCTTGGTTGCATGAAATTCATGCCTTCCCATTGATGTTTCACCACTGTATCAAGTTCTCCCACTTAGGAATGGAATTTTTTATACTAGGAGATGTACATCCATATGAGCACTAAAAACACCTAGAGGCTAAGTTCAAGAGCTATAACTATCATTTCAGCATGAATCCAATGGCCAAGTACGATAAGGGAAAATAAATACTTGATTTTCTAGAGGACAACTACATTGATCCTAATACCCTTGATTCCTTTTCCCACATATTACCTCTTAAGATAGCTAATCATTATACCATCTTGCCTATTAGCCGATGAGAGTATTTAACCCATGATACCTTTCACATTGAAAACCTTCCAAAGAACCCAAAGTCCTTTAGAAGACCTAAATCCAAGCCACTTCATCCAAAATGGAAATAAAAGGGCAAAGGTAAAAAGTATGTTCCAAGACTCATCACATTTATACCAGCATCTAGCCTAGAATAAGACCCTCTTGAAGAAGATGAATCATGGTTATACAATGATAAGTAGGCCAATTTTTATGAGAATGTAAAGTATCCTACTCCCAATAAGATCATGAAGATTCAATATTATGAAGGAGGAGGCCTTCGACCAAATAAACAAGGAACACTTAAGTCAATTTCCATGACTAGATATAAAGGGCCCTATGGACTTGGATTTAAATTGCCTAGGGGTGACCCCATGTACCTTAATCATGTTCCATCACCATTAAATAGTGATGATGATTTTGATAGTGAATTAGAGTTTTATCATATCCTTTTTTCTGACCTATTTGAGACTAACCTATTTAACCCTCATTATGTTTATACCCTTAGACTAGTCATTCATCACAACCCACTGCCATTATATTATCCCCAACTGATAGATTGAGACCAAAAAGAATCTAACATGCTAATTGATGAGTTTCAAAAAAATGAGGATTTCTATGATTTTTTAGGCCTTAGAGATAATGTTTCATTGGGGGACCATAAATCAGTGTTCTCAATCAAGTTGGATCTTGAAGCCTATTTTGGAGAGTAGATGAATGCACTTACCCAAAAGAAAATAATTAAAACATTGAGGTTCCAAAGTGAAAACCTCTTTGAGGCACTTTATGACTAGGGAAAAAATAAATAAAAAGGATAGTCTAGTGGTGAAAACATGTTTCAAGTGCCATTAGACATGGGTGTTCAACCTTCTTCAAACATAACTCAGGAAACCACCAATGATGAACTTGTCCATGAGTTTGAGTTCAATTTTGAAGAACAACAAGATTTTAATTGAATCATTTAGGAGTTTCCAATGGTTTTTATTACATGGACAAACCTCCCATTGGGGGAATCTAATTCATCATACCTAGGGGAGCTTGAAGAGTTAATCCTAACTGAGGACTCTAACATTACAAATTAGTTCAGATCTTTACCCACTATGATTGAAGATAGTTCAACCCTTCTAGTGGAGGACATAATAGAGGTGAAAGTTAGGTCCCTAGATGACCCAATGTGGATCTAACTAATCACATCCCTTATTGAGAAGGATCGTGAAGTACTTACAACCATTTTGAGGGAATTTATTGACATATTTGCATGGACATATTATGACATGCTGGGTTTGGATCCCACCTTGGTTTTGCACCACCTTGTTGTAAATCTTAATGCCAAACTAGTGAAACAAAATTTGCATAAGATGCATCCTTGCATTGTTGTATTAGTGAAGAAAGATTTGGAAAAAATCTTGGAAGCATGATGTATTCAGGTGATCAACTATTCAGAGTAGATCTCCAATGTTATGCCAGTTAGCAAAAAGATAGAAGGAATCAAAATCTATATTAATTTTTGAGATATAAAAAAATCTTACCCTAAGGATGATTTTCCATTGCCAAATATTGACATGATAGTTGAATCCATAGTTTGTTATGAGATGTTTTCATTAATGGATGAATTTTTAGGGTACAACCAGATCATGATAGCACTAAAAGACCAACACAAAGCAACATTCATCACTCCATGGGGAAATTATATTAGAAAGTTATACCATTTGGTCTTAAGAATGTATGGGCCACCTATAAAAGAGTATAACCATCATATTTCATGATATGATGCATAACATTTTTAAAGACTATGCCAATGACATTCTTGTCAAATCAAAGCCTAGGGTCGATCACCCAGTAGTGTTACATAGAATATTTAAAAGAATACATAAGTACAAAGTTAGAATTAATCCTAAGAAGTATTTCTTTGGAGTCACATTGGGAAAATTGCTTGGTTTCATTATGTCTTGTCAAGGAATTGAAGTCGATCCAACCAAATTCAAAGCCATAATAGAGATGTCACCACTGACTAATTTGAAGCAACTCCATAATTTAGAGGGAAAGGATCCATTCTATTTGACACTTCATATCACAATTGGCTGAAAAATGCCATCCTTTTATGCATGTTATAAAAAATGGAGTCACATTTCATTGGGATGATCACTGCCAGACAAATTTTTAATAGCTAAAGGACTATCTAGTAAATCCACCTATTTTGTTTCCTCCTATGCTGAGAAAGACATTCTTGTTATATCTATTCACTACTGATAATGCCCTTGGGGAAATTTTAGCTTAGCATGGTAATAATGGAAAAGATCATGTTGTGTACTACTTAAGTCATACATTGGTCACATATGAACATAATTATATGCCCATAGAAAAAGCCTATTTAGCCATGGTCTTTGTAACTTAGAAATTGTGCCATTACATGTTAAACAATAAGACCATAGATATTTCAAAAGTAGATCCATTCAAGTATCTACTATATAAAATAGCTTTACAAGGTTGCATGGTCAAGTGGATCATGCTTCTCAATGAGTTTGACATTGAGTACATCAACCAAAAATCCATTAAGGGGAAAGTTCTTGTAGATCAACTTGCTGAAGTACCCCTTGATAATACAAAGCCACTCACATTCCAATTTCATGATGAATCCATAATGACCATTTGAGGAGCAACACCAGAAGCTGTATTTTGATGGATCATTCACAACACATCAATTAGGAGTAAGAATTTTATTTATTAAACCATAGGAGGATCTAATCCTTATATCATTCAAGATCAACTTTCCTTATACCAACAACATGGCAAAATATGAAGAACTTATTATAGGACTTTGAAAAGTGGTGTAATGGAACATATCTCATCTCAAGATTTATGGTGATTCTTAGTTAATCATCAATCAGATTACATACCACTTTTAGACCAAAGATGACAAGCCAGTGCCATACAAGGCCATGGTCGACACTCTTAAATGGTAGATTGATGATATCCAATTTGAACATATACCAAATGTAAGTAATAGAATTACAAATGCTATGGCTAATATTGGATCTCTGATTCAACAAATAAACATGGCTAAAGAGTATCAGTTACTCATCAAGAATTTGTTAGCATCCCATGAACCTTTAACTATCATAATGATTTGTGATATTGTTAGTCCTAGATCTATCTAGTACTCATAAATTTACAACTACCTCCATGACCAAATTATACCACCTAACCTATCTTGAAAGCAATCCAAAGCCATCATCCATTGAACCACTCTTTATACCTTGGATAAACCCTTTACCACCATAGTTTTGATGGAACTCTACTTCATTATTTAACTTTAGAAAAATCTACACTAATGTTACAAGAAGTTCACGAAGGAGTATGTGGAGACCACACTAGTGGGGCAGTCTTATCCAAAAATCTCTTGAATACTAGTTATTATTGGCCCATAATGGATACATATTTAGTTGTATAGATAAAGAAGTGATTCAAGTGTCAATGACATGCCAATCTGATTCATGCCCTGACCAAGACTTTGAAACTAATGTTGACACCATGGCCATTTGCTACATGGGGCCCCAAAATCATTAGGAAGATAAATCCCACCTCATTTGATGGCCATAAACATATCCTTAATGCCACTAAATATTTCACTAAGTAGGTTGAAGCTATACCCCTCACTTATATGACTAGAAAGCAAATTTCTGATTTCATTTTTAACCATCTCATTTTTTGCTATAGTATCACCTCAAAAATTATATCTAATAATGGATGATAATTTAAGAATAAGGATGTTGAAAAAATATGTGATGAACACAACATCACACAACACTTTTATATGACATGTTACCCTCAAGGTATTGGCCAAGCTAAAGCATTAAATAAAACTATTATCAACATTCTTAAAAAGATTATTAATGATGCTGATTGTGATTGACACCTTCAAATATTTTGTGCCCTTTGGGAATACCATACCAATCACCATACACCCATAAGAGCCAATCCATATTCACTTATTTATGGTACTAAGTCTATTATTCCCATTGAGGTCAAGTTGCCTTCTCTACACATATCTTTCAAGCATATCTTAGACAATAATGACTATCAAGTAGCTCACCTGCAAGATCTAGAGTTACTTGATGAAAGACACATGGATGTGGTAAATAATCTCCAAGCTTATTAGAATCAACTCTGAGGCCACTATAATCAGCATGTAAAACATAGAGAATTTGAACTTGGTGATCTTGTCCTTAAAGAGAACCAAAAGAATATAATGGCCAAAAATAAGCATAAAAGAAAGTTCAAACCCAACTAGATTGGTCCTTTCATCATTATAAAAAACTATGAAACCATAACATACAAGCTTGCCACACCAGATGGACATGAACTTGATGACCTAATGAACATTATCCACCTCAAGTGGTACTATGCTTGAGTGACTTGGTGTATTGTCTATAATGACCATTTCAAGTTGTATCATTTTATCAATCTTCTTATTTATACTATACCATTTTACTGTCCTATCATCCTACCAACCTATCACTTTTATGTATCACATATCCATTCTACCATACCTTCCCCATCAACTGAGTTGATTTCTCCCTCCCTACCTAGCCCTATGAGCTTGGTTCCATTCATGTTTTTAGCAAAAGGATTCATATTTAATTTTAGTAGTTCTTTCAAACATTCCAGATAGAGGTAGTATTTTGGAGTAGTAAGATAGAAGTTTGGCAGTTGCATCCTTCATTTCTGGTTTCATTCTCTCTCATTGTCTTGATACTAAGTATAACCACCTATGGGAAAATTAATATCATTAACCTACACCATTGTATCCTAGTTATAACCATCTATGGGTAAGCTAGGGGCATCACTAGTTTATCATGATTTGACATACCAACTAGCCATTTTCTATGCCATACTATGCCTTTATACGAACTATGCCTATTTATTTTTTTGGAATTGGTTGCTACACTAGTTATATTCCTCCACTATAAGGTATAAATATAGTGAATTGAGGTCCCATCCTAGGACTATGTATGCAATGCTCAATACTTGTTGAGGTTAGCTCAATCAACCTAAGCCAAACTCTTACCATTTTTAGAGAAACCTAAGCCATGATCTCACCATTTTATGAGAAACCTAAACCATGCTCTCACCATTTTGTGAGTAACCTAAGACACACTCTTTCCATTTTTTGTGTAACCTAAGATACACTCTCATTGTTTTATGAGCAACCTAAGCCACATTCTTGATGTTTTGTGAGCAACCTAAGCCACACTCTCACTATTTTTTGAACAACCTAAGCCATGCTCTTGTTGTTTTATGAGTAACCTAAGCCACGCTCTCATTATTTTTGAGCTTAGACTATTTAATATCTCATCATTATTTATTGAGTTGTGATACTTCCAAAATTCTAAAAAAAAATTCTAAAATCATTTAGAAAAACCAAAAACATTGACCACTTATTTGCCTTAAGGATTCTAGGAACCCTTAGTAATTCATAATAAATCACTTGTCATTTACTTTATCCATCCTTTTTGGCCTTTTGTCCCATGCACTTGACATTTTCTAAGACAATTCCAATTATTCTATCTCATCCATCATGTTTTTTTCATCAGTTATCCTTTTATTCTCATTTCCTTGGAGAACTACATTCATCCTAAAGTTTTTATTGGATATTATGTCTATAGAACTATGTAGTTATCATTCACTTGCCTAGTGCATATGGAGAAAACTCAGCCATCCCCTTCCTTTTATTCTTTTCCCCCATCATGTTTGTTTTTTAAATTGTCACTTATTTTTTAGGGGCAATGTTTGCCACGTTGTTTATACTAACATTAAGAGTAATTGTTTGTTTATTTGTCTATTTCTTTGCTTGTTTATTTATTACTTATGTGCCTATTTATTTACTTTCAACATTATTGCCTGGATTCAATCTATATGTGTTCATTGGGTGATTCTTTGCACACTTATACTTGAATCTATCCATATCCATACATTTATATTATCATCATGGTTTTTATCATTGGTGTGTTTTTTCCCTTGAATATTGAATTACAGGAGTCAGTCCTTATGCATATTTTAACCTAGTCCTCATGGTGTTTTATCATGATGCCTAACATACATTACTATAAAAAAACTAGATTCATAAAGTCTACTCAACAATGGTGGCATCAACAGTTCCTTGGCATCGACATCAATGAAATCCCAATCATATCCCAAATAGAGTAATTAACCATGAAAGAATTTCAACCTTTATTAGTTCGGATGAGCATCTCGATACTAAAAGGTTTTTCCAATTCATCATTACCCTCTATGTCAAGTTATCATCATCATCATCGTCAGACAATCAATCATGTTTTTCATAGTCAAGGTCCAATGATTATAATTGCCTTTGAGAAAATCATTGTACATTGTCCCACTGACATTTCTCAATGATTGTAAACACCTTTGGGAAAATCATTGTGTTCTCACTAAATTTAATTTATTTTTACCCAAATAGGGGCATGTTGTTATCTTATTTTTATATCCTAATTGTGGTAACTCCATCTTCTCAATGATTATAACTACCTTTGGGAAAATCATTATGTTATCTTACCACGTTGAAACTATCAGGGTACAATGCTTATAACCACCTTTGGGAAAACCATTGTACACCATCCCACTTACATTATTAGTGATTTTTATTACTTTTTAAAACTCATTATGTTCTCACCCTATCATATCCATATGTTTATTCCCCTTGTTTCACTTCTTTCTTTCGAGGGACCATTTATCGACTTGATTATGCCAACCATTCCCTCGAGGGGGAATCATACAGTTCATCCATTGTTGTTGAAGTCATAGGCATGCATGACCTTTTAATTTTTTGAGAAGATGTTACTATGCCTATAGCTTATAATTCCTTCCCAAATAAGGGAAAATTTTAGACACCTAAAACTGGCCACCAATAATCTCCAACTCTGCTTCAAACCATTTTTATCAAAATGCATAATTTGGCCTAAAAACACTAAAATATGTTAAAATATTTGAACCTATCATATACAAGTGAAAATTTTGGCTAATGTATCCCTAAATAGGGCAATGCATTTTATGAGATAACTAACTTTGATCAAATCATTTCAAGTTAAAATGATGATTTCACACTTGGGTGCTTTGGATTTATCTTTTCTACCAAATTTCTTATACAAGACAAATGCCCTTGTTATTTTGTGTTGGAAACACCCTAAATGGTATAACAAATCCAACGCATCTAACATCACCTTCAAATTATAATCTAGTTGAATTTTGAGCCAATAATATGACATTTTGACTAATTTGATTAATTTGAGCACTAATTGCCAAGATTCACACCAAAATTGACTAATCGTGTTTAAAGTTAATTAATTCAAATCATGAGCCTAATTAATAATTCCATGGAACTTGTTAAATATTTATTTTTGGAAATTGATTATGAGTTTTTGTATCATCTAGTGATATCATTTTTTGAGAAGGCATCCCTAGGCCATAAATGCATAAAATATCTGATTAAGCCCTCTCATGCCTCTTTAATGCCTCACTATCCCAAATATTTATAAGGTAAGTTATTGATTTTAGTCTCCAAAATTGAATGGATTATCAGCCACACATATTCATTTTGAGATAGATGGTTCAAGTTCATTTTGATCATTTACAAAAATCCATAAATATAAGACCTCACACTCATAATTTTAAGCTTGTATAGTGTAAAATTATAATGCTTAAATAAGTTCAAAATCCATTTAGTATAGTTTTATCATGCCAAACTATTGAACCAAGCCAAATACATCACAATCCAAAGGTGTCGAGGAGAGAAAGAGATAAACAACTCCATTGATGAGGACTCTTTGATTCACAAGCCAAGAAAGCCACTCTATGAACTATTTGGAAGCTCCAAGGAAGGTGAAAGAAGGTTTCTTTAATGTTTTCATTATTGATTTCATATGTAGGTTTGTTACTAATCTCCCCCTTGTGTCTAGGCCTAGATATGTCATGTTTGTTAATGTGTTATTTTCATTTTAATTTCATTTTGAACTAACACTTGATCTAACCCCCTCTCTTGAGTCAAATTAATAGTTCACAAAAAAGACATGAGGAAAGGAGGAGAAATATAGTACAGAGAAAGGAATATAAGGAATATATAGGTTTATTCTATTTCATATTGGAACTAATTAAGAGGTTGGTAAAGTAATTACTTTCATTTGCTTATAAAATTTATGTTTATAGTTTAGATTATTAGGGTTTTAAAAATGTATAAATATTATATTTAGAATATAGGCTTATCCCTATGGATGGATTGACCATCCACATAACTAATCCATTAACTTCTAAAACCCTAAGACTACAAAAAAATTCTATTTGGTGTTAAGCCATTAGGGTAAATTGAATGTAGTTGTTTGAAAATACAAGGCTCTGACCATTAACAATGTTATATACATATATAGACTGAGTAATGGAAATTTAGATGTATAAATATGTATTATATACTTAAAATTAGATATATTCATATATATTTATATACTCATATAGAGAAAATCAACCCTATGAGTATATACTTATATATCTATATATATTCATATTTAGTTTTGAAGAGAAGCAACATTGAAGTCATAAGTTTTGATATAGATAAAACTAATACAAAATGACTTCAAAAGGATCAAAGGGGATTTTGATTTTTTATTGATTCTATTTTTTTGTTGATTATTTTGGTTTATATATATGGAATGTCATTTGATTTACTTGCATACACATGGGGACTATGTGTGTATATTAATTCATTTGGAAATGATGAATTTATACATATACCTAAGGCGGCTATCTGTGTTTAAGTTATTTTTGAATAGAATATATACATATATACTTATGTTGACTAGGTTTTAAAGTTATCTTTGATATTTTTGATAATATATATATATATATATATATATATATATATATATATATATATATATATATATATATATATATATGTCAACTATGTATATTTAAGTAAATTATGAATAATGAATATATATATATATATATATATATGTTAGATGTGTCTTGTCATTTGAAATGTAGTATGCTAGGGACTATGTAGATATACATAAACAAAAATTATTTATAAATTGGAATGATTTAATGATATAGATTGTATTTGAATAGTGTATACACATATATACAAATTACTATGTGTTTTTAATAAAAAATATTGATATACATATATACAATTTGTATATATATATATATATATATATCAAATACAAGAGTTTATGATTTTTATAAAAATATATTTTTAGTCATATATATGAAAACACTATGAGCTTATACCTTAATGAACTGTGCATATTTGTTATAAATAGAGAGTATGAACAAAGTTATATGGACTGGGTGGGAGAAATAAATATATAATGTATTTGGTTTGTAAACAGTAAACACATGAAGCCAAATGAGCTAAAGTGGAACAATATTTGTTAAACATTAAGCTTTATTTGAAAATATACACAATTGTGTTAAGGCTTATAGATTTTACATTAAATATACTTGATCTTTTGATACACAGTCAAGGGACTTAAATTGGGAGAAAATCTAAGAAATTATTTAGTAATAAATCTAAGCCTAAAATGTTGAATTATATCTCTTATGTTAATATATATAAATAGAGGCAATGGAATAGTTGAGACCCTTTTTGATTCTCGAAGCCTTTTTCATGAAAATTTATTAGTCATTGAAACATTAAAGTTAAAAACACTATTTAGGTTAGAACATTATTTGTATTATATATATATATATATATATATATATATGTATATATATAATATACTAATACATAAATATATGAAATATACCTATAAGATAACTTAGGTTCTCATATACGTATATAACCTATATTTATATAATAGGAAAATTGATTATAATTATAGAATGTGACTAGTCAAGTAATTCATAAAATCCCAAAGGACAGGGAACATAAATATACACATGAAGCCTAAGTTCATAAAGGAAAGAATAGGTGTCTGTTTATGAGTTTATTGATATTTTATATTAATTATGACTGATGATTTGTACTGAGTAATATGAATAATATACCAAGATATTGATAGTTGTAAACATTTGAATTTACTCTAAGATTTTGGGAATGCAACCCAAGTTTATATTTTAACTATTCGGGGAAACAAACTTATTTATTGTGAAAATTGTTATTGTATTGAATAATATTGTATAGATTCATTTGTACCTTTGATGGATTAAATGCATGTATTGTGATTATTTTAGTAACTATCATGTGTTTGTATTTACTAGAATAAATAATTTGCATGAATCTATTAGTTATATTAATGTTAACCAAATCCTACATTGTTGGTAATAACTAAGTAGTGAGACAAACTTCACTAGCTTAGTTAGCATTACCAATGCTAGATGAACATAATATGATCAAGTGGGGTGTATGAATTTGATTGATCTTTGAGATCAATAGCTACTGGAAAAATTTGGCCAAATTAATGTTTAGATAGACATTGTCATTTTATATGTATAATTTACATGTTTTTGTGATATCATGTTAGAAAATATTTTATTTATGGTACACATCATGTAATAGAAATCTTACAACATATGGGTATTAACATGTCTCTCTAGATTCCCACACCATCACTATCTACCCATCCATGAAGGGATGCCCATTCCCTATTTGGGAGATTGTGTGGAGGATATATGGTCTATGGTTGGTGTGGAAAAGTGCTCAAATGATGCTCTCCCTCCCCATTATAGTACTTATTGAAGACTACACTTGAGATTATCATAGATACAAGAGTTTGAGTGAATTGTGTTCAATGGAGCATTGTATCTATTATTGTATTTATGTTGAGACATAATTATATTTAGAAATGTAATTGATTACTTAATATACATTGATAGCAGTGGTTGTATTATTATACCAGTCTAGGCTAGATTTTATTATTTCCTTATGTAATTATGTTTTATAACATGTGATACTAGTGATCAGTAATTATTAAATGTTTACTTTATATAACCTACTTATTTAGTAGGATTAGATCACTAATTATATTCTCATGGTGTAATCTAATGAAATAATGTGTGGAATAAAAATAATAATTTTATTATGTTATTCTAGTAAATCCCAATGGGGATGTTACATTATGGTATCAGAGCTATGGCTCAAACTCTATGACTTAATTAGTCCACTAACATTTTAATATTATTCTATTATTAGAAATAAATATGGTGTAATAATGATCATTTGGTGAGGTTCCTTAAAATTTTAATGAAAATAAGCCTCTATTTGATCCTAACCAATTTACCACTAAACAAGCAAAAAAGTTAATTTAGATTCTTATAGCCATGACTGAGACTAGGGACAAAATTGTAGCCCTAGAATATAAAATTCATGGAAATGAGGAGGAAGCCCATCAATATGAGCCTAAATAGCATACTATTGAGTAGGAAATCCCTTAATAGTAGAGTCATATGGAAGTGACTTAGAACACAAGATCACGTGTAGCCATAGAATTGGCTCAGAACATGAAAAAGTGAATCCACTTAAGTTTGATAGAATTATTATCAGAGAAATTTTTTAAGCATGGTTAAATAAAATGGAAAATTATTTTGAGATTCAAAACTACTCTAAGGTCATCAAAGCTATTTGGGGAGCTTATCAATTGGCTAGAAAAATAACTACATGGTGGGACAACAAAAATTTATAAATGAATTTGAAATTGACCACCACTACTTAAAATTAGTTTGTGATACTATTTAGATCATGATGGATTCTAAAATATACTTTGACAAAAATCTTATATATTTTCATAATCTAAAGTAAGGAAACTTGTCGATGAATGAGTACTAGGAATAGTTCACCAAACTTTTAAAATATGTACCTCAATATTAGGAATATTAGAGGTTCAAGATTAACAATTTCATCATGGGATTAAAACCCTCGATTGGTAAAGAGGTGGATGTTCATGGACCATCTACCATGGACCAAGTATTTGAGAAAGTAGTCAAATAGGAGCTAGAGTTGAAATCTCTTACTCAAGTCAGGGATAAATTTAAGAAAAAGTTTATAAATTCTAAGTTAACTTTCAAAAAGAACTGGAAGTAGAGGAGTGGAGACTCCAAGAGTGAATTCAATAGCCATAATACTAGATTAAATAGTGGTTCAGGTAGTAATAAATTGGGTAATGGTTATAAATGTGGTTTCAAGGGAAACCAATAGTCTGATAGGAAGGGACCACCAAGAGGTTGCTTCATCTATGGAGGTGACCATTTTACTTGTGAATATACCCTAGATAAGCTAAGAAATAAAGGTTATACCCCTCAACAAGGAACCTTTCAACAATGTATTCACGCATCAATTGATAATCAACAAGTTGAATTCCAAGTTTTACCATAGAATTATCAGGTATTTTATTTGAATGACCAATTTCCATTTTGATAGATATAGGGGTTACATAATGGTTTATATCTCTTATAATTATAAATAAATTATCTAGAAAATATGGTGTAATGACAAATGCATGGTCAGTTCAATATGAGAATGATTTTAAAGCCCAAGTTGAAAAATGTTTATTTGAAGCAGAAATTAGGTTGCCTTAATTAACAATAATAGTGGATCTCTATGTAACACCACTAGGGTCATATGATGTGATCCTAGGAGTCAACTAGCTTATGAATCATAAGGCCAAGGTTGAATATTATTTATAAAAGGTTGAGTGTCTAGATGATTTTGGTAATTAGAGACTAATTGAGGGCAAGAAAAGGGAGTTAAGTCTCAGGAATATTTATGCAATGCAACTCAGGAAGGCCCAAGGAAAAGGATGTCATGTATTTATCGTCAAGATAAATGAAATGGAGGAAACTATGGAACCATCAATTTAAGATTATCCATTCCTTAAGAATTTTCATGATGTTTTTCCAGAGGAATTACTAATATTGCCTAAAAAATGTGATTTTTTATTTCTCTATAGATATCAAACTAGGATTGGAACCTCAGTCTAAGGCAATGTATAGAATGACAACCACTAAATTGGTTGAATTAAAGACACAACTTTAAGAATTGATGTCCAAAGGATTGATCAGACTAAGTGTGTCTCTATGAGGTGCACTAGTTGTCTTCATCATGAATAAGGATGAATTTTTTGACTTTACATTGATTACATAATGTTGAATAAAGTGACCATCAAAAATAGGTATCTACTACCTCAAATAGATGATATTTTTGATCATATGCAAGGGGCAATAGTCTTTTATAAGATTTATCTTAGAGATGGATATCATCAATTAAGAATAAAAGATTAGGATATTCTAGATGGAATTTAGAATTTGTTATGGGAATTATGAGTTTATAGTGGTTACCATTCAGGTTGATGAATGCACTTGCAACATTCATGAATATCATGAACAGTGTGTTCAAAGATTATATAGATCATTTTATTTTGGTCTTTTTAGATGACATTATTATATATTATAAGGATGAATAAGAGTATATTCAACATCTAAAGCTAGTTTTAAAATGTCTATGAAATCACATATTTATGGAAAATTATCCAAGTGTGCATTTATATAAAATATAGTGCAATATCTAGGACATATTATCTTAGTCGATGACATTTCAATTGATCTGGTTAAGATAAGATCTATTATGGAGTGGCCATCACCAAGAAATGTCCACAAGGTAAGGAGTTTCATGGGATTAATGGGTTATTACAGGAAATTCATTTCATTTTTTTCCAAGATAGCTAATCTGATTACCTCTTTGTAATGTAAGAATCAAATTTTTATTTGGTGAGATAAGTGTGAAGTAGATTTTTAGGAATTAAAAAAAGGCTTACTTTAGCATTAGTATTAAGAGTTTTTGATCCCAATGGCTAATTTTTAGAGATCAAGATGTGTTTGGGGATGGACTAGGAGGAGTCCCTATGTAGGATGGTACAGTGGTAGCCTATGAGTTAATAAAGCTAAAGCCTTATGAGGTGAATTATGCCCCTCATGAAATTAAACTTGTACATGCTTTGAAATTTTGGATACATTCATTGTTGGGAAAACTATTTGAGCTCAAGATTGATAACTTGGGACTCAAATACATCTTCACCCAACCAAATTTGAATGTTCTTTAGAGATGATGGTTAGAGTTTTTGTCTGACTATGATTTTGATATAAATTACATCAATGGCAAGGAAAATAGAGTAGCTGGCACCTTAAGTCATAGAATGTACATAACATCTATGGCTACTATCAAGAGCACTCTTAGGGATCATGTGATTAAATTATCACCATGAGACAAATTCTATGATTAGGTCAAGAAATATTTGTCTAAGAATGCTCAAAATCTTAGGTATAAAGGCTATATCTTAGAAAATTATGGTCTTCTACAATACAATAGAAGGATGCATGTGTTAGATTGGGAGAATATAAGGAGAATAATAATAAAGTAACTACATAATGATCCATATTCAAGACATCCAGGAGTAACTAAGCTCATGGTAGAGCTTAGACCATTTTATTTCTAAAAGAGAATCAAGAAAGATGTAGCAAACTTTGTGTCATGTTGTTTGGATTGTTAGCAAGTGAAAGCTGAACATGCTCACCATATGGATTGTTATACCCACATGACATACCAAAATGGAAATGGAAGGTGATCAGTATGGACTTTGTCTAAGAATTACCATTGTCATAAAATAAGCATGCCGTGATCTTAGTTATAATTGATAAACTAATCAAAGTATCACATTTTATACCAGGCAATTTGACAGATGACACACCAACTCTTGTGAAGATATTTGTAAAAGAAGTGTATCAATTACATGGATTTATAGAGAAGATCATATCATATCATGATCTAAGAATGACTTCTATAATTTGGTTAACTCTAAACTCAACCTTGGGTATGCAATTAAACTTTAATAGTGCATATTACCCATAGACTGATAGTCAAACTAAGTTATTTAATTAGGTGTTAGAGGATCTTATTCATATGTATTACATGGATCAACAATAAAAGTGGGAAGAATACATTTCATTAGTTGAGTTTGCATATAATAACTCATACTAATCTACTTTGAAGATGGCTAATTTACCTAATTATCCATAGATTGTCATGGTTGTTAAATTGATTTGATACCTTTTAACTAAAATATAAGTCATATGCTGATATGGGATAGTTGTATGTTATTTAGATTTCATGATTTTATTACCATGAGTTGGATATATTGTGAATTCTATACATTATGATTCTATTAATTATTATTACAACATTTTTTTATGATACATCATGATATATATATATATATATATATATATATATATATCATGATGTATCAGGCTAACTACTTTCTTGCATGAGTTGGATGTAGGAGAGTTCATCCCTTAGAGCATGATAGAGGGAGAGCATCATTAAAGATGGTGACATATATGAATATGTAGAGGGATGATAGAGGAACTACTAAAACCCATGCACACACCATATTAGTTAATACATGTTATATGCATTGCGTGAATTATTTGAGTTAATATGTTTTTAATGTCATTTGCTTTGGATACTATATTTCTTATGATCATCATATGTTTTTAATTTTAGTACTTATATATGAGATAAATCTTGTGTATGATTGCATTGTGTATATTTTACATAGACTTAGTGTATAATGTTATAGTATAACTATATTATGTTATTGTACTCATGTTGTTTATGATTATGGGAATATAAATCGATGTGGATGATATCTAGTTACTATTATATATAAACTAAAAAAAATGTCTTTGAAATGTTTTAGAACATTAATTATTATCATTTATATTTGAGAATATGGATACACGCTTGAAGGTAAGAAGATAACAAAAGACATATATAGTTTATAAAAAATAGTAATAAAGTGACAATTATATTAATAGAACACTTTTATGGGTAGGTACTAATTATCCAATTTATATTTTGAATAAAATGATATTATCACTTTATTGATTAGTTACAATATTATTTAAAAATCATGATATTGTTTATATTTACAGGAATTTTGTAAAGATTATATTATAACCTAAGATCTAAGCCTAATCTTGTTTCCATGTATAGACTATGTTGAAATAGAAGTAATATTTATCATTTGTTAATAATGTTTTAAGTGGACTTTTAGAGTGAATTACTCGGGCATGCAACATATTATTTAACATGCAAGGTCTTTTAAATTAATATAATAATAACTAAATAATTAGGGGAGATTTGAGTCATAAATTTAGGGTTTTTTTGGTATGGTTAACAAAAGTTAGCTGTGAGATTAGTGGAAAATTGAAATGTAATGAGGATTTTTCATGGACTACGAGCTAGGAGTGAACAGGGTCATGAAAATCTTATGGTAATAATAATATGATAAGAGCCAAGTCATGGAGGAGAAGAGGAAATGATGAAAGGAGGATAAATATAGTATAAAGTAAGGAAGAGAAAGAATATATAGGTTCATTCTATTTTAGACTGGAAATAACTTAAGAGGTTAGTGAAGTAATTACTTTCATTTGATTATATAATTACTATTTATGGTTTGGATTATTAGGGTTTTGAAAATGTATAAATATTTTATTGAGAATGTAGGCTTCACCTTGTGGATGGCTCGACCATCCACAAAACTAAGCCATATAACTTTTAAAACCCTAAGACTAAAAATAAATTTGATTTGGTGTTAATCCATTAGGGTAAATTGAATGTAGTTGTTTGACAATACAATTCCCTAGCTTAAGATAGAACCTTAGGCCATTAACAATTCTATATACATATATAGATTGAGTATTGGAACTTCATACATACATACATACATACATACATACATACATATATATATATATATATATATATATATATATATATATATTATACATTCAAAATTAAATATATTCATATATATTTATATACTCATATAGATAAAATCAACCTTATGAGTATATAACTATATATCTATATATATTTATATTCAGTTATGAAGAGAAACAACATTTAGGTCATAAGTTTTGATTTAGATAAAACTGATACAAAAGGACTTTAAAAGGGTTAAAGGGGATTTTGGTTTTCTATTGATTCTTTTGGTTTGTGTGTGTGTGTGTATGGACTGTCATTTGATTTAATTACATACACATGGGGATTGTGTGTGTGCATTAAGTCATTTAGAAATGGTGAATGTTTACATATACCTAAGTTGGCTATGTGTGTTTAAGTTATTTGTGAATAGAAAATATTCATATATACTTATGTCGACTATGTTTTAAAGTTATATTTGAAAAATGAATATATATATATATATATATATATATATATATATATATATATATATATAGAGAGAGAGAGAGAGAGAGATATGTATATGTGTCAGCTATGTCTTATCATTTGAGATGTAGTATGTTAGAGATTGTGTACATATACATACACAAAGTAGTGATTATAAACTAGAATGAGTTAATGATATAGACTGTATTTGAACATGGTATACACATATATACATATGACTATTTTTACTCAAACAAGATTGATATACATATATATACTTTATATATATATATATATATATATATATATATATATATATCAAATATAAGAGTTTATAAATTTATGCCTTTAGTCATATATCAGGAAACACTACGAGCTTATACCTTAATGGACTGTGCATATTTGTTATAAATAGAGAGTATGGACAAAGTTATATGGATTGGTTGGGAGAAATAAATATATAGTGTATTTAGTTTATAAATAGTAAACACATGAATAAAAATGAGCCAAAGTGGAATTATATTTGTTAATCATTAAGATTTATTTGAAAATATACACAATTATGTTAAGGCTTGTAGATTTTATATTAAATATAGTTGATATTTTGATACATAGTAAAGGGACTTAAATTGGGAGAAAAGTTAGGAACTTTTTTAGCAATAAATATGAGCCTAAAATATTGAATTATATCTCTTATGTTATTATAGAGAAATAAATACAATGGGATAGTTGAGACACTTTTTGATTCTTGAAACCTTTCTCATGAAAAGTTATTAGTCATTGAAACATTAAAGTTTAAAAAGAATAATGAAAAACACTGTTGTGGGTTACAAATATATATATATATATATATATATATATATATATATATATATATATATATATATATATATATATATATATATATATATATATATATATATATATAATGGGATATGTAATACACTAATACATAAATATACAAAATATACCTATAAGAGAAGTTAGGCTCTCATATACATATATAACCTATATTTATATAATAGGAAAAGTGCCTATAATTATAGAATGTGACCAGTCAAGTAGGTCATAAAATCCCAAAGGATAGGTAACTATAATTATACACATGAAACCTAAGTTCATAAATGAAATAATATGTGTTTATTTATGAGTTTATTGGTCTTCTTTATTAATTATGATTGTTGGTTTGTAAATGAGTAATATGAATAATATACCAAGATATTGATAGTTGTCAACATTTGAATTTACTCTAAGATTTTAGGAATGCAGTCTAAGTTTTTATTTTAACCATTTGGTAAAATAAAATTATTTATTATGCAAATTTTTATTATATTGAATAATATTGTAGAGATTCATTCATACGTTTGATGAATTAAATGCATGTATTATGATTATTTTAGTAATTAGCATGTGTTTATACTTGTTAGTAGAAATAATTTGTATGAATTTTTTAGTTATATTAATGTTAACCAAATCTCACATCACTGGTAATAACTAAGTAGTGAGACAAACTTCATTAGCTTAGTTAACATCACTGATGCTAGATGAAGGTAATCTAATCAAGTGGTGTGTATGAATTTGACTGATCCTTGAGATCAATAGCTATTGGAAAAATTTAGCCAAAGTAATGTTTATCTATATATATATTTATATATATTATCATTTTAGATTTACATGTTTGTGTGATATCATGTTATAACATATTTTGTTTATAGTACACATCATGTAGTAGAAATCTTACATCACACAGATACTAGCATGTCTCTCTAGATTCCCACACTGTCACTATTTACCCATCCATGAAGGGAAGGCCATTCCATATTTGGGGGATTGTGTAGGGGATAAATGGTATGCCATTGGTGTGTAAAAGTTATTGAATGATGCTCTTCCTCCCCATTGTAGTACTTATTAGAGACTACACTTGAGATTATCAGAGATAATGAAGTTTGAGTGACTCATGCTCAGTGTATCATTGTATCTATTATTGTATTTACATTAAGACATAATGTTGATTGAAAATGTAATTTATTAATCAATATACATTGACATCAATGGCTATATTATTATAATATTTGAGGTTGGATTTTATTATTTCCTTATGCATTTATGTTTTGTAACTTGTGATACTAGTGATCAGTAACTGTTAAATGTTACATGTTTACTTTATATAACATACTTATTTAGTATGATTAGATAAACAATTAGATTATCATGGTGTAATGTAATGAAACAATGTGTGGAAGATTTTTTTATTATGTTATTCTAGTAAATCCCAGTGGGGATGTTACATCACGTGTTGTTATAGTGTTTACTATTAAGTGTCTTACACAATTGAAGCTTCTTATCAAAGACAAAATGTGTTGTACACACTCAAGTTTTTATTTATCCTTTACTTTAACAATTTTAATGCTAAAATAAAAGGGGGGAGGAAATGGAGATACCTAAATTTGGTCATAGGTACTTGACAATGTTAATTCTTGACACATCTTAAACTACTTAACATCCACAACTCTTAGTTACCATTACTCTAAGACATTTATCTATATATGTGATGGATCCTATATTTGTCATCACTATTACACAAAAAATTCTAATTCAAATGATCAAACTAATTAATACTACCTTTAGAGTGTCTTTAGCTTAGGACAATTATCCTTGATTCTCTAGGACAAGTTTGTACTAAGCAAATTGGTTCGTCACTATAGACTTGTCCACCTAGTGTGGCCTCATCCCACGTTAGTTAATGCCTAGTTTAATTTTTAATATATATTTTTGTGTATTCCCACATGTTTCATGTGGTTTGCTAAAGGAAATTATCAAAAGGTTTCACTATATAATTAAATTAAAACCTCATCTCAAAGGTACTTAACTCTTAGCTTGGCACTATCTATTGAACAATTATACATCATTCCACATTGAGTAAATCTACCCTATTATTCCCAAATTCAAGATATTTCACACATATCAATCACAAGACAAGTCTAAATATTATCAAATGAAGTCAAAATTTATCATTATCGAGTATCAATGCCATATTTATAGATGCATACATATAGTCAAGGATAATAATTGCATAATCCCTCTAAATGGGACAACTACATGTGGCTTAATTGCCTCTTCATAGTAACTAGATACATAGGCAATAATAAATCATCAAGGGGTGATTAGGGTTAGATCATCTAATGACACTCTATTTAATCTTGTATATTTTCATAAGTGTAAAATTAAAGAATATCAGAATTCTAAAGATGTACAATAATCAACAATTATGATTCTGACAAATGTTAAATATGGAAAATTACTTATTTTATAAAATCACTAGAAATAAAACAACTTAGGTCAAACTAAGATCTTTGTTGATTTTTATAACTATCTGATAGTGAAAATGATTGAAAGATATGTTTATATAGTTTTAGGAATGGGCACATGTTAAAAAATAGAATCCTGATAGGTTCATTATAAGTGGATAAAAATGCAGTTCATTCAAGTCCATTGATAACAAACTTGAACCATTTGAATATGATAAATGAATGACATGAAAATACAAATAAAGTATAATTATGAGTGTTACATATTAGATATAAAAGCAAATAATACTCCTAGACATGACCATTGTAAGTGGACAACATAGTGTGTTTGAGTTCATTGATTACAGACATGTTTTGGTTAAATATGAAACCAAACTAATTATTTAATTACCTAAATTTTCATTAATTAGAGTTATTAATGAATTTTTAGACCTCAAATATCATGTAAAGCACCTAAAATGACAAAACCATAGTTTCCTACACATAAACAAAATTAGAATCAATAAGGGGTGTCAAGCAAAAAGGATTGAGCTGCACTGACCTTGGCCGATCCTCATTAAATGACCAAGAACTAAAATAAATTTCTAATAATCTGAAGAAGAATTAAACTTAAATGTATTTCTCCTCCATATGTGTGTGTGTGGAATGGTGATTATAAGTATAGATGATCCTTTTCTTATTTTACCCTTGGCACAAGTATGCAAATGAGAATTAAGCCTTGAATATAGCTTCAACATACCTATATATAGAACATGAAAATATTTTAATAGATTTTAAGAGTTAGGAGGACCATCCTTAATGCCTTGGAGTAGCCTTGTATTTATAATTTTTTTGATTGTTAATTAGGGACCTATTGGTTCACAAAATCTAACCCAAGATAAGACCCAACTGATAAAAATAAGAATTAAATGAAATGTAACTCAAACGAAGTTTAAAAAAATTATGCTCAAATAATTCCATGCTAAGTGGATATGGCTATAGGTCAGTCTTGTCCATATACCATATACTTATTTAGAAGGATAATGAAATAAAATAATAGATCCTCATGAAAAAATGGAGATATGACTAACCAATAGACAAATTCATAGATAATAATAGAGAAAACACACAAGTAGAGTGTGCCAATAGATACCTTATTCACTGTCAACAGTTTATGCATATAAAATTATAATTAATGACATAAAGGACAAGCTTGTATAAAATTTTGGTTTTACATTTTTCCCCTTTTATTATAATAATTACATTTTTAGAGTAAGGAAAGAATAAAACGCAAGTGTGTAGACACACTTTGTCACATGGCTTATAATTATTATTGTGCAAGATACATCATGGAAAATTTTGCATTAAGAAATGTAGTAGTAATGTCCATATAAAAAATATGAAATCTTGATTTTGAAATTTGAAAAGGTAAAGACCAATGATAGAGTACATCTATATATGTGTTTCATGATACTAGTTGTGGGTAATGCCCATGTTGTGCTGAGTGGAAAGAGGATGTTTTTGGTATTATTTATTTCTTGCTAAGAAAATGAACAGTACCTTGAGTGGAAAAGGGAGAGTAAATATGTTGTCAGGTGTCATTGTACCCATGATCATATTGACTTAAGTAAATAAACTAACCTTGATCCTATATTATAGGACTAGAGGCTGGAGAAAACATGCCCATTAATGAAGCACTTTGGAGAGAGTAATTGCTTATGATGAATTATTGATGAGTTGAGAGTGATCAAGTCTCAAATTTTTATTTAAATAATCAAGCTCATGCATTTTAAATATGCATTACTATGACTCTTATGAATTGGGAAAATTACTTCATTTACTAACCCCAAAAAAAGGTGGAACCACAATGGGTTTGCTAGAAGTGATGGCAAGGTTGTTGAATGTCACTATAATCAAACATACATTACCAACAAGGGAAGATGGAATAACATAAAGGGCATTCACTAGAATTAATTCCAAGGCTGTTAAGTATCATTGAGACTTGACATACATTACTTGCAATAAATTAATTCACATGGCAACAAATGGATCTAGGTTCTATTTTTCATAATCGAAAGAGAATGAAGAATATTCATGCCCCCACCATGACCACATTACTCATAATAATTAATTAAAATAAATATTTACGTTTGAAATTTGAAATTTTACATTTGAAACTATGCATGAATAAGTATCATGCTTTAAAAAATTGAATTTTCCACTTTGATCTTTGAAAAAATGTGCATGAACAAGCATCATGTCTTCTAACATTTAAAATTTTCCAAGATGACATAGAATGATATGTGTCTATATACTTAATTATAAACATATTTTCAACCTATAACTTTAATATTTAAATTATTTTGCATATGTCCATGTGTATGTATTCAAGCGTGCATAAATCTATGCTTGTTTTCCTAGAAAAGTTAGTACATATGTAATCATATGCCCCCAAAATTTGTATCGATGTGAAAATATATGTTATATGTTTGCTTTATAAATTATTTGAATCTTTGAAAAACTTGTACTTTGTTGTAGAATCTAATTTTGTATTATTTTGATATTTGTATTTTATATTTAATTTGATTTGAGTGCACCTGTATGTTACTATGTATTTTGTATTATGTGACTATTCTAATTTTTGCATAATGTGTTGATATTTTATTTGTGATAAGCCCAATATATACCCCCTTGTGATGTAAGGAATGAAATAATCGAATGCGTTATATCAAAATAATCAAATATATGTTTGGTAATAAATTTTAGAGAATTAGCATTTATTTGATTAAATATTAATTGACTTTTTTATTGTTTTGATATATTAGTATTTTAACCATTTATAAGCGAATCATTATATCGTGATGAATATTGTATTTTAAAATTTGTCGAGGACCGAAGAATATGCAAGAGATTCTATAAACAGGCAAGTAAGTGTATTTTTTTTTGAAAAGGTTGATTGATGTAATGAAAATATTTCCATGTGGAAGAACACAATGCATGTGTTCCTATGAAACATATGAAATATATTTTGATATGTATTTTTTGAGATATCATGTGTGCAACTTTGGGAAAATTAGTTATAAAGGTTTTTATTTTTTTAAAAAGAAAAATTCAACCCATATAAATAGGTTGTTAAAAAAATAAATTTAATTCATTTGCATATTGAGATTTTGTAATTTTTGGGATTTAAGATAGATAAAATGCAATAGAGTAGAATGCTTGGATTGAAATAGTTTAAGCAGGTCAAGGCCAACTTGCAGTGTAAGGACGCCCCTTGGTAATTCAAAAAAATCAATTTTTCACATACGTAAACTTTAAATTTTTATTAATTTTTATGTATTTGGCATTGAATTTCATGCATTGTTAGTTGTGTCACCTTGGAACCAGTCCTATCTAGGCCTTTCTAGAGTTTTCCTATTTGAGTATAAACTTATCTTCTTAGGTGCAGACCTATCTACATACCTATTTGCTTGATAATGGTTGTGACTATGGAAAATTTAGTAATTTAGTAGTTGTTATGATTTGAATTTTTTGATCAAATTTGTATGTGTTTTAGACAAATTTGGGAAACTAAGATTTAATTACCTAAATGTGATAAAATATTACGTAAAAAAAAATGCTAAAAATATGCAATACATGACAAACTTATTTTTAACTTGCTAAATTTATAAATATGCTAAAAGGGGGAAGTACCAAACAAATACAAATTAGCTAGAAAATCATAATGCAAGACTATTACTAAGACTAAAATTAAATGTATGGTGTAGATTATATTTATGGATTATATAACACCTCAATCTTGTACATGTGGAAAACTTAGACCTTGGCTATTCTTTTCAGTTCTATACCTTTCCCACTTTTGCAAGTCTTTCATCTACTCTATCTTGTGCCCCTTGACCTATATCTCTTAGTCTGACTAGTCTTATGTTGATGACCCAAGCCTTCTATCTTTCCCATAATTCTTAAAATGTACTTATCTTCCATCCATATAGGTTCTAAACATGTACCTACTTTCCTGCTCCATGAACACTAATGTTTGAGATATACAATAGCATCAATGTTAGTGTCCTGACCTGATGCAAGTGTATAGTGCCCTAAAGTCTTATAATTTGTAAATGAAACATATCCTAATGGTTGGCCTAAGTGATTTAATGCAAGTTATTAATCCAAAGGGATTAGTATAAATATAAGATTAACTCTCATTCATTCTTCACCTAGAAAAAAAGACCAAAGAGACCAAGGAAACTTATCAAAATAACTCTATCAAGCATTCAATTGAACAAAGTTTACCTACTTCCACACTAGTTATAGGTAAAATAGATCTATAGGTTTCAATTAATAAAGGAGTATCCCAAGATCTTGAATTTCCAAGTACCAAGGTAGGTCACTATTGTACTTGATTTGCACATATTATATGATTCACACACAAGCCACAATGTAGGGGAGAACTACATGAGTCTAAGGTCCTATTATAGAGTATAAGATATGTAGGTAACACCCTATGATAGTGATGTATTTTGGGTCAACTCAACACTACATGCCGATTAACCCATTTCCCCCTAAGGTCATTATGAAGATGAAAAACTAAGGTTTTACCATTTTACATGGAGTGATAGTCTATGACCTAGATATAAATGCACTAGAGTGAAGGAAAATACAAACCCAAAATCATCTAGGTTATCACATCCTTTTATAATAGATATTCTATACAAGACACTTTCATTGAACCTAGACACTAATGTTGATGCAATTATCCCAGGCTAATGCTAGTGTTTAGAGTTATAAAAGCATTAGATCTAGAATCTGACAACTATTTTAGAACCATCTTCTAGTCTACTTCTTACTTGTTCCAAATCAAGAAATACATTATCATAAAAACAAGCTAAGTACATTACTTATTTGTCATTTTCATATCTAGAATAATTGCATAATTCATATTTAGACTATACTCAGCATAATAAATTTAGTATATGCCTATATCTGAGTCTAACATCTAATTGACCTAATATATATTTAATTATCAACCTTATGACATTTAATTTCTATATACTATTTTAATTAAATATAGAGTTAATAATAATATCACCTTAGATTCTAATTTTAGGGTTTAACATTTAGTGAACCTGATCTTTAAACACCAAACCCTAGGTCACTTATGGTTTATTGTTTTTTTCCATTGATGATCTCTGATTATCATAAAATATGTGCAACATGGATGTATCTATCACCTATTTTGGATTCCAATATGTCAAGTTATGGTTTGATACATTACTTACATTTTCAAATATTATAATCAAATTCATGCCAATAATGAGAGGGTTTTAAAGTGAAAACAATACTTAATCTCTCTTAAAAATTCATTTTGCAATGTTATAGAGCCAATATCTAGATGCCAATGTGCATACTCTCAACCATTTATCCTACCTAGATCTTATTCAATTGAAAACTACAATCTTTCACCCATTATTCACCCACTACTTTTATTGGATGTTGTGGTCCATTTTGTTACTACTCGAAGAGGTAAAATTACTCAACCCACTCCAACACATGTTAATATACATCAAGTGCCACCTAAACCTAAGATTATAATAAAATGTAAGGGATATACTATTATTGACCAATTGAATAATACACATGCTAATATTTCAATCCTTGAGATCCTAAAGCAATCTTCTATTTAAAGGATATCTTATATGAAGCATTATGTGAAACACAAGTTCCAACAATATTGATCTTTCTTATTTTATGGATATTATTAAAGATCTAAAGAAAAATGCCAAACTTATTGCCTTCGATCCAATAGATTTACCATCTAAAGATACTATTGACCAAAATTTGCCTTTGTTCATACAAGTAACCATGCAAAATAAAGGCATTAAAAGGGTACTCATTGATAATGGATCAGGCTTAAACATTTGTGGCATAAAATTTATAACTACAATGGGTATAAACACCAATATTATTCATAAAACAATTCTACACATAAAAGGGTTTAATAATTCACATAGCCCTCTAATTGGTCAAATCACATTATATGTAACATTGAAAAACAAAATCATTTCCTCTACTTTTTAGGTCATGTTTCAATCATTACTTTATAATTTATTTTTGGGTAGACCTTGGATACATGTCATAGAAGCTATCCCATTGACACTTCATTGATATATAGAATCATACATGATGGTACCCTATTATCCATGACCACTGATGATGATCTCTTTAAATTTTACAAAATGATATATTCTAAAATTGAGGGCATTCCTACAATGGTACCACCTCAATAATGCATACCTCTTAAGTATATTCACACATATGAAATAGGTGAGTCAAGTATAATGAATCCTTTGTCTCCAAATATAAATAAGGCACAACATCCTAAAGTGCATATAAAAGTACATAAATAGAATGAACCATTACCAAAAATGCCAATATAAACAAAAGAGTCCCCAACATTTGAACTTCTTGTACTAGTCAACACTAAGCAAAAAGATGGCCACATATCAGATTATTATGACAATGATGATGATACAATTTATGATATGAATGATGAAAAAATGAAAAATTTAAATTTTGACCCACTAGAGCACCTATCACAAAACCTATTCAAACCCATGAGTCTTGGTACATATAAACTAAACCCACTTGTAGAAAATATAGAGCTAAATCTAGATAGGGGGAAAATAAAACTAACAGACAAGCATGTAAATGCTTGTTATTCTATTTATCTCATTTGTTTAAAATCACTGAGTCAACCTTATAAGGTCCAAATTCAAATACATCATGTGAATAATGTGGAGTTTTCTCAAAAATATTTACCCTAGCTGCTACAGATTACAACAAAACATGATTTCATCGATACTATCTTATCTTTGTTACTTGAGCATATAATGATTTATTTATCTTATACTAGGCACATATCAAGTAGTAGACTACTACCTATAAATGGAGTACCATATTTAAATTACCATTGGATCATTGGACATACTACCAATCAAATGTGTGGCATTGAAAAATCTAATCCAGTAATATAAGATTGAAGGATGCATATGCAATGTGTCCATAATAGGTAAAATGAAAAATAATTATTATCTTTCAAAAGATAAATACACCCCAAAATGACAAAATAATGAATATTTAATGATTTATACTAATATTAATAGGGTATATTACCACCATATTGGGTTTGATCCAAACAATAAGGATACAACTTGTGGGACTAAATTTATTACACGATTAGGACATATTATAAATGAACTAGTATATTATCCCTTGGGTCATAAATATAAAGGATACATTTAGTTACCCATTATTTTTGGCCCATGTGTTGAAGCTTCAAGTATATGGGTATTAACACATGAACCACATTTGAAACTAAACTTTGGACAACATTGGCTAGTTGAGTGGAACACTAATCTAAATATTATAAACATGTGTGTAAAATTTCATAATATGGGTATAAAGATTTGCATACAACATGATGGACATGATTATTTTCCTGTACCATCATCTTCAAGCAAACCATTACACAAAAACATTGAAGTGTTAGAATTGAATCAATATAAAAAAAACTTAAAATACTTTACAGGTGACCTTACACCTTTTAATGAAGAGGACCTACTTGATTAAACCTATTTCAAAAATTCCAAAAATACCAATAAAATAAAAAACATTAAAAAAATCCAAAAACATTTTTGGCACCTAAATGTTCTACTAGTTCCTTGACATATATGTATTAGTTCCATGTTGATGGATGGCATATTCAATTTCTCTTACATACATATGTATGTCACACTTCTACTTGAGTGTGATATAGGCATACACAAATACATGATCTATTCCTATTTTAGATGTTGGGCCTTCCCTCTACTCATGTCATGAAAACATTGGGGGCATCTATTTCTTTGATATTAATACACACAAGTTATATGGTTTGATGATAACATTTCATTATCATGTTTGAGCTTACATATGTACTTACACATGCCTTTATCAATGATTATATCTTACACAAGGTACTTGATAAGCTATACACTTGACATTTTTTCCTAATACATTTGATCCATGGGATACTATGACATGTTTATATTGGTTGCTTATGCTTTAATTTATGCACTTCTTTGAGTGCCTTGTCTTGTTATTTTCTTGATTTTTTGAGCATTTGAATATGCTCATTTGCATACAGACCCCATGCTTATGTATGATTTCTTTAAAATTTGAATATGTCATTATTTTTTGTATAGATATTTGAACATGTCATTTTTGACTTTAGGGACATTTAACTAACTCATGTCCCTTTGATTGTGTGGAATTTGAATATTCCCCTTGTTGATAATCTTTTTGGACCATTGCTTTTTGACTTGATTTTGAGTGCTCTTATGTGTGTGCTTATTTGCTTGTTGATCTTGTACTATTACTATCTAAATGTTTCCATGATCTTTATCATGCATCTTAGGCCTACATTTTATCACATTGGTTCTATATTATTTAATGATACATTTACCTAGATATGTTCCCTTTTATATGTTACATGGTTACATTCATATATTATATAGTTCTCTTATTCTTTTGAGGTAAGGTAACTACCACTTATTATCTTTACATCATCTCAAAAGGGGGTAATATTTATGGGGGCATGACATAGAGGCATGTTTTCCACACTCTGAATAATTTCTATTTTCAATGGGGGCTTGCTTTGGAAGCATGATATCCACACTCATTCAATATATGGTACTTATATCAAATTTTAGACTCAGTGGGGTCATAATTTGGAAGCATTTTCTCCACACTCATTAAATATATGGCACTTATATCAGTTTTTAGATTTAATGGGGTCATGTCATATGGGCATGGCTTCCACACATTCATAGTTCCTAGATTTATTGGGGGCATGCTTTGGAAGCATGCTCTCTATACCTATTTAATATTCAACATCTCCAATTATAGTGAGGGCACATTTTGGAAACATGTCCTCAAAATTAGTAATTATATCAACTTTTAAATGTCTCCATATATAGTGGGGACATGCTTTGGAAGCATGTCCTCCACACTTACATAGTTTTTTGAATCGGCCAAATCACACAGTTATATGATTCAGATTCATAGTTGTGGTAGAATTCTATACATTGGTACTATTGTTATACCTATTTTAAGCATGAGACATATATAAGGTGTATATGTTATACAATTTGTGCCTACTATTTAAAAATCCAAATTAGTTTCAAATTTTAAAACTCTTTTATGGACTATTACCACATCATGGACTTTTTTCATATTGATACTTTGCAGACTTTTATAGACTTTATTAATCCAATCAACTATAGTAGTTGGTTTGATTTTTGGTATGGTTGAGCTAATAAAATCACTCAATCTTACCAAGTTTTTAGGTTTGACATGATTGTATCATCCAACCTCACCAGATTAAGAGTATCATTGGGTTACATGATTAAACTAATCTCAACCATCAAGTTGCAACTCATTTTTGATCTAAATTTAGGGGTATTGCCTTTCAATATCTCTCTCTATATATATATCTCTTTGGATATATGCATTTTAAATATTTATCTATATTTTTATTAATATCAGTTTCATAGCCTTAAAGTGATACATATTTTTAAAAATAACTTACGAATAGGCAATGTAGTTACATTGACACATAGGTGTACTCTTAAACCTTACTATTTTAATTCCAATCTATTTGAAGTACTTTAAATCCTAAATTATATGGATTTATTACACACTGTAACATGGTCTTAGTTGCATGTTAATCACTAATCAAGCATTCAAGTTTGGTGAATGTAAATACAAGGTGTATATACAAATCTATGTATGCATTTGTTTCCTTTAAACTAGTAATTTAATTACTAGATTAAAGGGGGGAAAATGTAGATGATATTTATGGATTACATACCACCTCAGTCTTCTACATGTGGTAAACTCAGACCTTGGATATTATTATTAGTTCTATACCTTTCCCACTTCTAAAATTCTTTCATCTACTCTATCTTGTGCACCTTGGCCTATATCTCTTAGTCTGATTAGTCTTATGTTGATGACCCATGCCTTATAAATTTTACATAATGATTAAAATGTACTTATTTTCAATATCTACAAGTTCTAAACATGTACCTGCTTTCTTGATTCCTAGACACTAATGTCTGGGACAAACACTAGCATCAACATTAGAGTCCTAACCTAACACAAGTGTTCAATGCCTTAAAGTCATCCAATTTGTAAATAAAACATATCCTAATGGTAGACTCAAGTGATTTAATACAAGTTATTATTCCTAAAGGATTGATATAAATATAATATCAACCCTCATTCATTCCTCACTTAGAAAAAATGACCAAAGAGACCAAGACAACTTATCAAAATCACTCTATCAAGCATTAAATTAAATAAAAATTCCTTATTTCCATACTAGTCATAAGTACAACACATATATAGGTCTAAATTACTAAATGAGTATCCCAAGATCTTGATTTGACAAGTTACAAAGTAGGTCATTATTATACTTACTTTACACATATTATATGACTCACATAAATCCAACATGTAAGGGATAACTATATGAGTTTGAGGCCCTATTATAGAGTATAAGCTATGTAGGCATTACCCTATGATAATAGGGTCTTTGGGGTCAGCTCGACACCATGTGCCCACTAACCCATTTTCCCCTAAGGTCACTATAAACATGGAAAACAAGGGTTTTACCATTTCACAAGGAGTGATGCTCCATGACTTAGATATAAATGCACCAAAGTGAAAATGAAGACAAATACAAAATCATCTAAGTAGTTGCATACTTTTATAGAAGATATTCTATATAGTAAACTTACATCAAAGCTAGATACTAGTGTTGACGTAACCATCCCAGGCTAACACTAGTGTCTAGAGCTCTAAAAGCATCAGATCTAGAATCTGATGACTATTTTAGAATAATTTTCCAATTTTCTTCATACCTATTCTAGATCCATAACTATATTATTATTAGAACAAGATAAATACATCACTTCTTTTTCATTTCCATATCTAGTATAGTTTTACATTCCATATTTAAACTATACTTAGCATAATAAGTTTAGTGTATGCCTATATCTATGTTTAACATCTAATTGACTTGCTATAGATATAATTATCACCCATTTGACATTTAATTTTTATACACCATTTTAATAAAATCTAGGGTTAATAATAAGATCACCTTATATTTTTATTTTAGGGTTAAACATATGGCTATGTTGACTGAATGTGGATCTAAAATAGGGTTTTTTTGGATCTCTAGATAAAGCCACTAGATATGGACAAGGGTAAAGTGTATTGGTGTCCTTAAGGAATGAAAATGTCCTATAGGTGTTATATATCTAAAAATATTATGATAGGTTCACATTCATCTATGTGTTATATTTGACTGTGTGGGAGCCTTTGATCTATCATGAAAACCACAAAATTTCTTTTTCTTCACTTGTAAACCTAACTCATTAGACAAAGAGGGTAACTACAATCATAGGATAAAAAGGGTTAGTGTTTGAATTTGTGACTCACCTCAACAACCCATATGTTGAGCATTGACTACATACCAATACTTTGATGAGGGATCAAACTCCATATAGTTCTCTCATGTTATGGTGGTGTGTCTGATAAAAATGGTGCAAAATGCTAAATGTTGATGTTATCTTTGTGTGATTAATTGATTTAATAATTAATTATGATCTTAGAGGTGTATGAAGACTTAACATAGGGATACGTTGGTTGTGTGGACTCTGAAATGGGAAAAATAGATGATTTTATCTCAATATATAGTCAGATGTTATAGTGTTTTTCCATGTGTGTACCTATTTTGTGCAAAATGGTTTGAAATGTGGATTAATAGTGGTATTTTTGGAATTAATTTGGATGGGTCTTGCTAAAATTATGAGATAAACCATTACATGAATTTAAATTTAAGAAAGAAGTCATTATTATTGAGAGGATGTTGCCAATAGAACTAGACATTTTTAGGGAACATGATTGTCCAAATAGGATGGCCTTGTTTAGAGGGATTGAATAGCTAAATTGAAAGTGTGAATCAATCTCAAATTGATCTTAGGTTGTTTAAATTTTTTTTTAGGGATATTTTGATATCATTAGTTTCTTTTTGGAATGGGTCATCCATAATATGAGTGAAGGAAGGACAATCAAGGACTATGAAATGAGGTATGAGCTAAGTGCATAAATAAGTCGTCACACATGCTTTTTTTAGTAATAAATGTTAATTTATGTGTCTAAATTTACATATTTTTTATTCTATTAATGTGATGAATTGAAAGTAATAGAGTAAAAGGAAAAATTTGTACCTAATCTTTCCTTTAAAGAATAGTCTTGAATGTAGGCCACAACATTGAACTATACTTCATGAAAACTTGCAATGAAACATGTATAAATAAATAATCACTTAAAATGGAAATATGAAAGTAAAAGATAATAAAATTATAGATATAATAACAAGGAATGAATATACCTGATTAGGTATGCAAACCATTATGTTATATAATACAAAAAGTTTAACTATAAAGGGTAAGACCCTAAGAGATTTCATTTTTGTTAGAAAGCTTGGATTGGAATGTGCATGCCACAATCCTCATCAATAGAAAGTGTGATTAATAACTCAAGGTGTGCTTGAATCCATCATTTCATACCCAAAGTAGTAGAATAGCTTGAAATCCTTGTATGAATTACAATGAATCATTCTAGTGTAAAGCTAATGTGAAAAGGTGAATCAACTGCTGTAAACATAATAAGATTAATTTCTAGTGCAAAAATAGTGAAAAACTAGTACAATTTTGGTCTAGTGTATCCAACATGGAAAATGACAAGCATTACCATTCCATCTATGGAACTGATGTGAAACTTGAGCAAGGAGGTAGTCATATGCTGTACACATTCCCCCAATATGATATCAAGGTGTATATGGATTCTAAAAATAAGTAATATGTAATTTTTTGAGAAAAATATTTGTGCAAATTATGGAACACTTGTTGCACATTATTACCTCATTCTGAGTAAAATCTTAGACAAGCTTGAGTATTTATATGGAACTATGACTGGGTACCTATCAAGACCAATTCAAAACTAAGATTTTGAGAATTTTTGAAAATGACTATTTTCCACTTATTGGGATAACACCACACTATTTTGGACATGGTTGACTTTAATCCTTATCCAAATGGGTGATATTGTCTAAAATTAATTTTTAGGTGATTTTGTGTATGTAATGTGATCTAATATGTAAACTTTGAAAAATCATGTCTGTATACTGGATTGTTACAACTTAGTCTCTAAGACAAGCCATTATGTGTGCCTCCTCTTTTAAGGTGAGCTGTGAAGCTTACACAATAATTTAGCTTGAAATAAAAATTTATGTAAAATATGTTATGAAAAATATGGAACTATGAATAGTAATGAGAACATGAATGACATGGCATTATAATATATATTGAGCAAGTTAGTAATGTAAGATGCATGTGTGAACAAACATATATAATGACAATGTAAATATATATGTTAGAAATTAGGCATGTAGATAAGTGATCACAATTAAGTACTAAAATTTGAATAGAATTACTTAGGGAGGGATGCATTATATCCATCATGGGATTGAAAGGCTGAAAAGATGCATGCTATCCATCATGGTACCAAAGACTAAGTAAACTAAGTAAACAACTATCATGGCCATGATGCACACATACAAAGAGTACATGCAAAGCACAAAAATCACATAATAGAATGTCAAGGGGCCATATACAAGGGACATGTTAAAATGTCATTGACACACATAGACACATATAATGAAGGCTTTGAGATGCAGACAAGGATATGTTTAAATGTCCATAATCTAAGCAAGGAATACACACAAGACATGAAACCTAGAAGAAAACACACAAATCATACATGAGTGAATGTAATTGATCAACATAAGTAATTTGTAACACTAGTATATTCAATAAATTAGGTAACTATTAATATATCAATGTGTAATAAGTGAGAAATATCGATATATTTTATGTAGTGTAAAGAATTGGGTATGAACAAGAATGGATAGCTATGTATGAGATACTCCTAGTGAGATTTTTGATGTATAGATAAGTTGTAAGAGGCCTGTGTCTCGATTAGATCTGAGATTGATATCTTGTGCTCAATAGGATAGGAATAATGAAATAGGACAAGGGTGCATTGTGCTACTATCTAAATAGGGCACTTTTGTCTATTTATTATTTTTTGGGTTTATGACAGTATCACCTTCTATAATAGGAGCTAGGAGTGATAATTTTTATGCTCTACATTCACTCATGTATACTTGTGAAGTATATATGATGTGAAAATGGATAAAAATAAGTACTAAATAATTATGCAAAAATTAAATAATGTAAATAAACTATTCAAATCATGTATAGGCCATGATTTTTAAATTTTTTAGATATATAATTTTTTTGTATCTTTGAATGTATGAATAATAGATAAACTAAAAATCAAACAACACATCCAAGGGATGTGGATAATCGAAAGGTGGATCTAGTGGAAGATCATTGAGTACTAAATATTGAATCTTGTCAACATACCATATAACATCATCTTTTTGGTCATCATATTATTCATGATCTACAACTTTAGCCTTATCTTTGGTGTTTTTCTAAATATTTTGCATTCATATGGCATGTTTCTCTATTGCATAATAAGCCTCATGTGTAGTTTTGGGATAAAATAACTAGGAACCCTATTCATCATATCAAATTTTTTGATTATCATCTATACCATCATGAAGAATATGTTGAGACCAACACCCCCCCCCCCCCCATATTTTTTTTGAAAGGGGACCCATGTGATTGTTTCCAGAACTTCTATATCCTGGAGTAAATGTGAAAGATTGTTTGATCATGTTTTTAATGTTGCTAAAAATTATCTTGAAGGTTATTAATTATAGGTTCCATGAAAGAAGTCAAGGTTCTCAAATAATAAACCCTACTTGTTTGAATTTAAATGTTCATGGAAAAATCTAGTAGGAAATTTTATGTATAATCAAGTTTTAGCTTAAAGTTCATGCACTTTTGCAGATCTAACATTTTACTCTTGTTCAATGGATTTGATCCAATGGTGCATCAAGATAAAAGTATTTTAGAAAGGAATAATTTTAATGATTTAGGCCCTAATAAGGATCTAATAATGATCACTTGATCGGAGGTTTTAAATCTAATGGTGTGAAATAAATTTTATTATTTTAAATTTGATGGGTTCACTCCCATCATTGGACATCTATGAGGACGTATTTGATGAGACTGAACCCATAAAATTTAAATTGAAACATAAATATTTTATCATCTTAAATTTGATAGGTTTTCCCCTATCATTTGACATTTGTAACAATGTATTTGATGGGACAAAACCCATAAAATTTAACTTAGATAATCCCCAAAGCTTTGAGATCTTCCAATGGTTTTACACATGGCATTCAGTTATTAGATCAATAAATTTTATCATCTTAAATTTGACAGGTTCACCACCATCATTTGACATCTACGAGGATGTATTTGATGAGACTAAACCCATCAAATTTAACTTAGACAATCCTTGAAGATTTGAGATCTCTCGATGGTTTTACACATGGCATTCAATTATTAGATCTATAAATTTTATCATCTTAAATTTGATAGGTTCACCCCCATCATTTTACATCTACGAGGATTATTTGATAGGACTGAACACATCAAATTTAACTTAGACAATCCTTGAATCTTTGAGATCTTTTGATGGTTTTACATGTGGCATTCAGTTATTAAAATGAATAAATTTCATTGTTTTAAATTTGGCAGGTTTTCCCCCATCATTTGACATCTATGAGGATGTATTTGATGGGACCAAACTCATCAAATTTAAATTGAAATAGAAATATTTTATTGTCTTAAAATTTATAGGTTCACCCTTGTCATTTGACATTTGTAAGTATGCATTTGATAGGACCAAACCCGTCAAATTTAACTTAGATAATTTTTTAAGCCTAATCAAAGGTGACATTTCTAAAGCCTTTTTAAATAAATTATTAGTTTTCTTATGAAGGAAAGATCAAGACATAAAAATCTTAGCCTAAGTATTTTTTACTGATGAAAAGGGTAAGCATCTTACAAGATCCAATGGTGATCGCTTGCTCACTGGATTTGATCCAGTAGAGCACATCAACATGAAAACCTCAAGATTTCTTGAATGATCTAATGGTGATCACTTGCTCACTAGATTTGATCTAATGGTGTGAACCAATTGAATACTTTTCAAAGGCCTCAAAATTTTGACATATGGCATAATCAATAAGCTCAAAGATCAAGAACCAATAAAATGCAAAGACCTAGAATTGGCTTTTCAAAGTAAAATAAAAGGGACTTTTGAAAACCAATGGTCACTCTTCAAATGGCATTTATGAAAATTTCCATGAAAGGCATGGAACCCTACCACATAAGCTCCACGTAAGTATGGAGGATCCAAATGAAAGATATTTCATGATTGAAAACACAAGAAAGATGATAAGGTTCCATCATATCTAAGGCATGTATGAGATCAAAGTTGGATGTTTTGGTCATTAAATTAGAAAAATCCTAAACCCTCCATAAAGAAGGCTATAATAAATTCAAATTGATTATGTGACACTTGAGATAATTTTGAATTAAACTTAGAATAGGTGCCTTATTAAGATCTTTGATAGCTTTGGAATTACCATACATTGTTATCAATGGCAATGGGAAAGAAATAGATGAAGATTCCAGTAGAGCTTTATCTAACTTCAAATGGTGAAGGAAGGGTCTTTAGAGACATAGAGTTGGATTCAATAACATTGAATATATAGGGAATCAAAAATTGATCTAAATTATTCTTCTTTATTGAAGAGTTACAACCAATTTCTCAAGAAGAAAAGAGGAATGCTTTAGTATAATAAAGATAAAAGGATTTGGTATCAATTCAAATGGTAGGCCTTCATCATGCAACTATTAAACTAGAGGTAATGCATTACATCAAATTTCTTGTTCCTATTTTCATTTATTACATAGTAGATGGTGAATGGATTATTCATGAAGGAAATGTCAATAAAGTTGCATGCATAGCTCCCATAGCCTTTGAGACTTATTATAAGATTCATTTACCTCATGTTGATCTTCCATCCTTAAGAGAATGGAGAAGTTCCCAAAATTTGGATTCAATTCTTTCACCTTGGTTAATCCAAGGTTCCCATGTTTTTAGGACCCCTAATGGTGAGATTCCTATTACCCAATTTAGAGAAGGTATTAGGGTAGATATGAACTTATTGAACAGAGCCTTTGATGCCTCTTCTACAACTTATATGAGTAAGGTCTAGGTGTATCATGTCCATTGCATATTGGAGTGGAACCTAACCCCTCCCATTGGAGACTTGATAAGTTTTTTCTTGGCCAAATAATTTATAGCCATTAAGAAAAATTCCTATAGACATTTCTTTATGATGTCTTACCTCTTAGAATCACTCCTGGCCTCTATTAATTTCCCTAGCCTCTATTAAGAGAAAGACCTCTATACATTTATTTATGATGTCTTACCTCTTAGACTCACTCTTGGCCTCTATTAATTTCCTTGGCATCTGAAATTGGTCCCCTAATGGTAGGACTACCATTTCCCATCATTAATACAAACTACATATTTTCAAATATAGGAATCATATGTAATTCATATGTGATGGTGTCTTCGCAATCATTTTTGAGATAATCACTAATATTCCTATGCCTAGACTTCATCCTCTAATAAAAAACAAGTGCATACCATGGGGGATGTGTGGTTCTATCTGGATTGCACTATAATAAGGATAGAAGGAATCATGGTCCAACCATATAGACTACCCATATATGTTCCTAGTAAGCATGTAGAGCAATAAATTGCTTATCAAATCATCCAGGACATAGATTGGCACCACAAGAAGAATAAAAAGGCTCAGGTTCATCCCTTCCCACTACACATTGGTAGAATTATAATGAAATATTGGAAATAGTTGGAGATCATGGTGGTACATAGGAACTCTTTTGATTTCCAATTAGATGATCTTAAGATGTGGTTCCCCAATAATAGGGTGGCTAACCATATTTGGGATAGAAAGGTCCCAAAAATTGAATACAAGCATCAGCTAAGTGTGGGAGATGGTATTTACACAAGGGAAAAGAACTTTTAAGAAGTCCTATCTAGGGTTAAAAACTACAACATAAACTTAGAACATAGGCTGGTCAAGGATAATAAGCCTTCAGGAGAAATATGGTAGTTACATCCTTTACAGTATCACTTATTTCCAAGACCATCTAAGACTACACATCAAGAACCACCTATTGCGGGATAATCTTTTGAGCCTCAGTAGGGAGAATCAACAAAGTAATCTCATAATGAGAAACTTGAGGATGTAAAAAGAAAAGGTAAAGATATATGAGGAGTCTAAGATTGAGTAAAGACCTATTGAAAGCCTCTAAATTCATGCATCCCCACTAAGGCCTTCTTCCCTAATAGAAGATATCAGCTTAATTGCTTTGGAAATTGAACAAATAGTGGAGAGTGCCCTTATTAACATCATTAATACTTATGGTTATGATAAGGAAGAAAACCCATATGAGGAAGTAGGCAAGGAATTGGTTCCTTTGAGTAGTGGAAAGAGATAGGTAAAATTAGCCTTAGTTATTATGGCTCCAAACAAGAGGCCTAGGTTAACTTTCACACACCCTAATAGTGAAATAAACATATTTAGTGATGAGAATCCTATTTATGGACTAGTTATTCTTGGTTGGTTTGTTTATGGGAAGTTTTATAAAATCCCATCTCTTTGTCCTTCACTAACTTTGACTCAAGTGGACATAGGTGTTCAGGATAATGTCAAGACATGGATTCAGGATATGTTAAATAAACAAGTAGAGAGAAACATCTAGATTATTCAAAATAAGGAAAGCCAATGGGTTGGTACACTAAGAGCCTCTGAGAGTTCAAATGTAGAGATTATCAAACAACCACAGGTGAAAGAACTTGATCTTCAGATCCAATTTAATCCAGAGACATTAACTCTTGAAAGAGTAGTGACCAAGAAAGTCATTGTTGGTACTGAGGAGTTCACCTTTCAGAAGGTGGAGCCATTTTCAATCTTAACTCCTATTCTAGGATAGGTAATAGGGGAACATCCTATTTTTCAAGAGGATGTAACTAGTATGGTACTGGTCCAATACACAATGGCCTTGGCTGAAGTTCAAGGAATGAAATAGAGGATCCTCAACTTAAAAATAGAAAAAAAAGATTTGGAAGCTCAGGTCTTCTTGATAATTCCTAAAAACATATTGAAAATGTTGAATAAATCCTTGATGGATTCATTGCAGAATTTGAAAAGCATTAAGTCTAGATTAAATGCTTTGGACCATCAAGTTGAGATGGAACAAACCTTAATCACCTAGTGACAAAATTCTCAAGTTCAGATGGAGGAGCTTGTCAAGGTACATAAGATAAAGCAGGCCTTGAACTTCAAGATTGTCAAACTCAAACATCTAGACATTCTCATGGTAGTTTTGGTAGATAAACAAGAAGATTTGATCACCTAGAGTAGTGATGTTAAGGACTTCATCAAGAGAGACACAAATTTGGTAAACCAGATTGAGAAACTTCTACTTTAGGCTTGATTGATGATGAAAAATTTAAGTAGAGGGTTGATACCCACATCCAGGGCATCATAGATAGCCAAGGTCACTCAGTGAAGGACAACCAGAAGACCCTTGATACCACTAATTTTTCAAGGAAGCAAATTACATAAGTACAATGTGTCAAGGAACTTGTATCTTAGGTAGATAGTGAATTTGATAAGTTAGCAGATAAAGAAGGGGATTGTCTAATGAATCTTGTAGTGGATTCTGAGTTGATCGAGGAGAAATACACCAAGGTGAAAGACTTACTCAGATAGGGCTAATTGGAAGGACCCATCAATGGAATTCCTAAAAGAATATTCTTATTGTAAAGAATATGCTAGTCTATTAGAATATACTCTCTCTTGACAAGTTGGCATGATTTTTTTTGCATTATAGCTTTGTATCAAAGAAAACTATACTTATCCACATTTGGATATTTTTGAAAGTTAACTGATTAATCACCTATGTTTCCTATAAATAGGTAGATGGTTACCATTTGTAAAGAGAGATTTTTTGAGAAATTGATACCAAGAGCATTTAATACAACTAAGGAATTTTGAAAAGATTGTCTGATAGTTTTTGTTTAATGTCTATGCTATCTCTCAATTACAAGGGGTTATCTTGAATTTGAATTATTCTTATTGTTGAGTTACATTCTTTGTAATAGGGTTGTTAATTTGTGCTAAATGCTAAATTGACTGTAAAGATCTCAAATATACTCATTTTATTTTCTTTGTATTTAGATGTACTTAGGTTATCCAGATCATAATAGCAAACCTTTAAAGTAAATTTGATTCTTACTTATGATTCATATTTTTCATTTGAATTTTACTTGATTTGTGATATAATTTGACTTTATGTTATTTTATAACATAAATTGGTTCAAATGTTCTCAAAGTAATTGGAATTTTGTCATAATATTTTAGATGAAAACCTGAAATCATATTTCTTTCTTTTTTACCCTTCCTTTTTCTTATTTTTATCAAGATTCACTCTAGCTTAGAGGTCATTGTTAATAATCATTTAGTTTAACTATCGAATCCTCAAAATTATTAAGTATTTAAATAGTATAGACCCTGGTGGCTCTCAACCACTAAATCAAATAAATATTGTGGACTATTTTGATAGTTTGCTTCTATTCCACCATAGACAATCACTGAATAGTCACAAACTGTAACTCATGCCATGGATTCTCAAAACCCTAAAATAAGAAGTGTTCTTCAACACTAAGAACACCTATGGTAAAATTAGAAGAATCAATAGGAGAAGCTCCACTGTTGCTAGAAGGAGGGCCTCTTTAAAGATGCTTAATATGTTTTGAAGTGTATTTGGTCTAAATTATCTACATTTTACATGATTATGATTATGTTTCTTTTAACATAAATTGTGTAAACATTGGTAACCTTTGCTGAAATATGACTTTTATTGTTAAAATTTTATTAGTATTTGGAGTTAGCATGGCTTATTTTACTCAAATTTGACAATTCTTTGACAATAAGAAGTTTATATGAGTCATAAGTTGTAAAGATTGGTCATATTTACATAATTTAGTACATCTTTGAGCTTGTTTATTTAATGATTGATGCCCTTTGTCCTCTTATGAACAAATTTTTGTAAATTAAGCTTAGTGTGCACATTATTTGTCATTCTTTGGAAATTAATGTGTTACACCATATTTTAAAATAGGTTCCTTAGTATTCAAGCTGGAATTACCAAGAATTAGGAATAGATCACATTCAGAGACTAGAGAACCCTTGCTCCAACTAGAAAGTCACAGCACTAGGAAAGATAGAGGTAAGTGTAGGTATTCTAAATCTCTACCATTATCACCTTTGCAAGGGATTCCTGTGCTTGATCTTCACCCAAACATAGCATGGCTTGGAATTTCCCCTACCAATATACTAGGTGCAATTCATGATTTACCATGTAATCCAAAAAAATATTTGCCAATATTTAGTCCAACTGGTATTACAACTGTTGAAGAGCATGTTAAATCTTTCAACGCTGCATTAATATTTTTGAATGTTATTCATGAAGATGTAGAATGAAGGTTTTTATCATTTACATTTAAAGATTTTATATATGAATGGTTCCTCAATCTACTTGATAATTGTATTGTTTCATGAAATAATTTTGACACTATTTTCATTGATCAATTTGTAAAGATCATAATACCTTGTAATTTATCATCAATTCACAACTATTAAGAGAGATACAAGTGAACCTATTACATCATTTAATGCCAGGTTCCAAAAGATGTTTAACCAAACCATGGATCCATATAAACCTAATGAATATTTAGCTTTGGAGGTTTATAAAGTTATTGTTGACCCCATGACTTTTGTGTTTTTGAAGAGAGCTATTCTACTTATCATCACATTGGCTCAAGCCTATTCTGAAGCTGTGGTTATTAGTGACTAAATGCAACCCCAAGGATAGATGGATTATTCTATCCCAAATGTTAATCCTCAAATGCATGTATTAAATCTTTTGCCAAGTAATAACCAAAATAATCTAGAATTACACTAGTTTCCTACTTTGAATGTATCGCCTACTAGTCATGTTGCCCCTAATCAAAATCTAGGATTCTTGAGCCATCAAGTTACCAATGGATTTTATGATGATGATCAGAAGGCTTTAGTGCCTAAAAATGGAATTAAAAGTAACCAAAATCAAAATCTTGAGGTTCTAAAAAATGAGAATGAATCAATATTGAAAATGGTACAAAAGCTTATCACTGATTTTTTGTAATTGCAAAAACAAGTTGGTAATGCTAATGACAATTTTAGAAGGAAATTCACTTTCCAAAAGTTCAAAAAACCTAGGAATTGGTTTTATAATGATAGTTTATATAATTAAAAATCTAATGAGTCTTTCCCTATCAAAAATAATATGGATATAATTCTCACTGATATTGCCTTACTAGATTATTGTAGGGTGCATGCTACTTCCAAACACGGCGAGATTGATTGTATTGAATTTTGTAAAGCTTTTAAAGATTTTCAAGAATAAATTGACATGTTTGAAGTGGTTCCAAACAAAGAGGTTGCTATAAATTCTTTTGAATCTAAACCATCTGACCAAGTGCATATGGTGGAAACATTTAATTTCCCTTTTCAAGAGGATAATGAGCCTGAGAATATTCCTAAGGAAATTCAAGCATTCTAGCAATTTTTGAAGACATATACTCTAAGAAATAGGGAAAAAAACAACCATTGACTACCTCTACCCCTCCTAACAATTATGGGACCCTTCTAGACACTATATCAAATAATAATCTTGAGCCTCCTAGAGGAAGTTATTCTAAGTTAACGTTAACTGTTGATCCTCCAAGAAAATCTAGCTACATGATTATGGAAGATATGAAAAAGATTAAAGCTAATATCACTCTGCACAAGCTAACTCAAATAGCAGAACAAAGATACTTACTCTTGGAATCTTTATCAAAGAAAATTGGGAACTCCCTAGGAATTATAGTGAAAATCTAATTAAAAAAATGATCAAAGTAGAGTCCCCACCTTTTTTTATTTATAGTCAAGATATTTGGAAAAAATATTCATAATTGTATTTTAGATTCGAGAGCCTCAACCAAAATTATGCCTACTAGGATATGTGAATAACTTTGGTTAATTATATTTAAATCTAATAGGGTAGTCACTCAATTGGATAAATCTAGAGTTACAATTGTAGGATAATTATTAAAAGTGCATATACAACTAGCTAATGAACCAAGGGTTCATCAATTCATTGATATCCAAGTGGTAGAAATGCCTAGTGCTTATGGATTACTTTTAAGTAGAGAATGGACTAAAGATTTAAATGTCTATATGTCTACTGATTGTTTGCACTTATGGCTTCCTTGGAAAGGTGTGCCAAATCAAATAAGAGTAGAAAGGGAAACTTGAATGAAACACATGATAACAAAATATAATGCTATTAATGAAAGGGTAAATTTCTTGGATTATAATTTGAGAATTTTCACTTTGGAAATTACAAAATAATTAGTTTATAAGAGTTCTTATCAATTGTGTGGTTTGTGGAAGTTATACATTGATGATGCAAATGCAAATCAGCATCAAGAGCTGGTATTGTTTTAATGAATCCTTCAGAAAAGCAATACCATGAAGATTTTAAGTTATAATTTCCTTACACCAATAATTTAGTTGAGTATGAGGATCTCATACTTGGATGGTAGTTTGCCATTAAATAAAAATTTAAAGAACTCCTTGTCTATGGAGACTCTAAACTTATGGTTAACCAAGTGAGAAGTAAGTACCAGTGCAAATTGTCTTACTTAAAGAGATATAAGTTTAGGGTGTGGGATTTAATCAAATATTTTGATGCCTTCAACATCTTAGCTATTCCAAGAGAAGAAAACAAAACTATTGATGAGCTTGCCTCTGCTATAACTAACCTCATGCCTAATCATGATTCTCAAAGCATCAGTATTGAGCTAATACCATATCCTTTAGTTCTTGATAATATAAATCATTTCTAATTTTTCAACGATGATCAACAAATCATAGATTTATTAACTAATTTTGGGGATTTTAAAGCTCACATTATTGATGAGATTGATGAAACTTCTCATGAGGAGGAACTTAATGGTAAAATCGTCTAATTAAGTGATAATAAGATACCTAAAAGGATTATTTCATTGGAAAGACTATTTGATTTTGACAATTTTTTTGAATCACCTAGCATCCCAAGGTAAATGGTAAGGATTATCATGCAATGAATCTTGGCTCACATGATCAGCCCCAAATGGTGAATATAGGGAAGGCTTGCACTAAAATGGAAAAGAGAAAATATAGAGAGTTGATTATAAAATACAATAATGTAATTACTTGGTCTTATGAAGATTTGAATATATTTGACCTGAGGGTCATTACTCATACCATACCTCTTCAACAAGGTTGCAAACCTTTGAGACATAAGCAAAGGCTAGTCAACCTTGTTTTAGAATCCATGATTTTTAAAGAAGTCAAGAAGCTATTGGATGCAAGGATAGTGTTTCCTATTAGACATTCCACTTGGGTGGAAATTCTAGTCCCTGTCAGAAAAAATAATGTATAAATAAGATTGTACATAGATTTTAGAGATTTGAATAGAGCATCTGAAAAGGATAATTATCCTTTACCTTCTCTGGACCAAGTTATCCAAACTATTTTAGGTTATTCCATGATGTCTTTTTTGGATGAATTTCATGGGTATAACAAGGTGCTTGTTACTCTAGAGGATAGGATGAAAATAACTTTTACTACTAAATGAGGAATATACACTTACAAGAGAATGCCTTTTAGATTAATTAAGGTAGGGATAACTTTTAAAAGGGCCATAAACCATGATTTCCAAGGTTAAATGGGAAAGTGTATCATCATATATATGGATGATCTTATAGTATTTTTTGATAATAGATAAGAGCACTTCATACATTTGAGATAAGTATTTAATAGATGTAGGAGGTATGGTGTATCTCTTAGCCCCAAGAAAAGCATATTTTGTGTCACTAAGGGAAAATTTTTGGGACATGTCATTACCAAATATGGAATCTCTATGGATCCTAATAGAGTAGAGGCCGTTTCTAAAATTGGGTTGCCCAACAACCAAAAATAACTTAAGTCATTCTTTGGCAAGATTAATTTTGTGAGGAAGTTTATTTCAAGCTTTGCTAAGATTGTTAAACCTTTGAATGAAATGTTTAACAAAGATGCTATAATTTTTTAAAATCAAGAATCCAAGAATGCCTTCATTGACATTAAGAAGGTAATTATTGAAGCTCCAGTCCTCATAAGTCTTGATTTTTCAAAGGATTTATATCTATATTTATTTGCTTCTGAGTATACTATGGCTGCAATGTTAACTCAAAAGGTTGATGGGAATGATCATCCTATAGCTTTCATGAGCATGAATTTTAAAAATGTAAAAGTGAATTATTCTATGATTGATAAGAAATCTTATGCATTAGTAAAGGCAATAAAAAAGTTTAGACATTACCTCCTTAGAAATAAGGTATATGATATAATACCTAATCCACCTACAAAAATTATGTTGAGTTAGAATGAGCTTGGAGAAAGAAGAGGCAAATGGATGACAATTCTAAAAGAATATGATATAGAGATGACAATTGCTAAATTAGTGAAATGTTAGGGTCTAGTTTAGATGATCACTAGTATTGAACCAAAAGTTCATATCATGCAAGTAGATCAACAACACTTCTAACATAATGAGTGGTATGACTCTATTATCCATTTACTTATCAAAGGTGTTTGTCCCCCATTATTTATAAGAGAACAAAAGAGAGCCTTAAGGCTCAAATCAGCTCATTACCTCATCAAGAATGGAGTCTTGTATAGGATGAACTTTGAGGGAATTTATTTAAGATGTGTGTCCAAGGAAGAAGTAGGTTGGATTATGACTACCTTTCATGAAAAATTAGGAAGTGGACACCCTTCAAGAAGAAACATAGCTCATAAGATTCTCAAGGCTAGGTATTATTAGCCCACACTCTTCAAAGATGCTTATAAGTATGTGAGGGAGTGTCATTCATGCTAGATTTTTAGCACAAAGGAACCAAAGGTAGCCATGCCCTTACAATATATGATGGTATGTAAACCTTTTATACAATGGGGATTAGACTTTGTTAGAGTGATAAACCCCAATTAGTCTAAAGGTCATAAGTATGTCCTGAATACTATGAATTATTGTACTAGGTGGATTGAGATAATAGCCACTAAGTAATGTAGAATAGAGTAAGTGATCAATTTCCTAGAAGATAATATTTATACTAGATTTGGAAACCTAGTTTCTTTGGTGTGTGATAATGAATCTGCATTCATTTCCATTAAAATGATAGAATGGGCTTATTACCAAGGCATTACACTCAAGTTTTCTTCTAATCAATATCCTCAAAGAAATGGTGTTTCTGAATCCACAAACAAAAATATGATGAAAGCTATCAAGAAATCTGCTGAAGATAGACATAGAACATGGCATAAACTTCTTAAGTTTGCATTATGGGTAGATCAAATTAGGATACAAAAAGATATAAAAGATTCACCTTTTTTGTTGGTATATAGTCAGGAGCCCATCTTTACCATCACTTTAAAGTTTCCTATGTTCACATTCATGCATGAATACATGGAAGACAGTCAGTAACTTGCTAATTCTCAGCTGTTAGACATTATTCAAATGGAATATGCCAAAGAAAAAACATTTATAGACTTCAATAGACACTAATCAACCATAAAAAGATGGTTTGATATGAGATATAAAGTGAAGGTATTTAGACAAGGAGATCTAGTCCTTATTTGGGACAAGGCATTAGAACCTAAAGGTAAACATAGTAAATTCACTCCTTTATGGATTGTTCCTTACTAAATTTCAAAAATCTTGGGCAACAATACTTTTAAGTTGAAAGATCTCCAAGGAGCAGAGTTTACATTGCCTACTAATGGACAATATCTAAAACATTACTTTGCTACTACCCCACCACAGGTCTCCATGGAATAAATGTGTAAGATTGCTAAAATTAAAATAGGTAGGCTAGTTAGTTCCTTTTCTTTCTTTGTTTTTTTTCTTCCTTACTGGGCTTGTGTATATTTGTTTTGTTTGCATTTTGTTTTTCTTCTTCTTCTTGTTTAGTGGTGTTCTTTGGTTGTGGTAAAGTCTCATGTTATTATTTTTTTGGTTTGGAATTCCTCAAAAGTGTGAATATAAATCTTAAAAAAGTGACCATGGCTAGTAATAAAAAGTAGTGTGAAGCAAATAGGGGTATTGGTATAAAATGGTATAGGAATTTACTATCCTACAAAGATTTAAACCTTATTTTGCATCAAAACTTGGTTTAAGAAGAATCATATGTATACAATGTGAATTTATTTTATTTACTCATATTCATGCTTAAACTTAAAACACATTCTTGTCATGGACTAAAGTTTCAATTAAAGGGGAGTATCCTAATGCCAGAGAATTTGATCAAATCCTTAAAACTAGGCTGTATTAGTTTTCAACCTTTACAAAAAACCTAGAAAATGTAAAAAAAAAAACTCATTACAAAATATATGGAAATAGAAGCAAAGGTGATTCAGGTAATCTCCACGAGGGCTATTGATGCCTAGCTAGTATTAGAGTAAGACCTTGATTAAAACTAAAGGTATCTCTGTTAGGACTATAGACACCTGGCTAGTATTAAAGCAATGCCCAAGCCTCCCCTCAATTTTGAGTTATTATTCATAAAGAATATTTAAAATGATCAAAGTTAAGTGTAATAGACCAAAAGGATATGAACCTAGATGTTGTTTCTAGAAATTAATGACAAACAGTAAGTGGAATCAAAGCACACACTGCATGTTTATGTTTTAATATCTAAGTTTAAATTTTATACATAAGGAACTTATTTCAACCAAAATTTGATTTAGGAGAGAGTATATGTCCAAAAAGGGATATAAAATTCATGTACAAGTTTAAACTAGAGCCTTGTGTTCCAACATATTGCTATGTTGCCTCTGTGAGTCACCATTTGTTGAGACCAACACCCCCCATCTTATTTTTTTGAAAGGGGACCCATGTGATTATTTATAGAACTTCTATATCCTGGAGTAAATGTGAAAGATTGTTTGATCATGTTTTTAATGTTGCTAGAAATCATCTTGAAGGTTATTAATTATAGGTTCCATGAAAGAAGTTAGGGTTCCCAAAAAATAAACCCTAATGATTCGAATTTAAACATTCATGGGAAAATCTAGCAGGAAATTTTATGCATAGTCAAGTTTTAGCTTAAATTTAATGCGCTTTTGTAGATCTAATGCTTTACGCTTGTTCACTGGATTTGATCCAATAGTGCATCAAGCTCAAAGTCTTTTATAAAGGCATATAGTTAATGATTCAGGACCCAATAATGATCCAACGACAATCTCTTGATCAAATGTTTTAAATCTAATGGTGAAAAATAAATTTCATTATTTTAAATTTGATAGGTTCACTCCCATTATTAGATTTTTGTGATGACATATTTGACATGACCAAACCCATAAAATTCAAATTGGAACATAAAGATTTTATCATCTTAAATTTGATAGGTTCACCCCTGTCATTTGACATCTACATTTAACTTAGACAATCCTAGAAGCTTTGAGATATCCTAATGGTTTTACACATGGTATTCAGTTATTAGATCAATAAATTTTATTGTCTTAAATTTGACATGTTTTCCCCCATAATTTGATGTTTATGAGGATGTATTTGATGGGACCAAACCCATCAAATTTAACTTAGATAATACTCAAAGCTTTGAGATCTCCTAATCATTTTACACATGGCATTCAGTTATTGGATCTATAAATTTTATCATCTTAAATTTGATAGGTTTTCCCCCATCATTTGACATCTATGAGGATGTATTTGATGGGACTGAACCTATAAAATTTAACTTAGACAATCCTCAAAGCTTTGAGATCTCTTGATGGTTTTACACATGGAATTTAGTTATTGGATCAACAAATTTCATTGTTTTAAATTTGAGATGTCCACCCCTATCATTTTATGTCTACGGGGATGTATTTGATAGGTTTGAACCCACCAAATTCAAATTAAAATAGAAATATTTTATTGTCTTAAAATTGATAGGTTCACCCCCATCATTTGATGTTTGTGAGGACATATTTGATAGGACCAAACCCATCAAATTTAACTTAGATAAAATTTTAAGCCTAATCAAAGGGGGCATTTCTACATCCTTCTTTAAGAAATTCTTAGTTTTCTTATAAAGGCAAGATTGAGACATAAAAATATTGGCCTAAGTATTTTTTACTAATTAAAAGGGTAAGCATCTTATAGGATCCAATGGTGATCACTTGCTCACTAGATTTGATCCAATAGTGCACATCAACATGGAAACCTTAAGGTCTCCCAAATGATCCAATGGTGATTACTTGCTCACTAGATTTGATCCAACAGTGTGAGCCAATTGAAGACTTTTCAAAGGCCTTAAAAGCTTGACATATGGCATAATCAATAAGCTCAAAGATCAAGAACCAATGAAATGCAAGGACCTAGATTTGAATTTTAAGAGTAAAATAAAAGGGACTTTTGAAAACTAATGGTCACTCTTCAAATGGAATTTATGAAAATTGCCACAAAAGGCATGGATCTCTACCACATAAGATTCATGTAAGTATGTAGGATCAAAATTAAAGATACTTCATGATTAAAAACATAGGAGAGATGATAAGTAAGGTTCCATCATATCTAAGACACGTATGAGATCAAAGTTGGATGTTTTGGTCATTAAAGTAGAAAAACCCTAAACCCTCCATAAAGAAGGCTAGAATTGGTTCAAATTGATTTTGTGACACTTGAGATAATTATGAACTAAATTTAGAGCATGTGTCTTAGTAAGATATTTGATAGATTTTTAATTACCATACATTATTATCAATGGTAGTGGGTAGGCAACAAATGAAGATTGAAGCAGAGATTTATCTAACTTTAGATGGTGAAGGAAGGGTCTTTAGAGACATAAATTTGGATTCAATAGCATTAAATGTATAGGGAATCAGGAATTGATCTAAATTATTATTATTTATCAAAGAGTTGTAGCCAATTTATTAGGAAGAAAATAGGAATGCTTTAGTAAACCAAAGATACAAGGATTTAGTATCAATTCAAATGGCAAACCTTCATCATATAGCTGCTAAACCAGAGGTAATGCATTACATCAACCTTCTTGTTCCTATTTTTGTTGACTATAGAGTAGATCAAGAATGGATTATTCATGAAGGAAATGTCAATAAAGTTGCATGCATAGCTCCCATGGCCTTTGGAACTTGTTATAATCTTCCTTTACCTCATGTTGATCTTCCATCCTTGAGAGAATGGAAAAATTCCCAAAACTTGGATTCAGTTATTTCACCTTGGTTAATCCAAGGTTCCCATGTTTTTGGGACCCCTAATGGTGAGATTCCTATTACCCAATTTAGAGAAGGTATTATGGTAGCTATGACCTTATTGAACAAAGCCTTTGGTGCCTCTTCTACAACTTATGTGAGTAAGGTCTAGGTGTCTTATGTCCATTGAATGTTGGAGAAGAACCTAACCTCTCCCATTAGATACTCAATAAGTTTATTCTTGGCCAAACAATTTATAGCCATTAAGAGAAAGACCTCTATACATTTCTTTATGATGTCTTACCTCTTAGACTCACTCTTGGCCTCTATTAATTTCCTTGGCATCTGAAATTGGTCCCCTAATGGTAGGACTACCATTTACCATCATTACTCCAAACTACATATTTTCAAATAACGGATTCATATGCAATTCATATGTGATGGTGTCTTCCCAGTCATTTTTGAGATAATCACTAGTATTCCTATGCCTAGAGTTAATCCTCTAATTAAAATATAAGTGGAGACCATGGGGGATGTGTGGTTCTATCCATATTACACTATAATAAAGATAGAAGGAATCATGGTCCAAATATACAGATTGCCCATATATGTTCTTAGTAAGCTTGTAAGAAAGAAATTACTTATCAAATCATCTAGGGCATAGATTAGCACTGCAAGAAGAATAAAAAGGCTCAAGTTCATCCCTTCCCATTGGACATTGGTAGAATTATAATCAAATATTAAAAATATCTAGAGATCATGGTGGTATAGAATAAATATTTTGATTTATAATTAGATGATCTTAAGATGTGGGACCCTAATAATAAGGTGGCTAACCATATTCAAGATAGGAAGGTCCCAAATACTAAGTACAGGCATTAACCAGGTGTGGGAGATGGTATTTACACAAGGGCAAAGAAATTTGAGGAAGTACCATCTAGGTTTAAAAACTACAACATAACCTTAGAACGTAGGCTAGTCAGGGATAATAAGCCTTTAGGAGAAATATGGTATTTACATCCTTTATAGTATCACTTGTTGCTAGGACCGTCTGGGACTATACATCAAGAACCACATGTTGAGGGACAATATTCTAAGCCTCAGTATGGAGAATTGATAAAGTCATCTCAGATCGAGCAACTTAAGGATGAAAAAGGAAAAGGTAAAACTATAAGTGAGGAGTCCAATATTGATCAAAGACTTGTTAAAAGCCTCCAAATTCAGGCATCCCCACCAAGGCATTCTTCACCAATAGAAGCTATCATCTTAGTTGATTTGGAAAGTAAAGAAATAGTAGAGAGTGCCCTTATTAACATCACAAATACTTATGGTTCAGATAAGGAAGAATACCCATATGAGTAAGTAGGCAAGGAATTAGTTCTATTGAGTAGTGGAAAGAGACAAGAAAAATTAGCCTTAGTTACTCTGGCTCCAAGAAAGAGGCCTAGGTTAAAATTTTACTCATCCTACTAGTGAAATAAACATCTTTAGTGATGAGAATCCTATTTATGGACCAACCATTCTTGATTGGTTTGTTTATGGGAAGTTTTAGAAAATCCCATCTCTTTCTCCTTCACTGGCTCTGACGTGAGTGGACATAGGTATTCAGGATAATGTTAAGCCATGGATTTAGGATATGTTAAATAAACAAGTAGAGAGAAGCATCTAGATTCTTCACAATAAGGAAATCCAATGGGTTGGTACCCAGGGAGCCTCTAGGAGTTCAAATGTAGATATTCATGAAGAACCATAGGTGAAAAAACTTGATCCTCAGGTCCAATTTAATCCAGAGACATCAACTCTTGAAAGAGTACTGACAAAGAAAGTCACTGTTGGTACTAAGGAGTTCACCTTTTAAAATGTAGAACCATTTACAAGCTTAACTCCTATTCTAGGATAGATAGTAGGAGAACATCCTATTTTTCAAGAGGATGTAGCTAGTGTGGTATTAGCCTAATCAACAATGGCCTTAGTTGGATGTCAAGGATTGAAATAGAGGATCCTCAACTTGGAAATAGAAAATCAAGATTTAGAAGCTTAGGTCTTCTTGACAATTCCTAAAAATATATTGTAAATGCTAAATAAATCCTTGATAGATGCATTCAAGAATTTGAAAAGTATTAAGTCTAGATTGAATGCTTTAGACCATAAAGTTGAGATGACACAATCCTTAATCACCTAGTGGTAGAATTCTCAAGTTCAAATGGAGGAGCTCATCAAGGTGCATAAGAAAAAGTAGGTCTTGAACTTCAAGATTATCAGACTCAAAAATATTGACACCCTCATGGTAGTTTTGGTAGATAAACAAGAAGATTTGATAACTTAGAGTAGTGATGTTAAGGACTTCATCAAGAGAGACACAAATTTGGTAAAATGGATTGAGAAACTTCTAGGGAATCTATTAAATGACCCTTCTCAAACCACTACTTTAGGCTTGATTGATGATGAATAATTCAAGTAGAGGGTTGATACCCACATCTAGGGCATCATAAACAACCAAGGTCATTCAACTAAGGACAACCAAAAGACCCTTGATACCATTACTTTTGTAGGGAAGCAAATTACATAAGTACAATGTGTCAAGGAACTTGTATCTTGGGCAGATAGTGAATTTGATAAATTAACAAATAAAAAAGGGGATTGTCTAATGAAGCTTACATTGGATTTTGAGCTAATCAAGGAACAATACACCAAGGTGAAAGACTTCCTCAGATAGGGTTAATTAGAAGGACCCATCAATGGAATTATTATAAGAATATTCTTTTTGTAAAGTATATGCTAGTGTGTTAGCATATACTCTTTCTTGCCAATTTGGCATGATTTTTTTTTCACATTGTAGCTTTGTATCAAAGATAACTGTCCTTATCCACATCTAGATATTTTTGAAACTTAACTGGTTAACCACTTATGTTTCTTATAAATAGGTAGATGGTTAACATTTGCAAAGATATTTTTTGAGAAATTGATACCAAGAGCATTTAATATAACTAAAGAATTTTGAAAAGATTGTCTGATAGTTTTTGTTAAATGTCTATGTTATCTCTCAATTATAGGGGGTTATCTTGAATTTGAACGACTCTTATTGTTTGAGTTACATTCTTTGTCATAGGGTTGTTAATTTGTGTTGAATTTTAAATTGCCTATAAATATCTCAAATATACTTCATTTTATTTGCTCTATATTTGGATGTACTTAGGTTATCCTAATCATAATAGCAAACCTTTAAATTAAATTTGATTCTTACTTATGATTCATATTTTTCCTTTGAATTTTGCTTGATTTGTGATATAATTTAAGATTATGCTATTTTGTAACATAAATTGGTTCAAATGTGCTCAAAGTAATTGGAATTTTGTCATAATATTTGAGATGAAAACCTAAAATCACGTTTATTTCTTATTTACCCTTCCTTTTTCTTATTTTTATCAAGATTCACTTTAGCTTAGAGGTCATTGTTAATGATCATTTAGTTTAACTACCAAATCCTTAGAACTATTAAGTATTCAAATAGTATAGACCTTGGTGGCTCCTAACCACTAAATCAAATAGATATTGTGGATAGTTTTCATACTTTGCTTCTATTCCACCATAGATAATCACTGAATATTCACAAACTGCAACTCATTCCATGGATTCTCAAAATCCTAAAATGAGAAGTGTTCTTCAACACTAAGAGCACCTATTGTATAATTAGAAACATCAACAAGAGAAGCTCCACTGGTGATAGAAGGAGGGCCTCTTTAAATATGCTTAATATGTTTTGAAGTGTATTTGGTTGTAATTATCTACATTTTACATTATTATCTTTCTTTTAACATAAATTGTGTAAATATTGGTAACCTTTGTGGAAATATGACTTTTATTGTTAAAAATTTATTAGTATTTGGAGTTAGGATGGCTTATTTTGCTCAAAATTTATAATTATTTTACAATAAGAAGTTTATTTGAGTCATAAGTTGTAAATATTGGTCATCTTTGCATAATTCAGTACATCTTTGAACTTGTTTAGTTAAAGATTGATGTCATTTATCCTCTTATGAATTTTTTTTGCAAATTAAGCTTAGTGTGCATGTTATTTGTCATTATTTAGAAATCAATGTCTTATAATGTGTTTTGAAATAGGATCCTTACTCTTCAAGCTGTAATTACCAAGAATTAGGACTAGATCACATTCAGAGACTAGAGAACCCTTGCTCCAACTAGAAACTCACAAAAGGACTAGGAAAGATAGAGGTAAGCATAGGTATTCTAAATATCTACCATCATCACCTTTACAAGGTATTCCTATGCTTGATCTTCATCCAAACATGGAATGGATTAGAAGTTCCCCTATCAATATACCAAGTGTGGTTCATGATTTACCACGTAATCCAAAAAAATATTTGCCAATATTTAGTCTAACTAGTATTACGACTGTTGAAGAACATGTTAAATATTTCAAATCTACATTAAGATTTTTGAATGTTATTCATGAAGATTTATCATGTAGGTTATTCCCATTTACATTTAAAGATGCTACATATGAATGGTTCCTCAATCTACCCAATAGTTTTATTGTTTCATGGAATAATTTTGACACTATTTTCATTAATCAATTTGGAAAGATCATAATTCCTTGTGTAATTTATCATTAATTCACAACTATTAAGAGAGATACAAGTGAACCTATTAGGTCATTTAATGCTAGGTTACAAAAGATGTTTATCCGAACCATGGATCCATATAAACCTAATGAAGCTTTAGTGTTGGAGGTTTATAAAGATGTTGTTGACCCCATGACTTATATGTTTTTGAAGAGAGATATTCCACTTATCATCACATTGGCTCAAGACTATTCTGAATTAGTGGTTATTAGTGACCAAAGGCAACCCCAAGGATAAAGGGCTTATTCTATCCCAAATGTTAATCCTAAAATGCCTGCATTAAACCTTTCCCCAAGTAATAACCAAAATACTCGAACATTAAACTAGTTTCCTACTTTGAATGCATTACCTACTAGTCATGCTACCCCTAATCAAAATCTAGGATTTTTGAGCCATCAAGTTACCAATGGATTTCATGACAATGATCAGAAGGCTTTAGTGCCTGCTAATGGCATTAATAGTAACCAAAGTTAAAATTCTAAATTTCTAAAAAATGAGAATGAATCTATATTGAAAATGGTATAGAAGCTTAGCACTGATTTTTTACAATTGCAAAAACAAGTTGGTAATGCTAATGAAAATTTTGAAAGGAACTTCACTTTTTAAAAGTTCAACAGACTTGAGAATAGATTTAAAAATGATAATTTCTACAATAACAAAGGTAATGAGTCTTTCCCTAGCAAAAAGAATATGGATATAAACCTCACTGATATTTCCTTACCAAATTATTGTAGGGTGCATGCTACTTCCAAATATGGTGAGATTGATTTTATTGAGTTTTTAAAAGCTTTTGAATCTTTTCAAGAAGAACTTGACATATTTGAAGTGGTTCCAAACAAAGATGTTTTTACAAATTCTTCTGAATCTAAACCATCTGACCAAGTACATATGGTGGAAACATTTAATTTCCCTTTTCAAGAGGATAATGAGCCTAATAATATTCTTGAGGAAATTGAGGCATTCTTATAATTTTTGAAGACATATCCTCTGAGAAATAGGGAACAAAAATAACCATTGACTACTTCTACCCTTCCTAACAATTATGGGAACCCTCTAGACACTATATCAAAGAATAATCCTGAGCCTCCTAGAGGAAGTTCTTCTAAGTTAATGTTAACTATTGATCCTCCAAGGAAAGCTAGCTACAACATTATGGAAGACATGAAAAATATTAAATCTAATATCACTATGCATGAACTAACTCAAATCACAGAACAAAGAGATTTACTCTTGGAATCTTTGTCAAAGAAAATTGGGAAACTCCCTATGAATGATAGTGCAAATGTAATTACACAAATGATCAAAGCAGAGTCCCCACCTTTTTACTTACAGTCAAGATATTTGGAAAAAAATTTCATAATTGTCTTTTATATTCTAGAGCCTCTACCAACATTATTCTTGTTGGGATATGTGAACAACTTGAGTTAATTCCAATCAAATCTGATAGGGTAGTAACTTAATTAGATAAATCTAGAGTTAAGGTTGTTGGAGAATTATTAAATGTGTATATACAACTAGCTAGTGAACCAAGGGTTCAACAATTCATTGATATCCAAGTGGTATAAATGCCTAGTGCTTATGGATTGCTTTTAAGTAGAGAATAGACTAAATATTTGAATGGATATATATCTACTAATTATTCATAGTTATGGATTCATTAGAAAGGTGTGCCAAATCAAATACGAGTAGAAAGGTAACCTCGAATGAAACACATGATAAAAAAATATAATGCTATTAATGAAAGGGTAAATTCTTAGATTCTAATTTGAGATTTTTCACTTTAGAAATTACAAAAGAACTAGTTTCTAAGAGTTCTTCTCAAATGTGTGGGTTGTGGAAGTTATACATTAATGGTTTCAAGTGTAAATTAGGATCATGAGTTGGTATTGTATTGATGAATCCTTTATAAAATCAATACCATGCATCTTATAAGTTAAAATTTCCTTACACCAATAATTTAGCTGAGTATGAGGCTCTCATACTTGGATTGTAGTTCACCATTAAACACAAAGTTAGAGAACTCCTTATCTATGGATAATTTGAACTTGTGGTTAACCAAGTGAGAAGTAAGTACCAGTGCAAATTATCTTACTTAAAGAGATATAAGTTTAAGGTGTGGGATTTGATCAAATCTTTCGGTGGATTCAACATCTTATCTATTCTAAGAGAAGAAAACAAAACTATTGATGAGATTTCCTCTGATATAGCTAACATCATGCCTAATCATGATTATCAAAGCATTAGTATTGAAATAATACCATATCCTTTAGTTCTTGAAAATATAAATCATTTCCAAGTTTTCAATGATGATCAACAAATCATAGATTTCTTAATTAATTCTTGGGATTTTCAAGCTCACATTATCGATGAGATTGATGAAAATTCTCATGAGGAGGAACTTAATGGTAAAATCATCCAATTAAGTGATAAAAAGATACCTAAAGGGATGATTTCATTGGAAATACTATTTGATTTTGATAAAAAATTTGAAGCACCTAAGCAACCCAAGGTAAATGGAAAGGATTATTATGCAATAAATCTTGGCTCACATGATCAGCCCCAAATGGTAAATATAGGGAAGGCTTGCACTGAAATGGAAAACAAAAAAGCTAGAGAGTTGATCACAAAATACAAAGATGTAATTGCTTGGTATTATGAAGATTTTAAAATATTTGACCCAAGGTTCATTACTCATGCCATACCTCTTCAAGAAGGTTACAAACCTTTTAGATAGAAGTAAAGGCTAATCAACCCCATTTTAGAACCCATGATTTTTAAAGAAGTCAAGAAGCTGTTGGATACAAGGATAGTGTTTCCTATTAGACATTCCACTTGGGTGGAAAACCTAGTCCCAGTTAGAAAAAATAATGGATAAATAAGATTGTACATATATTTTAGAAATATTAATAGAGCTTTTGAAAAGGATAATTATCCTTTACCTTCTCTAGACCAATTTATCCAAACTATTTTAGGATCTTCCATGATGTCTTTTTTGGATGGATTTTTTGGGTATAACTAGGTGCTTGTTACTCCAGAGGATAGGATGAAAATAACTTTTACTACTAAATGGGGAATATATGCTTACAATAGAATGCCTTTTGGATTAATTAATGTAGGGTCAAATTTTCAAAGGGACATGGACCATGTTTTCCAAGGTTTAGTGGGAAAGTGTATCATCATATATAAGGATGATCTTATAATATTTTTAAAAAATAGAAAAGAGCACTTCATACATTTAATACAAGTATTTGATAGATGCAGGAGGTATGGTGTATTTCATTACCTCAATAAAAGCATATTTTATATCACCAAGGGAAAATTGTTGGGACATGTCATTACCAAAGATGGAATATCTGTGGATCCTGATAGAGTAGAGGCCATTTCTAAAATTGGGTTGCCCAATAGCTGAAAATAACTTAAGTCATTCTTTGGCAAGATTAATTTTGTGAGGAAGTTTATTTTAGGCTTCGTTGAGATTGTTAAACCTTTGAATGACATGTTTAACAAATATTCTATAATTTTTTAAGATCAAGAATCCAAGAATGCCTTCACTAACATTAAGAAGGTAATTATTGAAGCTCCAGTCCTCAAAAGTCTTGATTTTTCAAATGATTTATATCTATATTTATTTGCTTCTGAGTATACTATGGCTGCAGTGTTAACTCAAAAGGTTGATGGGAATGATCATCCTATAGCTTTCATGAGCACGAATTTTAAAAATGTAAAAGTGAAATATTCTATGATTGATAAGAAAGCTTATGCATTAGTAAAGGCAATAAAAATTTTTAGACATGACCTCCTTAGAAATAAGGTACATGCTATATTACCTGATCTAGCTATAAAACTTATGTTGAGTTAGAATGAGCTTGGAGAAAGAAGAGGCAAATGGATGGCAATTCTACAATAATTTTATATAGAGATGACAATTGCCAAATTAGTGAAATGTTAGGGTCTACTTCAGATGATCACTAGTATTGAACCAAAAGTTCATATCATGCAAGTAGATCAACAAAACTTTCAACCTAATGAGTGGTATGACTCTATTATGTATTTATTTGTTAATGGTGTTTGTCCTCTAGGACTCATAAGAGAAAAAAAGAGAGCCTTAAGGATCAAAGTGGCTCATTACCTCATCAAGAATGGAGTCTTGTATAGGAGGAACTTTAAGGGAATTTATTTGAGATGTGTGTCTAAGTAAGAAGCATGTTGGATTATGACTACCTTTCATAAAAAATTAGGAAGTGGATACCCTTCAGGAAGAACCACAACTGATAAGATTCTCAATGTTGGGTATTATTGGCCCACACTCTTCAAATATGCTTATAATTATGTGATGGAGTGTCATTCATGCCATATCTTTAACACAAAGGAACCAAAGGTAGCCATGTCTTTATAACCTATGATGGTAGATAAACCTTTTGCACAATGGGGATTAGACTTTATTGGAGTGATAAACCCCAATTATTTTGAAGGTCATAAGTATATCCTGACTACTATGAATTATTGTACTAGGTGGACTGAGGCAATAGCCACTAAGCAATGCAGAATATAGTAAGTGATCAATTTCCTAGAAGAAAATATTTATACTAGATTTGGAAACCTAGTTTCTTTGGTTTGTGACAATGGATCTACATTCATTTCTATTAAAGTGACATAATGGGCTTATGACCAAGGCATTACAATCAAGTTTTCTTCTAATAAATATCCTCAAGGAAATGGTGTTTTTGAATCCACAAACAAAAATTTGATGAAAGCTATCAAGAAATATATTAAAGATAAACCTAGAACATGGCATAAACTTCTTAAGTTTGCATTATGGGTAGATTGAATTAGGATCAAACAAGATATAAAAGCTTCACCTTTTTTTTTGGTATATAGTTAGGAGCCCATCTTTCCCATCTCTTTAAATTTGCTTACGTTCACATTCATGTAGGAATACATGGAAGACAGTCAAGAACTTGCTAATTCTTGGCTATTAGACATTATTCAAATGGAAGATGCCATAGAAAAAGCATTTTTAGACTTAACTAGACACCAATAAACTATGAAAATATGGTTTGATAAGAGATCTAAAGTGAAGGTATTTAGAGAAGGAGATCTAGTCCTTATTTGGGACAAGGTATCAGAATGCAAAGCTAAACATGGTAAATTAACTCCTTTATGGATTAGTCCTTACCAAACTGTATAAATCTTGGGCAACAATACTTTAAAGTTGAAAGATCTCCAAGGAGCAAAGTTCACATTGCCTACTAATGGATAATATCTCAAACATTTATTTTTTGTTGCCCCACCAGAGGTCTTCATGGAATAAATGTGTAAGATTGTTAAAATTAGAATAGGTAGGCTAGTTAGTTCCCTTTCTTGCTTTGTTTTTTTCTTCCTTGATGGGCTTGTGTATATTTGTTTTGTTTGAATTTTGTTTCTTCTTCTTGCTTGTTGGTGTTCCTTGGTTGTGCTCATGTTATTATTTTTTTGGTTTGGAATTTTTCAAAAGTGTGAATATAAATCTTACAAAAGTGACCACGGTTGGAAATGAAGTAGTATGAAGTAACTCGGGGTGTTGGTGTAAATTGGTATAGGAATTTGTTGTCTTACAAAGATTTAAACCTTATTCTACATCAAAACTTGGTTTTAAGAAGAATCATATGCATATAATGAGAATTTAGTGTATTAACTCATATTCATGCTTACACTTAAAATACATTCTTGTCATGGAATAAAGTTTCAATTGAAGGGGAGAGTATCCTAATGCTAGAACATTTGACCAAATCCTTAAAATTAGGATATATTAGTTTCTAACCTTTAAAAAAGGACCTATAAAATGTTTAAAAAAATCTCATTACAAAATCTATGGAAATAGAAGCAAAGGTGATTCAGGTAATCTCCACTAGGGCTATGGACGTTTGGATAGCAGTGGAGCAAGACCTTGAGTGGAACCAAAGGTATCTCTATTGGGGATATAGATGCCTATCTAGTAGTAGAGAAATGCCCAAGCCTCCCCTAAATTAAGAGTTATTATTCATAAAAAATATTTAAAGCGCTCAAAGTTAAGTGTAATAGACCAAAAGGATATGAACCTAGACGTTGTTTTTTGAAAGTAATGAAAAAAAGTAAGTGGAATAAAAGCACACACTACATGTTTATGTTTTAATATCTAAGTCTAAATTTTATACATAAGGAACTTGTTTCAACCAAAATTTGATTTAGGAGAGAGTATATGTCCAAAAATGGATATAAAATTTTGTACAAGTTTAAACTAGAGCCTTGTGTTCCAATATATTGCTATGTTTCCCCTGTGAGTCACCATTTATTGAGACCAACACCCCCCATATTTTTTTGTTTAAAGGGGACCCATTTGATTGTTTATAGAACTTCTATATCTTGGAGTAAATGTGAAAGATTGTTTGATCATGTTTTTAATGTTGCTAAAAATCATCTTGAAGGTCATTATAGGTTCCATGAAAGAAGTCAGGGTTCCCAAAAAATAAACCCTAGTAGTTTAAATTTAAATGTTCATGGGAAAATATAGCAAGAAATTTTATGCATAATCAAGTTTTAACTTAAAGTTCATGTGATTTTATTGATCTAACACTTTATGCTTGTTTGTTGGATTTGATCCAATGGTGCATAAAGCTCAAAGTATTTTAGAAAGGCATACAGTTAATGATTTGGGCCCCAGTAAGGATCCAATGATGATCACTTGATCAAAGGTTTTAAATCTAATGGTGTAAAATAAATTTCATTATTTTAAATTTTTCACTCCCATCATTGGACATCTATGACAATGTATTTGACGGGACCGAAACCATCAAATTTAAATTAGAGCATAAAGATTTTATCATATTAAATTTGATAGGTTTTCCCCCATAATGTTACATTTGTGAGGATGTATTTGATGGGACCGAACCCATCAAATTTAACTTAGATAATCCATAAATCTTTGAGATCTTCTGATGGTTTTACATGTGGCATTTAGTTATTGGATCAATAAATTTTATTGTCTTAAATTTGATAGGTTTCCCCCTATTATTTGACATATGTGAGGACATATTTGAAAGGACCAAACCCATCAAATTTAACTTAGAAAATTTTCAAAGCTTTTATATCTCTTGATGGTTTTACACATGGCATTCAGTTATTAGATCTATAAATTTTATCATCTTAAATTTGACAGGTTTGCCCCTATCATTTGACATCTGTGAGGATGTATTTGATGGGACTGAACCCATCAGATTTAACTTAGATAATCCTTGAAGCTTTGATATCTCTCGATAGTTTTACACATGGCATTTTGTTATTGAATCAATAAATTTCATTTTTTAAAAATTTGATAGGTTCACCTCCATCATTTGACATTTGTGAGGATACATTTGATAGGACCAAACCCATCTAATTTAAATTGAAATATAAATATTTTATTATCTTAAAATTGATAGGTTCACCCTTGTTATTTGACATCTGTGAGGACGTATTTGACAGGACCGAACCCATAAAATTTAACTTAGATAATTTTTTAAGCCTAATCAAAGGGGGCGTTTATAAAGCCTTTTTAAAGAAATTATTAGTTTTCAATTGAATGCAATATTGGGACATAAAAATCTAGGACTAAGTATTTTTTACTGATTAAAAGGGTAAGCATCTTGTAGGATCCAATGGTGATCACTTGCTCACTAGTTTTAATCCAATAGTGCACATCAACATAGAAACCTCAAGGTCTCTCGAAGGATCTAATGGTGATTGATTGCTTTTTGGATTTGATCCAATGGTGTGAGCCAATTGAATAATTTTTAAAGGCCTTGAAAGCTTGACACATGGTATAATAAATAAGCTCAAAGATCAAGAACCAATGAAATGTAAGTACCTAGATTTGGCTTTTCAAAGAAAAATAAAAGGTACTTTTGAAAACTAACAGTCACTCTTCAAATGAAATTTATGAAAATTTCCATAAAAGGCATGGAAACCTACCACATAACCTCCACATAAGTATGGAGGATCCAAATGAAAAATATTTAATGATTTAAAACATAGGAGAGATGATAAGTAAGGTTCCATCATATCTAAGGCACATATGAGATCAAAGTTGGATGTTTTGGTCATTAAAGTAGAAAAACCCTAAACCCTTTATAAAGAAGGACAAAATTAGTTCAAATTGATTATGTGACACTTGAGATAATTGTGAACTAAATTTAGAGTAGGTGCCTTAGTAAGAGATTTGATAGCTTTGCAATTACCATATACTGTTATCAATGGTAGTGGGCATGTAATAAATGAATATTGAAGTAGAGATTTATATAACTTTAGATGGTGAAGAAAGGGTCTTTAGAGACATAGAGTTGGATTCAACATCATTGAATATATAGGGAATCAAGATTTGGTCTAAATTATTCTTCTTTGTTGAAGAGTTGTAGCCAATTTCTTAAGAAGAAAAGAGGCATGCTTTAGTATACCAAAGATACAAGGATTTAGTATCAATTAAAATGGTAGGACTTCATCATGTAGTTTCTAAAATAGAGGTAATGCATTGAATTGACCTTCTTGTTCCTATTTTCATTGACTGCAAAGTAGATGGAGAATGGATTATTCATGAAATAAATGTCAATAAAGTTGCATGCATAGCTCCCATGGCCTTTGAGACTTATAATAAGCTTCCTTTACCTCATGTCGATCTTCCATCCTTGAGAGAGTGGACAAATTCCCAAAACCTAGATTTAGTTCTTTCACCTTGGTTAATCTAAGGTTCCCATGTTTTTAGGACCCCTGATAGTGAGATTCCTATTACCTAATTCAGAGAAGGTGTTAGGGTAGCTATGACCTTATTTAATAGATCCTTTGGTATGTCTTCTACAACTTATGTGAGTAAGGTTTGGATGTCTTATGTTCATTGCATGTTGGATCGGAACCTAATACCTCCCATTGGAGACTTGATAATTTTCTTCTTGGCCAAACAATTTATAACCATCAAGAGAAAGATCTCCAGACATTTCTATATGATGTCTTACCTATTAGACTCACTGCTAGCCTCTATTAATTTCTTTGGCATCCAAAATCAGTCCCCTAATGTTAGGACTACCATTTCCCATCATTAATCTAAAATAAATATTTTCAAATATAGGAATCATATGTAATTCATATGTGATGGTGTCTTCCTAGTCATTTTTGAGACAATCATTGGTATTCCTATACCTTGACTTTATTCTCTAATAAAAAAAAGTGGAGACCATGGGGGATGTGTGGTTATATCTAGATTGCACTATAATAAGGATAGAAGGAATCATGGTCTAACCATACAGACTGCCCATATATGTTCCTAGTAAGCTTGTAGAGAAATAAATTACTTGTCAAATCATCCAAGGCATAGATTGGCACTGAGGGAAGAATAAAATGGTTCAAGTTCATCCCTTCCCACTAGACATTGGTAGAATTATAATCAAAGACTGGAAATAGCTAGAGATCATGGTGGTAAATAGGAACTCTTGTGATTTACAATTAGATGATATTAAGATGTGGGACCCCAATAATAGGGTGGCTAACCATATTCAGGATAGGAAGGTCCCAAAGATTGAGTACAAACATGAACTAGGTGTGGGAGATAGTATTTAATCAAGGGATAAGTACTTTGAAGAAGTCTTATCTAAGGTTAAAAACTACAACATAACCTTAGAATGTATGCTAGTCAGGGATAATAAGCCTTTATGAAAAATATCGTAGTTACAGCCCTTATAGTATCACTTGTTATGAAGACCATCTGGGACTACACATCAAGAACCACCTATTGAGGGACAATCTTCTAAGCCTCTACAGGGAGAATAAAAAAAATTCATCTTAGATTGAGCAAATTGAGGATGCAAAAGGAAAAGGTAAAGCTATAAGTGAGGAGTATAAGATTGAGAAAAGACCTATTGAAAGCCTCCAAATTTAGGCATCCCCACCAAGGCCTTCTTCCTCGATAGAATTTATGAGCTTAAATGCTTTGGAAACCAAATAAATAGTGGAGAGTGCCCTTGATAACATCATGGATACTTATGGTTTAGATAAATAATAAGACCCATCTGAGGAAGTAGGCAAGGAATTGGTTACATTGAGTAGTGGAAAGAGATAGGTAGAATTAGCCTTAGTTCCTCTGGCTCCAAGAAAGAGGCCTAGCTTAACTTTCACTCACCCTACTAGTGAAATAAACATCTTTAGTGATGAGAATCCTATTTAAGGGCCAACCACTCTTGATTGGTTTATTTATGGGAAGTTATAAAAAATCCCATCTCTTTTTCCTTCATTAGATCTAAATCATGTGGACATAAATTTTGAGGATAATGTCAAGCCATGGATTTAGAATATGTTGAACAAACAAGTAGAGAGAAGCATCCTAATTCTTCACAACAAGGAAAGCCAATGGGTTGGTACCCTAATATTCTCTAGGAGTTCAAATGTAGAGATTCCCAAATAACCAAAAGTGAAATAACTTGATCCTTAGGTCTAATTTAATCTAGAGACATCAACTCGTGAAAGAGTAGTGACCAAAAAAGTCACCACTGGTATTGAGGAGTTCACCTTTCAAAAGGTGGAGCCATTTATAGGCTTAACTCCTATTCTAGGATATGTAATAGAGGAGCATCCTTTTTTTCAAAAGGATTTAACTAGTGTGGTACTGGCCCAATCAAAAATGGCCTTGGTTGGAGTTCAAGGATTGAAACAAAGGATCCTGAACTTAGAAATAGAAAAGAAAGATTTGGAAGCTTAGGTCTTCTTGAAAATTCCTAAAAATATATTACAAATGTTGAATAAATCCTTAATGGATGCATTCAAGAATTTGAAAAGTATTAAGTCTAGATTGAATTCTTTGGACCATCAAGTTGACATGGCACAAAACTTAATCACTCAGTGGTAGAATTCTCAAGTTTAGATGGAGGAGCTTATCAAGGTGCATAAGATAAATCAGGCCTTAAACTTTAATATTATCAAACTCAGACATTTGGACATCCTCATGGTAGTTTTGGTAGATAAACAAGAAGATTTGATCACTTGGAGTAGTGATGTTAAGGAATTCTTCAAGAGAGACACATATTTGGTAAATTGGATTAAGAAACTTCTAGGGAATCTATTAAATAACCCTTCTCAAACCACTACTTTAGGCTTGATTGATGATGAAGAATTCAAGTAGAGGGTTGATACCCACATCCAAGGCATCATAAAAAGCCAAGGTCATTTAACTAAGGAAAATGAGAAAACCCTTGATACCATTAATTTTTTAGGGAAGCAAATTATAGAAGTACAATGTGTCAAAGAACTTATATTTTGGGTAGATAGTGAATTTGACAAGTTAGCAGATAAAGAAGGGGATTGTCTAATGAAGCCTACAGTGGATTTTGAGCTAATCAAGGAGTAATACACTAAGGTGAAAGACTTCTTTAGATAGGGCTAATTGGAAGGACCCACCAATGGAATTATTAAAATAATATTGTTTTTGTAAAGTATATGTTAGTTTGATAGCATATACTCTTTCTTGTCAAGTTGGCATGATTTTTTTTTGCATTGTAGCTTTGTATCAAAGACAACTATCCTTATCCACATCTAGATATTTTAAAAGTTAACTAGTTAACTGCCTATGTTTCCTATAAATAGGTAGATGGTTACCATTTTTAAAGATAGAGTTTTTGAGAAATTGATACCAAGAGCATTTAATACAACTAAAGAATTTTGAAAAGATTGTCTAATAGTTTTTGTTAAATTCTATGCTATCTCTCAATTATAGGGGGTTATCTTAAATTTAAATGATTCTTATTATTTGAGTTACATTCTTTATCATAGGGTTGTTAATTTGTGTTAACTGCTAAATTGACTATAAAGATCTCAAATATACTTCATTTTATTTGCTCTATATTTGGATGTACTTAGGTTATCCAGATCATAATAGCAAACCTTTACAGTAAATTTGATTATTAATTATGATTCATATTTTTCCTTTGAATTTTTCCTGGTTTGTGATATAATTTGAGCTTATGCTATTTTATAACATAAATTGGTTAAAATGTGCTCAAATTAATTGGAAATTTATCATAATATTTGAGATGAAAACTTGCAATCATATTTCTTTCTTCTTTACCCTTCCTTTTTCTTATTTTTATCAAGATTCACTCTAGCTTAGAGATCATTGTTAATAATAACTTAGTTTAACTACCTAATCCTTAGAGTTATTAAGTATTCAAATAGTATAGACTCTAATGGCTCTCAACAACTAAATAAAATAAATATTATGGATAGTTTTCATACATTGCTTTTATTCCACCACATATAATCACTGAATAGTCAAAAAATGCAACTCATGCCATGGATTCTCAAAATCCTAAAATGACAAGTGTTCTTTAACACTAAGAGCACCTGTGGTAAAATTAGAAGCATCAAAAGAATACAAATTTTACTATCATCAAATTTCAATGTAAGACATGTAATTAGATTATCAATTATATCTTTTATTTCATGTAGCCATTATTGCCCCAATGTAGCATGTAACTAATTCCTTATGTGCATAACAAAAAGTAGCATGCCCACAAATTTGGGACCACATGAAATTGGTATTGTAATATGTCCTACTAAATCTTGGTAGTATATAAATTTATATAATTTATCCTGATCATGTCTTATGTCCTAAAGAAATGCAAGGGTGTATACATTTGGTTTTGTGTCCTTAGTTATTTTTACATGTTATCTATACTCATTCTTGATAAAAACTTGATTAGTCAAAGGATTAGTCCTATAATGTTTGTAGTTGTGTGTATGTGTAGTCATCTAAAATGTCACTTGAGTGCCAAGAGTGTTACTTAAGACAACCCATATGTAGTTTAGCCCTAGACCTATCTTAGGGCCTATTTAGACACTGGTCCAACTTTTGTGTAGGCATTATGCATCCCTAAACATCTCAAAATCAGTCCTAGACACTTCTTTAGGCATACAATCCCTTAGTGCCTTATGTTTCAACCACCTAGACATTATCACCACAATTGGAAACTAACACCATAACATTAGTGTCTTAGTTAGGTGCAATTATATTTTTCCCTTTTTTTAGCTCCAATAGAAATCTTTTATATCCTATATACACCTAGGGTCAGCCTAGGACTATTTCAAACCCTACACAAGCACCATATTAGTATATATACATGAATTTTAGCCCTTTATTCACTATATATAAATTAGATGTAAATATACACAAAACAACTCAAAACAAGTTGTGCATAATCAAAGTTATTAATCCCTATTCTAACCTAGTTATGCATACAATCATCTACATCACTCCTAAGCTTAGAATACCTAGATTTCTAGTCTCAAGATTCACTCAAAGCACTCAAACCAACATTCATACTAGATTCACTTACACTCACACTAACACTTAGGTGGGGAGAACTACACTAGGCTTGATCCCTCCTCAGAGTATTGGTATATAGGAAAATCTCATCACAATGGGCCATTAGGGATGTCTAGTCTACCCAAATAACACCACACATTTAGTACTTGTGCCAATTGAATGCCCTAATAATATGAAAGTCTAGGGTTTTCATATAAAATCAATCAAAATAGGACATAGATAGTGAAGCATGGTTTGTCTGCATAAGAATAGGCTTGGTAGACTCAAACACAAGTGCTTCTAGAAGTATAAATTAGTTCCTACATAGAGGACATTAACATTAAAAGTGGACACTAGTGCTAGAATTCTACTATCCAAGGTAGGGATTTATTATCTAGGATAGTTTCTGACACCGAAATCCTATTTGTGACACTCAGACTAGCTCTTGTACCAATTTTTAGCTTCTAGATTCTTCATCTCAGGTAGTTTTCAACTAAGTATTCATTTATGTCATTCATTGATATTATTAGAAACATTAGATTAGATCAGTTATTTCACAAATAAGTGGCTATATTTATTGCATATTTTATACCCTAATTTATAATACTCAAACCATTTAAAAACCTAGGGCTTAAAATATATAAACCCTTAGAAGTTAAATCATTTTGGTGAACCTAGCTTAGTTCAAAATTATTGCTTATTACCCTAGTGTACCATTAGGGCTTCCCTTTTTATTTCTAAAATTGGTCTAGTTTCCCTTTTGTAGCTTTTCATCATGATTATCATAATAGATGCCATCTTCTAATTTTTGGTTCAAAGTTTTGTGGTTGTTTTACATGCCTATTACATGCCTTTTGTAGAAAAATTCACATGTATGTCACTCCTCTCATGGACTATGTTATAACTCAAATTAGTTTACACATTGGTCCACCCTCTCTTGAGTCCCACTTCTAAGAGATTTATTATTTTATGGCTTACTTTGAGTTACCTCTAGTTACTAATTGAAGATAGAGAGATCAGAGGACTCATGTAGGCACAAATCAAGACCACCACTATAAAATGAGTTCTTATTGATAAGGTTTTAAGACTTAACATATGCAACCTCACATTTATACAAACTAAAGGGGTTGATTAGCATCCATTTAGAAGACATATTGAACATTATAGGTTTTGATGATATTCCTAGACAAAAATTAGGTTTTATTACATTAGATATTATAGTTGGGATAAAAACCCTACCTAAATAGTCTTAGGTGATTCTTAATAATTTTAAATACAACCTATTACTTAGGAGACCTTATATACATGTTATGGAGGTTGTACCCTCTACCTTGCATAGATACATCAATTTTTTAGATGATGGATACTTATACACTTGTCTAGTAGATAATCAACCATTTAGATATTGTAGAGTCAATAAGGCTACCACCCTGAGTAAATTTTAGATGGGACACCTCATGTTCTCATAAAACCCCCATCTCACAAGATTCTGATATAGCAAATGCATACATATGAGGTTGGGGAATCTAGCACCACTATTCCTATACCCATTCTAGATCCTCATACAACATAATTACCTTCATCCATGATGGAGGAGGATCCTTATACAACACAATTATCCCCACCCATGGTGGATGATGGGGTTCTCATAACAAAACTACAATTAATTGTTAATTTAAGTAAAGTATATATTAAAAAATCTAATACAGATTCTCAAGACACCATAGAGGATGATCTAACACTCTTTGACATTGATGATTACTTATGTGGATTTATCTTCACACTAATTATCCCTAGAGAGTACATAGATGATTCTAAGGCACTCATTCCTTTTACCACACAAACATCACCACTAGTTCATGTCCTAAAACTGTAGGCCCAACCATTCAATTATAATTAGAGGTAGATTCCTCCATACACTTAATATATATGGTTACCTTTTTGGATATTAAATTTGTTATATATATTCAATTAAGTAGTTCATATGATAGACCACATCAGATTATATAGATATCACTTGATAGAGGATTATGACATTACCCAAAGTTTGTCATAGATACTTTAGTAGATTGTAATATTAGGATGGTAGACCGTTTTATCATTTTCACAAGCTTACAAGACATGATACAGATACATGCTCTGTATTACAATTTTTTTTTTATAAATTCAAGGCTCAGGGCACTATTCAAATTACATAACCTCCACTTTCACTAGTATAGGAAACACAATGGAATCTTCACCAAAATAGATATTCATGGAATGATCCATTAACTATCTAAGTTTTATCTAGGGCCAATACATCCCTTATGTTACCATGGATGAGGATTCATATCCCAATACTTGCACATTACCATTTTTACAACACATAAGACATAAGGAAGGTGAGATACAACATATTATACATTTTCAAGAATCCTTAGGACATATAACACTACCAATAGCATATGGCCCCAAAGTGGCCAACACATTACTCTTAGTCATGAGCACAAACACTCATATACATGTTACACTTGGAAACACATGGTTACAAGTAATGGATGCCATGGTTAATCACACATATATATGCTTTTTCATCATGAGGGACACATAGTTTACATGTTACATTATATCTCAAATGAGAATCATATATTTCATACATATACCCTATATTCCAATGTGGTTTACCCTGGGACCACATGAGAAGCTTATTACATAGTAGAACAACATGCTATTTGGATGCACAAAATCTAGACTAATGTCAAGGATAAGGCTACTTTTATATAGACAACATGGTATGATGATCATGATGATAATGATTTATTTGAGTTTAGGTAGATTTAGTATCCAACATTGGATGACCTCCCACCAGATCCACCATTTAATTATCCGCATCCCATGGATGTGCTCTTAGGTCTATAGAGACATTAAAATTCATTTATACATTATCTCATTTGTTTCCAACATTTACTTGTATGGTTTCATTGAATATTGATCCTTTTATAGAGTTTCATTTACATGTTGCTTATACATAGATTACATCTAGAAAATACAAAAAAATAATACTATGCCAAAAAAGCAAAAACATTTAAATATTTACTCTAAAAATACAAATTTTAGATTGTATGCATGGCCATGCTTATATTTATTATACTTGGTAGGTACTACATATGTTATCTATGTTAGTATAGTTAGTTTTATCATACAAACATGCTCCACTTATTCTTATCGAGTGTTTTTAGATATAATATTGAGGTCCATCACACATCCAAATTTGATACTATCTACTCATTAGGGGAACAACATAGATACATAGACTCCTCATTTGACACATTCACCCATTTAGGGGCATCTTATACATAGTTTTGATTACCAAAAAAAACATATTTTTATACTTTATATCACATATTTAACATTATTATATCTTGATATTGATCATGCTACACTAGACAAAATTTTTACTGACTACTGCTACTCTAGACTCAGATTATATACATCTTTTCTCTTATTTAGATTTATACCACATATTCATGCATACTTTAATTTCTAGATTTACTAGTTTATACTTGATTGTGTCTCTATGATTCTACATCTATTTGAGGTCATTTGAATATGACATTATTATACAACTCTATACCACTTACTTTCATTGTATGTATGTTTTGGACATGTGCCCATGTCCTTGTGTGTGACTTATTGATTGTATACAAACATTTGAATATGTTATTCCCATGTGGTTCTACTCCAATTTGATTTATATTTATGTATGTGGACATTTTAACATGTCCTTGTATGTCTTACTATCTCAAATTTAGCGAATGTGCCCATGTCCCTTGTATTGTGTCCCCTTTGCCTACTTTACATGCCTCATGTGTGTTGTATGTATGAATCATCACCATGACACTAGTCTCTTTCTTATTACACACTCCATTTTTATATGCCATGAGGGACCTAATGCATCTCCCCTTCTTCCTTGGGTGCCTTGATGACATCAAGCCCCATCCCCTAGGTAGTTACTCAGTTTTACTATCCATACACATGCTTACACTATTATATCTATCTTGACAACCTTGTGAATGCTATATCTAACATACATCTTAGATTACAAACTTATGATCAGATTATCTTACATTATGATGTCATGTATACATATTATATTATTTTATTACACATATATCATTATTGCTTAGGCTAACACATCATGTAAAGCTTTTGATTTTGAGGATAGTTCTTGCATAGGTTCAAAAAATCACCTCAAAAGAGTGGGAATTCATATAGGTTTATCACAGAGATCAAGCCATCTAAATTCACTCAGAGTATAATTTCCATCATACAGGCACATAATGTAGAGCTTAATTTTAGGAAAACATGGTGGAAAATAGTTAGATAAAGATCAGAGCCCATTTGGCAAAAAAATAACACAGTTGGACACTAATGCCAAAAGTGGATACTAGCATCACAATGCTACTATCCAAGGAATGTAACTACTATGTAGTAGCCCTAAAAACTAGAAAATCTATAATTTATAGAAAGGCACAAAAATTATAGTCTAGGTTTGCATAGATTTAATTATAAATTATCAGTTTTTACTTAGTTTCAAATAAAATCATACCAATTTGTTTAGATTGTGGAAATAATGAATGGCATGATCACTCCTATTTTAGTCTTAGATAATTTGATATAGATTATTACAACTCAATCTATAATCTATATACTCAAATATCAAATTTGGGGACATGTGTATGACACATTATTTTTGTATGCTCACTTATGCACCAGTCAATCAAATAGAATGAAAAACTCTATGTCATTCTCTACATTGTACACACCAAAAACCATGTTACACTTATACACTATATTGATACTTAATTCATATGTAGTAGTTGGTATTATTGTGTAGTCCCTAAGGTACATCCCTGAGTGTCTGAGATGCCCCTAGGCTAATTTTCATTCTAGAGTTCTTGATTAGCTATAGATCCATTATATACCATTTTAGTTATAGTCATACAAATCTAGTTACATTACATAATTCAATTTTATATGCATTTACTACACATAAGTAGGAAATGATGGAGTCATATTCTATTTGAGTTCTTGATCCACCTACATAAGAGGGTTAGACAAGCCATCAATTTGATCCAAGCTATTGATAACTTATGATCTACTAAATAGGGATGGCCAATGATGGAGATAAAACTATATTGAGTTCTTGAGCCACCCACAAATGAGAATTGAGAAAGCCATTCAACTTAGTCCAAATTATTCACCAATTGATCACTAGCTACACACATGCACAGGATGTCACTAGGTTTATGCATTAGTTTGTATACCTAGTGAGGTGTATTCATTACTTTCCTCTTTATTATCTCTTTACTCTTTTATCTCTTTAATTTAGATATTTATTAAGGACTGATTCTATACACATTTCATTTTTACGACACATAATGGAACATGCTTCACATACTTAGATCTATATTCATGGGCTTCAGCTCTTAGGTAAGTCCAAGTACATTTATTTTCCTTTATCCTAATAATTTCACTTTACTACATTTATATAATAAAGGTGGGGGGGGGGTAAAATCTAGTCATCTAAAATGTCACTTGAGTGCCAAGAGTGCTACTTGAGATAACCCATCCGTAATTTATCCCTAGACCTATATTAGGGCATATTTAGACACTTATACAACTTTTGTGTAGCCCTTACACATCCCTAGACATCTCAAAATCAATCCCAAATCCTTTCTTAGGCATTCAGGTCCCTAGTTCCTTAGGTTTTACCACTTGAACATTACTACCATAATTGGACACAAGCACCATAATGCCAGTGTCCTAGTTTGGAATTATTGTCCTTTCCCTCTTTTTATCACCAATAGATATATTTTAAATCCTAAGGACACCTAGGGTTAACCTAAACCTATTTCAAACCTCACATAAGAACCAGATCAATATATACACATGAATCTTAGCCCTTTATTCACCATATGTAAATCAGATGCAAATACACATAAAGAAGCTTAAAACAAGTTGTGCAAAATTAAGGTTATTAATCCCTATTATATCCTACTTTTGCATACATTCATCTACATCTCTCTTAAGTTTAGAATACATATATTTCCATTCTCAAGACTCACTCAAAGCACTCAAACCAACATTCATACTAGCTTCACTTACACTTGCACCAACACTTAGGTGGGGATAACTAAATTGGGATTGATCCCTCCTTAGAGTATTGGTATGTAGGAAAATATCATCACAATGGTGTGTTGAGTATGTGTATCCTACCTAATTAACACTGCACATTTACTAATTATTCCAATTGAATGCCCTAATCACATAGAGGTCTAGGGTTTACACACATAATTAGTCAAAATAAGTTACAAATAATCAATTAGGGGTTGTCCATATAGGAATAGGCTTGGTAGACTCATACACAGGCACTCTCATAAGTATAGATAAATTATTTCATATAGGACATTAACATAAAAAGTGAAAACTAGTAACACAATTCTACTATCCAAGGTAAGGTGTTATTATCCAAGAGGGTTTTTGACACCTGGATCCTATTTATGACACTCATACTAGCCCTTATACTAGTTTTCAAATTATAGATCCTTTGTCTCAGGGAGTTTTCAACTAAGTATTCATTTGTGTCATTCATTACTATTATTAAAAACATCATATTAGATCAGTTCTTTCATAAATTAGTGATTATATTTATTGCATATTTTATACCCTAATATATTGTACTTAGACCCTTTAAAAACCTAGGGCTTAAAATCTATAAATACTTAAAAGTTAAATTAGTTTGTGACCTTATTCTTGAGACCTAATAAATTTTTGGATGTGTTGTATAATCTAAAGAGTTCCTTTGGCCTTATATTTCTATTTTTTTGATGTAATGTTGAACAAGTATCTGTAACATGTCCTATGATTCTATGAAAATGACAAATTGGTTTTCCTTATTGATTTGATAACTTGCTTGTAGATCTATGTTGTTTGAAAAAATAATTAATTTCATGTCAAGTAACATCTACAACATCACATGTGGCATATCATGTGCATTATTGGATTTTATTATAAGGACTAGTTCTATAGCCGTGAGTTCAACATTATTGACTATATCTATAAATGGTGATATGTTTAGAACTATAAAAATAACTATAAGAATCTAGATTATTATAAGAACTGTGATAATCTTCAACCAAAGGGATTTCAATAAAAAGAGGTTCAGAGGTAGAAAAATTTGATGGTCCAGACATTCCTTTCCTCAAGAAATTTATCCTTGAATTTGCCTCCAAACTTGTCTCCTTCTTTTATGGTGAACACTTAACTCAGAGACACGCTTATTTGATGAATCAACTTTAAAGGAGGATCATAGTCCTTTTAATTTTTTAAACAAGAGAACACTCAAAACTTAATCAGTTAATATGGGAATTGATCTTTCAAATCTAGATAAAACTTTGGAGTCACCACTAGAAGAAATCTTCTAGGATAGAACAGATCACAAACATACAATGATACAGTCTAAAATTACACTTTCTTGTAATCAGTGATGAGATAGAAAAACAAAGACATTAAAAAATCTAGATTCTCATTCAAAAGAGCAAATCAATTTAAAACATGAACAAATAATAGTTTTCTACATGAGTCCCCAACAATGATGCTAGTTGAATGTTGGCTACTAGTTTTACACCTCTAGAATTTAGCCTTGTATATTTGAAAAGATGGAAAATAAAGATGATAAACATCAATTATGTTTCTATAGTTAGGGAAGGGTTTAACATCTAGATGGATTGAACATAGATAATGACTAGAAGGCACCAAAAAGGGTATGGTTAGTTCCCTACTACTTCTAGATCTACCTGAACCAAGGTGAGAGGACCTATAGGGTAACTTAGTCACAAGGAGAGATACTATAGTTCAATCTCTAGGGAATTATTGGCATATATATATAGATATAATCAAAGCATAACCAAATTTGAATAATCCACTTGGGAAGAGTTGTCACATAGACTGAGCAAATGCTTTTAAATCAAATACAAGAAACTAAAGATAGATAAAATGTGATTGTAATCTTAATTTCTACAAAAACTATTGACAACTAAGAGCCAAATGGAAAATTACAATGGTAATCTTTAAGGATTAATCACAGACACATTTTAGATCTATAATACTTATGGATCTCTATGCAAATAACACTTAAAATCTTCAACAACCTATATTACTTACAGGGGTATGAAAAGTAGGATGAGTTATGTATATCTAAAATCTATGGTGGCTTTCAACATGGGGAAGTTCTTAAACTACCATGCTATCATTCATTCTAGGATGTAAATGATAGAGAAACAAGATAAATAAAACTATCAAGAATGATTTGCATTCATTGATACCAATTCAATGCAAGGATTCAAATGATCCTTGAAATCTCCAAAACATATACTACAAGAAAAGTCTCAAGCACCTTTTCCTATCAACTCCATAAATCTAGGATATCCTTAAAGGATTATCAAAAAAACATTCCCAAATCACAATGTAGAAAGAAATGTATAATCAAAGTTCATTCCCAAAATGACTACCATTAAGAGACATAAAACCTGATACCCAATTAATAATGCATGAAGAATGTACTATCACACTTCATTGATAATAAATATTAGAAATCATAGATAATTTCCACTAACTTGAAATAAAATCAATATACATTGATGTTTAGAAATCTAACTTAGTGAAAAACATAGTGGATTTCTTCTAAAATAGGGGAGACATATACATAAATGCTCTTGGAGTTTGCTAATGACTATACAAAAGCAATCACCTTAGTGATAAAAGCAATCACATAACAAGAATTCATGAAAACTAAAAATCCCCAGTAAAGAGGATATGCTCTATTTTATTATACAAAATTTTCTCATAAAATCATTATGATTCTAGTGTTTTGGTTATCCATGTGATGATGAAATTTCATCTGTTTGACCAAGATTTTGATGTAGTTGAACTTGGGGGAGAATATTCCTCCTAAGTGCAAACAAATTTTATCTTTATGTGTAATATTTTTGTCCATTTATTCAACAAATCATTTGTCCACCTAAATTTATAATGATGCACTAGTTAGTGATCTAATTACCACTTTCCCTACAAAGAATAAAGAATGAAATAATGGAGGGAAGAATAAAGAGTACAAAATTTCTCTTCAAGGCATAAATTCAACATCAATAGTGTCATTCTATTCCAAATGTTCATTAATTTTTACCCTTTTCTCATCATGAATTTGTCTCCCATTATTCACACCATCATCATCAACTTCATCAAACTATGTTTTAGTGACTGCCTTTAACCCTTCAAACAACACTAAAATTGTTTGATATGTTTTTTCCAGCTATACACAATCTACTTTATCAACAAATACATCAAGTACCTTAACATAATGTTAATATTATTTCTGATAAAATATTTGAATTTATATAGCATCAATTTTTTTCCTTACTCTTAATGTTGATTTAACATCCCTTTCTAGGCATGCAAAAGAGACATTTTAAACTTGAAAATACCTCAACTACTGGAGGTGGGATCATCTTTGTGAGACTTATCAAATTCATAAAACCTATAGAGTTATGAAATTAAAGTTAATTTTATCTTTATCTCATTTAGTACATGAAGGATGACTAATATTTGTTTCAGGGAAAATGGAACCACTTCATTTTCAATTGCCTCGATCATAACTAGGTTCCCTACCATCTGTGTTTGAGTTAGATGCCTGCTTGGTGCCTCGCTAGGGATCCTCACCACCATTTTTTTTTTTTTTTATTATTATTATTATTATTATTATTATTATTATTATTATTATTATTATTATTATTATTATTATTATTGTATTAAAATATTATTCCTTATTTAAAAAATAAAAATCATAATAATATTAAACATAAGGGGTGAGTGCATCCTAATATTAAAACTAGATAAAGAGAATAACTATATGGGAGCTACGGTGAGTCTTCCCCCTTTATTTCTTCCTTTCACATTTTGACAGAGGGTGTCAAAAGAGAGTGAGAGTATAGTATATTAACACAAAATATTTAATTTTATTTCTTAAATTCATATATTTTACACCACCTTCCTTCTTCTCAAAAATCCTAGGCTGTTCACTTCCATAATCATTCTTGTCAATGAAGTTCAAATACAAGGTGGAGATGAATGAAAATGACACTTAGATTTTATTTCCTTTTGATTTTAGGGTCATCATTAAATGTGATGATGAAAAATGTACCATTTTTTCTCCTTCAAGTTTTTGGACCTCACTTTTCACATGTCACACTATAGTGATGCAAAAGTGTGACACTTCCCTGAACTCTCGAACTTGCTCATTAAATCAAATTCCATTGAAAATTTGATTTTATAATTGGGACTCAAACTTACACATTAAACTTAAACCAATAAATTATTTAAAATGTCTTGGGATTCATAATTTCATTTTCATTTTGAAAATTTACACAAAACAAGTTATGGTGTAATGTTGCAATTTCCTTATGGAGCCCCAAAACTTTGTTCTTTTACAAAGGAAATTTTAGACTAAGTATTTTTGATACATAGTCATTTTATAATATTCATGACTCAATTCCACCATTTATCCTACAATAAAATCATGCTCAAAAACATGAAAACTTTAAGTACTGGTGAAGTCAAATCTTATGGGGTTTACACAACACAATTGCAAAAGCAAGATTTTATTTCGGATGAACATTTATTACAAACTTACTTTAGAGGGAAAAAATTATAATTTTATACACTCACTTCTTGGGAAAGGCCAAAAATTTATTGAAACATATTTGGGCACTAAAATTTCCTCTTTATTGGGGATGTACATCCCTTGTGAGTGTACAAATAATCTCAAAAATATGACCAGATGCCTATCCCTAAGTCCATGGAGTCATAATTTTGAAAATTTCTTAACAGACACCTTTAGGAGCTGAATTAAATAAGGGTGAACCAAAAAAAATAGATAAAGATTATATGATAATTAACACACAACAAAAAACAACAAAACAACTATACAAATAAAGGCCAATGCAAAAGGGCAACAAAACAATAAGACTATACACTGTAAATCACTTTATACAATCATAGACTCAATCAAAGATGTGATTAAAAAATTTTCCATTAATTTTTAGATCTATTCTATCACCATCCAAATCTCTTTAAAATAAATTATGTTCCCAAATTCTATAGCTAATAGAATAAGGGCCCATCCATAAGACATCAAATTTTCCATATTTGCTTCTCTCTTCATGTCTGCTATCTAAAATTAAAACTAGATATCCTCTTTGGAAATTCCAAGGAGTGACCCTTTTATCAAATATTATGTTGAGTCTTTCCTTGAACTTTATGTGTTTTTCATGAACTTGTCTTCTATTTTCATCAAGCTCAATAATTTGGTTTATTTTACTTTCATAGTGGTTAACTTCATCACCTCCTTCAAGCTATTACATGAACTAATAAGTTGGTAACTATAGATTCATAGGTAAAACAACTTGATCTCCTTAAATAAGCTCAAAATTGATCTACTTTTAGCTCTCTTAGGCATGATCTTGTTAGCCCATAAAGCAAATTTTAGCTATTAACCCCACTTCTTCTTGTTAACTTCCAAAGTCCTAATGATTTTGATCAAGTTTTTATTACTATATTTGCTTTCCCATTCCCCTGAGGGTTATAATTGGAAGCATAAGTTAATGTTATACCATATTATTCACATAATTCCATCAAATATTTATCTCTAAAACTCATGGCATTATCAATAATTATCTTGATAGGCACACCAAATCTACAAATAATGTGATTCAATAAAAAGTCCATGATCATATGAATAAGTTAATGTGGTCCCATATTATTCACATAATGCAATAAAAATTTTATCTCTAAAAATCATGTAATTATCAAAAATTATATTGACAAGCACACCAAACCTACAAATAATGTGATTCAATATAAAGTCCATCATCACATGATGTGTGGCCTTCTTTGTAGGGACTACCTCAACCCATTTTATGAAGTAGTTTGTTGTAAAAAATATCCACCTATTCCTAGTGATTTATGTATGAATTATCTCCCAAACAAAATCCATTCCCAATTATCTAAATGGCCCTTCAATCAATACAAGTTGCAAGGGGAGAGAGCCAAAAGCTTTCAACCTTCTAGCAAAGATTTGATAATTTTCACATTTTCTTACTTTTTGTGCAACATCCTTGAATAGTGATGGACACCAATAACTATCTCTAATAATATTATGATCTATGAATTAAGGTGAAAAATGACCACCACATAACCCACTATGAAAGTCTTAAATTAGATCAATAATTTCTTCTTCTACCAGACATCTTAAGAGAACCCCACCTGGATTCTTCCATGCCAGTCCCTTTTCAGTCGAGAGATACTTTTGGGATATAAGATCAAGATTTATCCTTTTATTATTATCCAAGTTATGGTAAAAATTATAACTTTTCAAGTAATAAACAATGTCCTTATACCATGGATACATGATAAATTTACTCAAAGAATCATCAATATTAAAAATATTAGTGTTTACCTCCATAAATTGAAAATTGCTCTCAATCATGATCTTGGCTAAGCCCATCAAACTAAATAACTTGGTACTTTGGATCTCCATGTCATACTCTTATAATTTTTATACCCATTAGCACCTCTTTATTGAGACTTCAATCTGAGTCAAGATGTCCTTAACTATTGTATGTGGGACATATGCAACAATCTTTGAACTCAAAATATAAGGTCTGAACATTTTAACAACTTTCAAGAGGGAAAAATATTAATTATCCATGATAGTATAGTTCATTCATATCCTTTCATATCTTTACTAAATAAATTTATGGGATGTTTATGACAATCATTATTCTTTTGAAATAAAACAACTACAATATTTTGTGATGCAAAAGAAAATATTTAAAACTCCCTTATGTAATTAGAACTGGCCAAGATAGGGGAAGAATTTAAGGATCATTTCATATAATTGAAATCTCATATATCCTTCTCCTCCCACTTGATGGTTTGGTCATTTTTTAATATGGAAGTAATAGGTAGAGTGATCTCTGCAAAGTTAGACACAAACCTTCTTACAAAGTGGATTTGTCCAAATAAGGAATTAATTCCCTTATTGGTTTTTGGGATTGGAACTTTATCAATGGCTTCCACTCTCTCTGGATCAATCATGACACCATCCTTAGACATGATGTATCCCATTAACTTGTATTTTTGTATTCCAAAGTGACATTTCTTTGGATTAAGGGAAATGCCAAATTCCTTACATCTAAGAAACACTTTTTTTAGATGCTCTAATTGCTCTTTTTTTTAATTTTTAGAGTACATTGTAATGTCATACTAATACATAAAAATAAACTTGTTAATTAACCCTACAAAAGTGACATCCATATCTCTCTAAAACGTTTCACTGAAATTCATTAACCCAAAAGGCATTCTCATATAAACATAAGTGCCTTAAGGTATTGTAAATGTAGTTTTGGGTCTCTCAAATTATTTTACTAAAACTTGGTTATATCCTAAGAAACCATATAATGTTAATAAAATATCTAATACAATAACACTATGCAACATGTTATCTATATTAGGTAAGGGGTAATTATCCTTTAGAGAAGCTTTATTCAAATTTCTAAAATCCACACACAATCAGATGTCACCATTCTTCTTTCTTACAGGGACTAAGTTTTCAACCCATGATGAATACCTAATGGTTTGAATAATCCCACCATCCCTTAATTAATTTAACTCTTCTTGCATCTTGGTGGCTAATATGGGGTTAATAGGTCTCTATTTTTGCTTGAAAGGTTAGTTGTTAGGCTATAATGGGATGATGTGTTGAAACAAATCCTCTCTATATGCTTTCAGTTCAGAATAAGACCAAGCCATGTAATACTTATACTTATTTAATAATTACATGTAGGCTTTCTTATCTTTTGCACTCAAGTGAGTACCAAGCTATACCTTTATTTGATTTTATTTAGTGCCCAAGTTGCATTTAGTCACATCTTTTGAGATAAAGAGATCTCTAATTTTAATTATGTCTTCTCAATCAAATGATGCCTCTAGATTTACCAATGCTCTTGGGATGGTGTTTATCTTCCACTGAATGATATCTTTTATAAACAAGGTTTCTTTCCCATCATCTATTTGGACCATGAATTCCATGCCTGTGATCTACCCTAAAATTCTACTTCACAATTGAGAAACCTTTTAATTTGATCATGATCATAAAATACTTACCAATGATGAATGTTGTTTAGGACTAAAGGTCTAACAAGTTCCTCCACTTGATATTAATAATGAGGGTTCATATTCTCACTTTTAAACTAAGCACCCAAACCAACAAGTTTGTCAGCTTCCTAATTAAAACTTCTATCATGATGGAAAATATTGAAAGTTTCAAAAAATTCTAACAAATCCCATACAACATTTATATATTATTTTAACCTTTTATTTTTGGTGGCATACATATTTTAGACCCGCTTAACCACTAACTATGAATCACCCTTTATAATCAGACTTGTAATTCCATGTTCTTGGGAAATCCTCAAACTAAGCAAGAGTGCTTCATATTTTACAATGTTGTTAGTGCACTCAAAATATAACTTGAAAGAAAAATTAAAATATTTTTTATTGGGGGCATAAAAGACAACCCCAACTCTATTTCCAATATTGGAGCAAGCTCCATCAAAAAACATTCTCCAAACATCATCACTTAATTTTTTAGATCCAACATCAAGAATAGTAGACTTTTCACCAAAATATATGTTTCAAAGAAAATTCCCCAGCTCCACATCAGTGTACAAAGCCTCATTTAGAGAACATCTTATATATTCAAGCACATGCAACATTATAAGCTCTCTATGAAGTTTCACCATCTTGCCCTCTAAAGGAATGGTGGCATAAGAAAGGTCCATTTGAACACTACCACCCATGTTGGTAGCCCATTTTATTAACAATAGAATCCACTAATTGGGAGGATCATCCACAATTACCAGATTCATTTTCAAAAATTTACCTAGATGAGCCACCAATTGCAATACCAATCCTTTAACTAGTCCAACAATTGGTACTTCTCTTGAGTCCATAGAATAAAACTTACAAAAAATAGATGTTATTCTTAATCTAAGTCATTAAGGAAACTCAAGGGAATCACATTTCAATAGGATCCTGAATCAAACATATAGTTGTGAATAATTAAACCATTAATTAATAAGGTAGTATAAAAAGGGTCAACATCCAGTTGACTTTATATCAATGCAGTTCCCAAATAAACCTTTGGGGATAGTTCAATAGCCTTAAGTGACTCTTCATTATCTTCCAAGGGTGTTTGGGGTGAATTAATCTCATTGGCAGCTATATTATCATTAAACTCCAAATACTCAAATTCCCTCCTTTTATGTTATGTTATTCTTAACAACTCAATAAGTAAGACAAAGATTTTTAATTGACTCAATACTTGGGCCATATCACACACACTTAACTGAGGAAGGGGATTATTTGGAAGAATGGTGACAACATTTTTAGTAGGAATATAGTCATTTAAAGTCAGAGGGGGAATATGATGGGATGAACTAGCATTTTTACAAATAATTTTCAAGGGTGGGTTTCTTCTTACATCAGTTTTACACTTAGGAATATTTGATAACAAAGGTTCTCTATTCTTGGTTGGAACACCTTTCTATTTAATAGTTTGGGAAGTAGGTGCTAGTTTAGAAGAACTAGGGACTTATTTGGTTTTCTTAACTTCTTTATTTTTATCCCCTTCGTTCAGATTTGTAGGGGTAGTCTCTTATGGAGAAGCACCTTGTTTCTTTCTTCTCTGATTGTATTCTCTCTCTTAAGAAATTACAACATTAATTAATAGTTGACTATATTCAACTGAAGGAGTTCCCCAATAATATTTTTTAATCATCATATATCTCAAAAAGTTAAAGTTATGATTGGGCAACTCTTATGCTTGTGTCATTTTTATATCACAAAAAAATTTGAGAGTTGGGACACATACCTCTTTCAATGCACTTTAAAATTTATCAATAGTAGTAGCACTTAGTAATTCTATAGAGGCAAACACTTTACTTCAAAATATTTGGTAATCAAACATCATAAACTCATCACTTTCAAATGTAGAATCAAGTTCCTTTGCATCTTCATCAACTCTTTCAGTAGTATTATAAGGAGGATGGGGGAGGAAGCATTTATCACACCAATCAATATCAAAATCATAGTCCACAACATTAACCTAGATATTCAACAAATTAAGAACCTCTTTCATAGCTCCTCTATTCTAATTTATATCATTTATCTCATCTCAAGAAGGTCTCTTCCCTTTATAATTATCTCTATTGTGGAAAGAGGATATCCCTTATGCTTGATTCTAGTTTTGAGCTCTCTCCTGACTAGAGGATCCATGAGAAATCCCCTTCTCAGCTTTGGCCAACTTGTATGACATCTCCTTGACAATAGTGGCCAATATTTTCATAGTTTCCTCAAGTTTGGTAGTATTATTGGATTGAGACTTCTTAGGATTCATCAATATTACATCAACCATTTTATTTAGAGGATTCCCCATAACCTTTATATTATTTTTAATATGAATGGCCATGTTGAATTCTAACCTCAGATTTGTGGGAGCCTTATATCTCAAGTAGTATGCTACCTTCTTATCAAATACATCATAATATTTAATCAAACAATCAACATCACTTAGCATGATATTATCAAGTAACCTCATGATAGGCATATTAAACCTTGTATTAAAGTCTTACACATATTTATTTGGGTTCTTTATGTTTTCAAATTTTGCCAGAAGAAACTAAGGATCAAATCTATCATCATATTATATTTTAAAAATAGTCTTCATTTATTCCCATGAATCGATGCATCCATGAGGAAGAGAGTTGAACCATTCATGTGCATCTTCTTCTAGTGTGTGCATAAAAAGTTTAATATAGACATCATCATGCTCAACCTCATAGTCTTCAACTATAATGTGAAAACCTATCAAGTTTTGATCTCTAGTCAATGTATTATTTCCCTAAAACATAAGGAGTTGAATCCTTACATAATTTAAAACTTCATTGGGGTAACCCTCCATTTTATTAAATTTAATTGGTTTGAATCTAGGAATCCTAAATTCAAGACATTCATTTTCTTCTTAATCTCTATGCCTCATTATTGGCTCTATGGTGGGCTCAAGATTAGATGAAAAAGGGTTGTGAGGGGGTGAGTGAGGTGGAATTTGGGGACCAAACCTTATTAAGAGACCAAAATGAAGAGGATATTTAGCTTATTGAGAAGGCGCTAAATAATAAACATGACTATAAGACTCTGGTTTATTAGAATAGCTATGAATATATTCAACCAAAGGGATTTCAACAAAAAGAGGTTTAGAGGTAATAAAATTATGATGGTCTAAACACCCCTTTCCTCCAGAACTTTGTCCTTCAATTTGCCTCCATACTTATCTCCTTCTTCTATGATGAGAACTTAACTCAGAGATGATCTTATTTGATGAATCACCTTTAAAGGAGGATCTTAGTCCTTCCAATTTTTAAAATGAGAGAACAATAAAAAATTAATCAATAAAAATGGTCATTGATCTTTCAAAACCAAATAAAATGTTGGAGTCACCCCTAGCAAAAATCTTCTGGGATGGAACATATCACAAACATATAGTGATACACTCTAAAATTACATTTTATTGTAATCAGTGATGAGATAGAATAAAAATACACTAAAAAATATATATTCTCATTCAAAAGAGTAAATCACTTTAAAACATGAACAAATAATAGTTCTCTACAAGAGTCCTAGAAATGGAACTAGTTGAGTGTTGTCTCCTAGTTGTACACATCTAGAATTTATCCTTACATATTTGAAAAGATGGAAAACAAAGATGATAAACCTCAATTATGCCACTATAGCCAGTGAAGGGTTTAGCATATGGATGGAGTGAACATAGATAATGACTGAAAGGCACCAACAAAGGGTATGGTTAGTTCCCTACTAAATCTATCTTTACCTAAACCAAGGTGAGATGACCTACATGGTATCTTTGTCACAAGGAGAGATACTAAAATTCAATCTCTACGGAATTATTGACACACATATAGATCTGATCAAAACATAACCAAATTTTCACAATCCACTTGAGAAGAATTATCACGTAGACTACAAAAATGTTTTTAAATCAAATACAAACTACTAAAGATAGATATAATGTGATTGTAATATTGATTTATATAGAAAATGTTGACAAATAAGAGCCAAATGGAAAATTACAATGCTAATCTTCAAGGATTTATCATAGACACATTTTAGATCTACAATAATTATGCATCTATAAGCAAATAACACTTAAATCTTCAACAACTTGTATTACTTGTAGGGGTAAGACAAGTAGGATGAGTTATGTATATTTAAAATCATTATGGTGGATTTCAACTTTGGAAAGTCCTTAAATTGACATGCTATCATTTATTCTAGGATGTAAAAGATTGATAAACAAGATAAATAAAATTATCATGAATGATTTACATTCATTGATACCAATTCAATGCAAGCATTCAAATGATCCTTGAAATCTCCAAATCATATATTTCAAGTAAAGTCTCAAGCACATTTTCCTATCAACTCCATATATCTAGGATATCCTTAAAGGATTATCAACAAAAAATTCCCAAATCACAATGTAGAAAATAATTTATAATCAAAGTCTATGCCCACAATGACTACCATTAAGAGACATAAAACTTGATACCTAATCGATAATGCATGAAGAATATATTGTCACACTTCATTGATAAGAAAGATTAGAAATCATAGAAAATTTCCACTAACTTGAAATTAAATCATTATACATTGATGTTTAGAATTCCAACTTGGTGAAAACCATAGTGGATTTATTTTGAAATAGGGGGACATATACATAGTCTCAGAGTTTGCTAATGATTGTCTAAAAGCAATCACCTTAGCGATAGAAGCAATCACATAGCAAGAATTCCTAAAAACTAAAAATCCCTCATAAAGAAGACATTCTCTCTTTTCTTATAAAAATTTTCTCCCTAGAATCATTATGATTATGGTGATTTGGCTATCCACGTGATGATGAGATTTCATCTACCTAACTATGAGTTTGATGTAGTTGAGCTCAGGGGGGAATATTATTCCTAAGTGATTTTTTTTAATCTTTAAGTGAAATATTTTTATCATTTTCTTCAACAAATAATTTGTCCACCCAAACTAAGAATGATGTGTTAGCTAGTGATCTAATTACCACTTTCCATACAAAGAATAAAGAATAAAATAATGGAGTGAAGAATAAAGAATACAAAATTTCTTTTCAAGGCATAGATTCAACATCAATAGTGTCATTCCATAGGTTCATTAATTTTTACCCTTTTATCATCTTGCCTTTATACTCCCATTATTCATACCATCGTCATCTACTTCATTAGACTCTATCTTAGTGATTACCTTTAATACTTCAAACAACATTGCATTAATTTGATATACTTTTGATAGTTGTACATGATTTTCTTTATCAGCAACTACATCAAGTGCATTAATATAATGCTCATAGTATTTTTGATAAAATATTTACATTTCTAAGCATTGCAAAAGAGCCATTTTGAACTAGTGAATGCCTCAACCACTGGAGGTGGGATCATCCTCATGAGCCTTCTCAAATGTATATAACCTATAGAGATATGCAACATAGGGGAATTTGATCTTGATATCATTAGTGAAATGAAGTATGTGGTAAATTTTTTCCACTGAAGATGGAACCACTTCACTATCATTTACCTCAGTCATAGCTAGGTTTCTTACCATCTATGTTCAAATCAAATTCCTACTCAATACCTCACTAGGGATCCTCCCTATAATTTTATTCTTCTTATTTGATTAAAATAGTATTCCTTATTTAAAAAACTAGAATCATAATAATACTAAACACATAAGGTGAGTGCATCTTAATATTAAAACTAGCTAAAGAGAGTAGCTATATGGCAACTATGTTGAGTCTTCCCCCTTTGCTTCTTTCTTTTGCCTTTTGAAAAAGGGCATCAGAAGGAGAGTGAGAGTGGAGTGAAGTACCAACTAGATTAACTTTTATTTCTTGAAATTATATGTTTTGCACCACCTTCTTTATTATTAAAAATCCTAGGCTATGCACTTGCATAATCCTTCTTATCATTGAAATTTAAATGCAAGGTGGAGATGAATGAAAATGACACTTATATTTTAATTCCTTTTGATTTTAGGGTTTCTATTAAATTTGATGATGACACATGTACTATTTTTTCTCCTTTGGGTTTTTGGAACTTAATTGCACTTTTTCACATATCGAACCATAGTGATGTAAAGGTATGACACTTCCCCAAATTCCCAAACTTGCCCATTAAATTATCTTCCCTTGAAAATTTGATTTTATAATCAGGCCTTAGACTTACACATGAACCTTAACCAAAGACATTAGCACACACGTCCTAGACTTCAGACTTTCATTTGTATTTTTCAAAATTGCATGAAACAAGTTATGGTGTAATGTTGTAATTTCTTCCTAGAGCCTCAAAACTTTGTTAATTTCCTCTTAAAGCCTCAAAACTTTGTTATTTTGCAAAGGAATTTTTAGAATAATTATTTTGATACTAAGTAATTTTCTAGTCTTCATGACTCAATTCCACTATGAATCCTATAATCAAAGCATGTTCAAAAACATGAAAATGTTAAGTACTGGTGAAATCAAATCTTATAGGGTTTGTAGAAGATAATTGTAAAAGTGGGATTTTATTTTGGATGAACATTTCTTGAAGACTTACTTTATAGGGATACAATTAGAATTTTAGACACTCACTTATTGGGAAATGGTATAAATTGATTGGAAAATATTAGGGAACTAACAACATGTATTCGTGTCCTACCCAATAGTAAATTATAATTCAAAGGATTAATAATTACTTAGAATAGTATATATAGAGAGCTTTGATCCCTAATACAATATATAAAGTGATATAACCTAAATATTGGTGAGGTAAATCATCAAATCCTTTGATATTCTTATATATATTTCTAATAATAGCCATGTTCATACCCATTATCTATAAAAAATGTAAGATTTCAAATATTAAACCATTAGCCATTGTAAATTAAAATCCTTTTAGATAATGGAATTATGATTTGAACTTGTATAAATAATGATAGATTCTAATCAATAGCAGACCATGAAGGAAAGTATCCATCACCAAAAGTGATAACATCATCAATATCCTTCAAAGTGTTTAAAATTTACAAAAATTAAGAAGGCTCTATATCACAAGGCATAGGTGTCTAATTCAATGTTTGGTATAAAATATCATTGAAAATAGTAGCCTTTTGAATAAAATCTATCATGGAAATCCTAGCTAGTGTATTCTTTAACTAATAAACAATATCATATCCTCTATATTGATTAACTAATCCCATTGGATTAATTTTAGAATGAGGAGGAATTACCTAAATTAATTCTTCTTACCTTAACTAATGAGGCACCTGACCTAGTATAATAACAATACCATATATTGTAGGGTCTAATATAAGCCTAGCACAAATAGTATAAGTGAGATATGAGCTAAGATAGTTGTGAGGTTATTGGTAGGAGGATCCAAAAGAACCATAAAAGGCCTATAATGTCTAGTAGTAACATGTGGCAACTAAAACTATGCCATGTAATAATAATCACCATAATAATGCTCAATACTAAGTTATTGATTGATATAATATGTTACCTTTGCCTTTAAATTATGTATCCATGGGCTTACATATTATTTTGTTAAATTTTGTCTATTTCAAGTCTAAAGGAAAACATAAAATAATGATGGGGATAAGTGATTAGAATGAACCCAAATTGGTTTGCGCACTATATCCAGACATTGTGAGCACTCCTCTTTGTCTGGAGAGGATACTTGTAAGTAAGAAAACATTATCACAAGATGTTTGTTAGTAGTTAAATGAGTGGGCTACCAAGCTATGCACTTTTTCTAAGAAGTGTGAAACTTCCTTAGAGATGACAATACACTTTTGAGAGATAAAAGAGTAATGAATAATTAAAAGAGAGGTAAAGAAAGAGTGAAAGAGAGATAATATTACTGCTATTAATAACCTGTATGAAATAGAGAGTGATAGGGTACAGGTGGTGTATTTTGTTTATATTTTAGAAGTTGTTTGGTTAGGTTTTATAGAGGTTAGGAAATCCATAGTCATCGATGTTGGTGGAGGAGTGATTCATATAAATTATACTACCAAGGTCAGTGGTGAAGGTGATCGATATTAGTTAGGCTACTGAGGTTGGTAGGGGAAATAATTGCCTAAGGGCTTACATAAGGATTTTTTGGGTCTAGGAAATGGTTTTGATTAGGTCTAGGAGGTTGGGGAGAGTTATGAGAGAGAGAGTATGGTTTGGGTAGATCTGGTCAGAGGTTTGGTGTGTCAGGTTAAGGGGAAACAAGTAGGGAAGATTTGTAACTCCCTCAAAAGGGTTTGGTTAGAAGTGTGTAAACTAATACATAATAGATATAGAGTGATATTGAAATAAATGTTTAAAATACCTATAACATAAGTGGTGTAATAGTTGCAGTAGTCACTAAATGATAAGTGCCAGATTGATGGCTACTATCAAGTAGTCTGAACTGATGGCCTAAATAGAAAGAATAAGTAGGTGATGTTGGTCCTCAAGAGCTCAGTTCCTAATCATGATTAACTTACACAAGATGACAATAAGCCAATATGTCAAAAATTGAATGCTGAGAGCTTGAATGTAAGTAAGAATGAATTTTCTTGATTTTTGTTGACCTAAACTTTAGGTTGGATTTTGGCTTATATCATCGACATCGACGATGCCATCAATGTCAGCCATGGTTTGACTAACATCAGTGGCCCTAGAATAGGTAAAACTTACTATTTTTAGCCTATTTTATATTGTTCTTCATGCCAAGTGGCACCCATTACAAAATGGTAAAAATAAGAGGTTAAGAAGGAGGTAGTTGACTAAGAATTTAGTTTAGAAGTGAGAATAAGTCTTGGGTAGTTAGGATGAGGGGACCAAGTCTTGAGGTGACTCATTAGGTGAGAATTAGTCATAGGGTGAGGTGGCCAAGTAAGGTGGAAAAAGGGGTTTTTAATTAACTTAATTAAGTATTTTAAATTAATTAAATGTGTAAGGGGTAAAATCATAGGTTAGGGAAGGTAATTGTTATTATTGAAAAATAGGCTAAAAGGGGTTATGACATAGGGAGTTACACATGTGTATGTGATGTAATTTTGGTGTCTACATTTTCCCCTTTTTATCTCATAGTTTGTATTTAAAATTTTGCAAGACAAAAATAGGAGTTAGATTCTATGAGTATTGGATGAGGTATCCCCCCAAAAAAAGGGAATCAATGGAGGAGAAACCAAAATTAGGTACCAGTTTGATAAAAAGGTAATTGGGTGAGTGGTGAAGAACTGGGTATCACTTCGTATGCATATAATACTATGAGATATATTTGATAAAGTAAATAATAGGTAAGGTTGAGGACTCAAATAGAAGTAACCAAAGCACAGCGTGTAAGTGATAGCTAATAGGTCAAAATAATCAAAGTTGTAGCTCTAATGGTCGATGTGTCCTAGGTATCTGGGTTAGGAAGTTCCCGTGGGAAACACAAAAGGGTTGAATATAATAATATGGGCTTGGTTTCCATCCAAAACACCTAATATAAATGTGTGTTCACAATATCCAACTATAATGTAATAGCATAAGCGGTCAAGACAAGCACTACAAGGTTGGTGGAAAAGGGTCAATGAGTGAGGAGATATTCATGATATCCAAGCAAAGTTGTCATGGTTGAAGATTTAAGTGATCTCTAATGGCATTTGAGAGTGGTGATGACACTATTTCCTCATGACCATGTGGAGAGCCTTGAGGACCCTGAGTGTCAAAGTTTTCCAGTTTTGATTATATATATTATATGTATACCAGCCTGTGAGCTAAAGATGTGAGATGTATATTTTGAGAGAGAGAGATGATATTATGATGATGTAGTTATGGACATGTATTGATCCTATATATATGATATGTTTATTTATTGTAATATTGATATGTATGTATTATAATAGATGATGATGATTATTTAGATGAGAATTTTATGTTATGTTAATTTGATGTTAATGCTAATCATATTAGTTGAGTTAGATTAGCCTTTCCCATTTATGTGATGGTATATGCATAGTTGGTTTGTTAGTTTCATCTTAGCATTTTTCCATATTTTGTGATGGTGTATGCATAAATTGAATAAATTGGCTATGTTAGTTTATTTCAGCATTTTTCCATATTTGTGATGGTGTATGCATAAAATAAATTGAGTAGGCTTTGATAGTGTTGATATGACATTGTTTCTTCATCTTAATAGAGAGATCGACATGTGATGTGGATGGGAAAATAAAGAGGTAGAATGTTCATGCACCATCAAAGACCATACTTAAAACATAAATAGGCTTAGGAAAATGAGCCTCTTTCATACCTTATATCTTTGAACCATTATGTTTGTTAGAGAAGCATCATGTTTACCTTATATTAAGTGAGCTTCATAGTCCATTGAAAGAGTATGAGGGGAAAAAGGGTAAAATGAGGGAAAAATGTTTGGGTAGCATAACCTAAAAAGTGGTGATGATATGCCCTTTTTTAGGGTGACCCGAGAGCTACTATAGGCAAGTCCATGACTTAAATTTTCTTTTTTTAGTGTAAGATGATCAATGTGGGAATCCTATAATGGGATTTTGTTTAGGTGAAGGTAATATAAAGTTGATCAATGTGAGAAGCCTTTTTAATTTATATTTCCCTTTGAGAACAAAGCTTGGCTTAGCCATCCTTAAAAGGAGTGGTCTAAGAGTTCATTTTTGAGTTAAAATAATTATCTTTCAAGGGAGTAGTCTATTGATAGTAGTAAATGGAAGTTATGTAGTTTTTCTTCAAGGGAGTAGTCTACATTGAGAAGCATGACCTAAGAATTTATAACTTTATCACATATCTCTCTTTTTTTTTTAGTCATGGATAAGACTATAGAGGCTTAGGATTTTTCCACTTTGAGGGAAAAACCATAACACTACATAATTTAACTAAGTGTATAGGAGTAAGGGTGAAGAACAATGGAAATGAATGTAATAGGGAAGCTCAAGGGATGAGCTCAAGTTAAACACAAGGTGAAGTGATTCTTGTTTAACAAAAGAATGGTCATAGGTGTAAGTCATTTAAAGGCTTGAGTTCTGGCCTTCCTTAAAGAGAAGATAAATGATAAGTTCATGAGCCATACTTGTGAGTTATAATATAAGGTCCAAGCCAATTAGAAGCAAACTTACCCCACTTGCTTTTCTCCATGTCTGTCATGTGTTGATTTTCTTTTAAGATGAGATATCCTATATTGAAATCTTGCTATTTAAGATTTTTTTTATAAGCATGTTTGATATGCTCTTGATATATTTGGAGGTGGTTGAGGGCTATGAGATGGAACTCATCAAGAAATTCAAGTTGAGCCAAATGTTCTTGGTGAAAGTCATCATTAGTAAGTATGTCTTATAGAGAAATGTGAAGAGAAGGGATCTAGACTTCAAGAGGCAAACCTCTATCCCATATACCAAGGAAAAAGGTGTAGCACCTATAGGGATTTGAATTCTAGTGTGGTAAGCCCATAAAGAAAAAAGAATGTGCATGTGTTAATCCTTGCCCGTATTGTTGAAAACCTTCATGAGAATTTTGGTCAATGTTTTGTTAGAATCTTCTGTCTGTCCATTAGCTTATGGATGGTATGGTGATGATAAGCTTAATTTGATTCCAAATGTATCACAAAGACTTTGAATAGTCTTATTTTTGAAATATTTACCATTATCTATTATAATTTTATGAGGGACACCAAAATGATAGATGATGTTGTGTTTGATGAAGTCAACAATTTTGTCAGGTTCAATGGAGATGAGAGGGATAGCCTTGACCCACTTGGTGAAGTATTCAATGGTAGTAATGATAGAAAAATTATGGAGGGATGAATGAGGGTTAATCTCTCTAATTAGATCTAAGACCCATTGGGGGAAGGGCCAAAAGTATTTGGTGACTTGTAATGCATGACTGAGAATATGAAGGAGATTAGTGTGTTGTTGACATTTGACATAACGCTGAATGTAATCAGCATAGTCTTGATGAAGTGTGAGCCAATAATATCCAAGTTAAGGATACGCTTGGAAACTATGTGACCATTAAAATGCCCACCTCAAATCTCATCATAGACTTATTTAATGGTGAAGGGAGTCTTAGTACTAATGAGGCATCTAATGAGAAGACGACCAAAACCTCACTTGTAGAGAAGTCCCCCTAGTATAGTGTAATGAGTGGCATGTTTTATGAAGGCATGTTTCCCATTATTAGAGAGATCAGAAGGGGTAATATTGAAGGAAAGATAATTTTTGAGTTGTTTATACCATAAGTCATGTGGGTTGGTTGTTACATTTATGATAAAGAGGATGTTAGCTGAGACATAGGAGGGTAATGTTAAGTGATGCACGGTGATAGATTCTCAAGGAAGAAGATGAAGAGGGTATGTGTGAATCAAGTGAAGCCATCATGTTATAAAACTTGTTTTGTAGATTGAGGAACAATTTTTAAGAGATAAGAGTCAAATGATCCCAATAGCATATCTACATAATGTTTATACTGCTACAGAATTTCATTTTTGCATAGGTAGGAACCATTAACCTAATTAACCACTAGCTGAGAATCACTAAAAATGGTTATGGATTTGATACCCAAGAAGAGAGTTGTTTGAAGTCCTAGAATCAAAACTTCATATTTAGCCATATTGTTAGTGCATTCAAAATCTAGTTTAAATGATAAAGGCATATGTTTTCCATCTAGAGGAATAAGAATGACGCCCACACCCCTACCGTATTGACATTTAGATCCATCAAAGAACATCATAATTTGATAGGATATGTCATCAGTGGAGAGCATTGTAATATATTCATCAGGGAATTTGAGGTTTGAAGGTTGATTATCAGGTAAAGGGGTAGTAGCTAACTGATCAATGATTGTTTACCCTTAATAGAATTTTATTGAATGAATTATACATCAATTTTGGCAAGAATCATGAGCCACCGAGCTACACATTAGTTGTGATATGGTTTGGAATGCATTTATTTGAGGGGATTAGAATGCGTGAGCACATAGGTTTTGTGATTTAGGAGATAATGGAAAATATTAGAGGTGGAAAAGACCAATGCAAGGAAAAGTTTTTTAGTATGGGTATATCAAGTATCATAATCAATAAGTGTGTGGCTTATGTAGTAAACTACTTGATCTCAATGTTGGTCATCTTGATGTGCAATCATAACACCTAGAGAATGGTCTATTATAGAGATGTATAGGTAGAAAGGATAATATTCCTTAGGTGGAATAAGAACTAGTGGGAAATGGAGATATTGTTTAAATGCATCAAAATCTTCTTGGAAATCTATATTCCAATGGAAGGAGAAATCCTTTTTGAGAAGATGGTAAAAGGGTTGGTAACAATCCAACAACTAGGAAATGAAGAAATGAATTGACTAAAGTTTGCCTTATAGGCTACAGAGTTGTTTGATATTAGTAGGTGGAAGAATCTCTAAGATTTCTCTAACCTTAGTAGGATTGACCTCTATGCCATGGAGAGAAATAATAAAAACTAAGAGCTTACTAGAAAGAAAACCAAAGATACATTTATTTGGGTTCAATTAAACATTATATTAGAGTAGACAAGTAACTATGGTTTTGAGAATCATCAAGTGGTCTTGATGAAGTTTAGACTTCCATAATAAGTCATCCACTTAATCTTTCATAATTTTATGTAGGAGATCATGGAAAATGTAAGTCATGGCACGTTGGTAGGTTGCACCAACATTCTTCAGGCCAAAAGGCATGACCTGATAACAAAAAATACCCCATGAGGTAATGAAGGTTATCTTATGTTGATCCTCAAGAGAAACTAGGATTTGATTATATCTAGAGAACCCATCCATAAGTGATAGCATCTCATGGCCAGTTGTTAGATCAACAAGTTGGTCAATACTTGGTAATAGGAAGTCATCTTTTGGATAAGTGAGGTTTAAATCATGATAGTCAGTGCAAATGTAGATTCCCCCAGTTGCTTTTATGATAGGACAAATATTATAAATCCATTATAAGTAGTCAATGGGTTGGATAAAGTTAACATAAAGGAGGCATTGGAGCTCTTCTTTGATAATGAGAGCAATCTGAGGATGCATCTTGTGAAGCTTTTGCTTAATAGGTTTATCATCTCAATTAGTGACAATGTTATGGGTGATGATAGATGGGTCAATACCAAGAATGTCATTATAAGACCAAGTAAATGATTTTCTACGATTATTAATAAATGTGGCATAATTATCTTGTTTAGAGGAATCTAAGGATTGGCTAATCTTTAGGATGTGGGGGTTATCATGAGAGGGCAAGTCAATGTCAACGGTTGATTCTTTTAACATAGCTTGTGTTTTGGATGGGAGTGATAATTGGATATATGAATCATCCACACCCATATATGTGAGATTTACATCATCATCTTGATTTTGGATAGTGTTAATAGTGGGAGAGTCTTCATCAATTATTTTAGGATGAACAAGAGGAAGGGACCTTGTTTCCTTACCCTGAAAATATGTGAGAGGCCTTAAATGGATGACATTTATTGAAAAAAATCTAGGAGGTATAGATACCTCCAATTTGGTAGGTGATGGTGGAGAAGAAGGTGGAAAAGGAGAGATTGGTTCTTCAATAATTAGTTCATGAGAAGTTTTAATGTTCTTAGTTGGTTCATCATATCCCACTCATGCCTCTTTTTCGCATTTTCAATGGTGTTGGTAGTAGGATATTCAATAGGTGTATGCACACCTTATTCATAATGAACCAAACCAAATCCTTTCCAAGCACATCTATAAAGATAGGTGTGAGCAAATATAGGGTTACTTAGGAAAGAGAAGTCATAGGTAAATGGTTATGGTAAAGAAGATGGATTACTGACAGTGGGAACTTGATCAATTCCCCCATATGTGAAATTTGTTCAAAGGTTAGGCGGTCCATAAGGGATGACCATCCTAATTTAGGGATCATAATTTGGGTGCATGTGAAGCCTTACATACTCTTATGTAGTATAACATGTAAAGTGTCAACAAATGATATTCATCTAGTGACAAACATTGAAATGTCTCTTCTATGGGATCTTTATCATGAATTTGTGTTGTTGGTATTTGTGTAACTGGGGGAGTGGAGATTGTGGAATATTCAAAATTATCATGAATGGAAGATGATGCTTTCAATGTAATTAGAGCATGATTGGGACTATAAGTCATGTTGCATATTTTAAATAGAGGTGGGTCAACATGTATAGCATGTACTTGTCCATTATGTTCAAACTTAACACAACGGTGCAAACTTGAGGGTATACATGTCATAGCACATATAAAAGGTTGTCCAAGTAGTATTTTATATTGGAACTCTCCTTCCAAAACATATAAGAGCTTGAGAATAGTGTGGGGACCTACATGTATATGTAAGATAATAGTGCCCACCGTAGTCGATGTAGTATCGTTAAAGGAGCAGAGTACTGCATCAGTTTGAGACATAAAATTGTCAGGAAGGGCTATTTGTTTGTAGGCATGAGTATAAATAATATTAATAATATCTCCCCCATCAATCATAACTCTCTTGACACAAGTTTGATCAATATATGTGGTAATAAAAAGGGTATAATCCTGATCTTTAAGGTGTTGAAGTGGAATTTCCTTATCACTAAAAGAAATTAGGGAGATGGAATTAAAGGAGTTGAAAAAAGCTACATGAGGTTGGGGATCATATGATTTTACCTAAATTTCTTGTAAGGCACTAATCAAAGCTTGACGGTGTTGGGATGAGTTTTGGATTAACTCATACAAAGACATTTTCATAGGAGTTTGGTAAAATTGTTTCACCATTTAGCTTTGAATAACATCTAAAGTTTTTATTTTAAGAACAACCAAGATGGAGAACTTAGGATTAGGAGGAGTGTTTTTGGTGAAGGGATGATCCCAAGGAGCAATAACATTTTCCTTAGCTTTATCTTTTTGGTTTTGTGATCGTGTGGCCACATTAACTATGTTGATCTGAAATTTTGGTGAAGAAGGTGGTAAAGGGGTTATGACCACATCTTTGAGTTTTAATTTAGGTGGAATGGTAGGAGGCACTATGGATACCAAAGGTGGAATAACATGAAGGTTAATGGGAGTATCATCAAAGAGAGTGTTGACATCAAAGTTTTTTTTAATGACTGCTGTGAGGGATTTATAACTCTTAGTATCATGTCTAGTGGAATGATGATATAAACACACTTGTGTATCATTAAACCAAGATGAATTCATTCCAAGAGGACTATAAAGCTTAATGGGAGGAATATTTATTATTGAATATTTTAATAACTAATTTAGGAAAAATCTTTGAGATCCTACAAGTGGGCTCACACTTGTTGTGCTAATAGGAGTGGACACCTTATTTTGTTTCAGTGTTGAAAAGGTAATTTTATGTGGTGATTTTTTTGGTGATGGCATAGTTACATGTTTTGCTATCACTTTCTTAGTTTTAGATGTGAAAGGCCTACCAAATGGAAAATTCAAGAGTAGAGGTAACTTAACCTTTTATTTTGCTTGGCTCAGCAATATTCCAATGAAAGTAGAGGGGTATGGTCCCAAAATGGATTGTAAAGTTGAGGGTTGAAGAAGGGATCAATGAGATCTAGGGAGATTAACATTCTTCTATAATTTAGGTCATAAAATTACAACTTATTTTTGAGGAGTTAAATCTAATTTCACCTATGGATGAATTAAATTAGAAAGAGGGTGTACATGTAAGGGCCTGAATTGCTTTAATATGGCAGATTCTTATGAGGGTGAGTGTTCTGACATAGGTGGCTAAACTTCAGGTGCTTTTGGTGAAGAATATATAGCTTTGTCAAAGACCTTGGGGTAAAGGGTAGTGAGATGGTTGGTGGTAAAGGTTGACATTCATTGTGTTGGATAAGGAGTTTTAAGTTGGTCCCAAAATGTTGCATGATCTAGCTTAGTAGAGTCAAGAAATTCTAGACTTCTCACCAAACATGAGAAGGGTTTAGATGAAGTTTACATAGGCCTTATGGTTATGTATTTAGAAGGCTAAGGTGTTTAGGAATGAGGGAAATTATTGGTTTCTTCTATTTCATGCCAAAGATGAGAAAGAATCGCAATGGGGTCCTCTTCGACAAAGATGAAAAAAGAGACATGGTCTGCCATGGGTGGAGGGGAGGTAGGTGAAGAAGGATCTTCAAGAGGGTAAAGCATAGGTATTATGGCTCCCTCAACATGTGGGTGAGTCATAGGTAAAGTATGATCCTCCATAGGTAAAATAAGGGGTAAGAGTGGTATAATAAGTCTCTTGTCTATTATAGGAGTAGATAATACTGACTCCTCTAAGTGCAAAGGTGGAGTGGATGGGGTACTACTCTCTATAGGTGTAGGAGAGGTAGGTGAATAAGGTTCCTCAAGAGGGTATAATACTAGAATGATGTTCCCTTCAACATGTGGTTGAGGAATGGGTAAGGTGTGGTCTTCAAGTGGTAAGAAGATAGGTAATATTGGTACAAAAATAATTGGCATTATAGGCTCTTCAAGTGGCAAAAGAAGTGGTAAATGTGGCTCTTCCTCTTAAGGGAGTGGAATGGGTGAAATAGGCTCTTCTACCTGAGGAGGAAGAATGGGCAAAATAGATGTTACTGAATGTGGGGGAGGATTCGATGAAATAGATGTCACCTATTGAGGGGAAAGTTAAACTAGAGGTAAAGGAAAGACCATATTAACTATATAGATATTATGATCACTTGAGTTAGTTGTGGTCTACACAATATTTTGATTTGGTGAATGGTTAGGAAAAGGGTGTTTGAACACATCCATACTTTGATTAGGGGGTGTATTAAGATTATCCAAGATGAGATCACATCTATCAAGCATATCTTGAACAATATTCTTGAATGTCTTATAGTTATTAGAGTTGTGGCCTTTAACTCGATGGTAACCAAAAAAATCATCTTCCTTATACCAAGTTGGGATAGGATAGGAAAGGTTAAACTGTATATGAGGTTTGATTTGAGGAAGGGTTATGACACCTTGTTGCAATAGTTTTTCAAAAATGGATGTGTATGACTCTCCAATGGGAGTGTATTGTCTTTATTCATACCATTGTTGGAATTAATTGGTTGGATTTTGAGAAGTCAAGCAATTTGATTGGTTTGTGGTTATGGAAGAAGTTGAATTAATGACCACCACATTGGTGGATCCTTTAGCCTTTTGGTTTGAGGGAGAATTTTTAAAAGAGGAGGAGTCATTTGATTTGGAATTGGGATTCTTACTATGCAACTTGACTTTGCCTTCATCTATAACACAAACCTCAAGTTTTTGTGCCATTATAAAGGCCTCATCAAATGTGTAGAAAGTTTGTAATCAAAGTGTGGATGAGATGTGATTAGCACATGCCCTTGAGAAGAGCTCAATAAGCTTAGGTTGGGGTAAGGAGAAGGAGAGTTGATTGATCAAGATTCTCTAGTGAGTGACAAAATCTGTAATAAAATTGTCATCAAATTGTTTGATAGAATAAAGATATATTATAGAAACCTTCTTAGAAATGTTAATAGATAAATGGTCCATGAATATTTGTGTGAGTTGGGTAAATGAAAAAAGGGAGTGCTGAGGTATAAAGCTATACCAATCCAAGGCAATACCTAAAATAAACATAGCGAAAGTGTGAAGTAGTAATGCATCATCATGCCCTATTAAATAACGAGCATGTCTAAATGCTCAAAAGTGCTATTGTGGGTCCTCTTTACTCTAGAAATGAGTAAATTTAGGAGTTCACATTGGCTTGGATAAGGGTGAATAGACACAGAAGGATAAATTATTTCATTGCATATCTGATCATAAGATAACATTCTTTGAACTAGAAATGGATGTCTCTAGATTAAACATCATGTCCATCAACATCTTAATGAGGTTCAGAGGGGTATTAGTTTGGGGGATACCTCCTAAATTATAAGGAACCTGCTAGGAAGTAGAGGGAGTGTATGACAGCTTGTTGAGGTTATGTTGGGGAAATATAAGGATAATGAGTCATAGGCTAGGTTGCAAAAATAAAATGGGCTTGTCCCATTGGGTTGGAGACTATAGCTTGGTTGGTTGTTGTTATTTTAGGTTGGACTATTGGCATGGTTAGACTAGATGAAGGGTGAGTCATAACTTAGGTAATTATAGGTGCAAGGGTATATGTAATACGTACCACTAAATTTTGAAATGAGGTGTGACTTGACTGAAATGCTTGTGGTTGTGAAAGTAGGGAAGTCACACCAGAGTTTAGGTGGGATTGGGCAGTTGGAGATGCTAAACATTGGACATTGTTTATAGTTGGGTTACTTGTCAAAGTGGTGGTTTGGGTAACCATGGGAAAAATAGTGGAGGCAACTAAAACTAAAGTTGTCTCTATTAGAGAGGTTGGCATACCATAGATTGGGTCACTCAAAGAATTACAAGTTTAACTCATAGCAAGGTAATGTTGAAGGGCTACCACATTTTGATAAATTTTTTTAGAAAAATATTGATCTCCCTCAGGCATAATGGGAATTTTGTTAGGGCTAGGAGTACACTATATATCTAAAGTATGCTCCATGATAGAATCAAAAGTGAGAGGGGAAGGTGGAAGTGCTTGAAAACTTGCATAATCAGTAAGAATTTTGGCTTGATCTCATGTCAATACCATGCAAAAGGAAGTATAAATAGTCTTTTGACCCTGTATTAGAAAAAGAATAAGGAAAAACCAAGTTTGAGTGTGGGTAAGTGGGTTATTTTAGCTTGTTGTTTTGAGTAGATGAAAATTTCATAGTCACCGATGTCGTTCACTTAACCAATGTCAGTAGGAAAATTTTGCTAACATTGGTGGAGTAACCGATGTCTGTAGGTAAAATTTTTTCGTGCCAATAGATTTAACTGATGTCGATCATTATGATATTTTAGGAAATGGAAAATATAATGTTTTAGAAAACCATAAGTTGAAACTAGGTAAAATAGTGGATGTAAGAGGTCTGTGTAAGAAGGAAGCACACTCAAAAAACCTAAAATAATAGGTTATACAAAGTGAGTATTAAAAATAGTATTAATTTTGTGAATCAATAGGAAAATGTCCTTACCAAATCTAAAATACTAAAGACAACAAAAAAGCATAAAAATAAAATAAAGCCAACAAATATTAAGTCCTAAAGATTAATTTTTAGTCTCATGTTAGCTTATGCTTTAATCAGATAGTGAAAAGAGAATTTGGTTATTAAAGGTATTAGAAAGCAATCTAGAGCTAGTTTCAGGTTAGTTGTAGTGATCAAGAAGAAATATATGTTAGACTAGGTACATGGCTTATTATATGAGCTTTCTCTCTACACTTCATGAACCTAGAGCCAAGCTAGGCTGCTTAGCCAAAATATACCTTCTATCTGGAGTTTATACTTTGCCAGAGAATAGAGTGGGTTCTCCCCTTGGTGGTGAAATCCAAGTAGGATAGCTAGGTAGGGTAAAGTGATCCACCAGGTGATGAAATATTGATGGGCCTTTTATTATGTGAGTTTAGATGTTTGTTTGTGTGAATGTGATTTGGTTGTGTAACATAGGTGCACTACAATTTATTCAAATTGCTTATAATTAACTAGGTGAGTTAATATGCAACAAGCAAATAATGAAACACAGTAAGTTTTAGACCCAAATCAAAAATGTTTAGATTTGAATGAAAATAAAGATGAAATAGGAATAGAGAATGAAATTCATGATACTAATGTGCATTCAAGAAGAAGTAAAGAAGGGATTATTTTTAACTTGTAAAGAAAATGATAAATTTCTTTTAGAGGTAAAGAGAAAGGAAAGAAAATTTTAGTTTAATGCTTTTAAATAAAATGTTAAGTTTTTTGTTTTAAGAGAGAAGAGAAGGAGAAAGTGAAAGAAATGAAGTTTTCACTATAATTCACCTATATGAATGCTTAAAACAATAAATGAATCCAATGAAAACTCCAAGGTCCCACTGGGCGTGCCAAAAATGTTTCGCTAAATTTTATTTATTTCAAGTCTAAAGGAAAATAGAAAAGAATGATGGGGATAAGTGATTAGAGTGAACCCAGATTGGTTTTCACACCATATCTAAATGTTGTGAGCACTCCTCTTTGGCTGGGGAGGACTACTTGCAAGTAAGAAATCACTACCACAAGATGATTCTTAGCAGCTAAATGAGTGGGCTGCCAAGCTACGTGCTTGTTCTAGGAAGTGTGAAACTTCCTTAGAGATGACAGTCCACTTTTGAGAGATAAAAGAGTAATGAATAACTAAAAGAGAGGTAAAGAGAGAGTGAAAGAGAGATAATATTACCATTATTAATAACCTATATGCAACAGAGAGTGATAGGGTGAAGGTGGTGTATTTTTTTTGTATCTTAGAAGTTATTTGGTTAGGTTTTGGAGAGGTTAGGAAATCCAAAGTCATCGAAATCAGTAGGAGAGTGACTGATATCAGTTATAATACTAAGGTTAGTGGTGAAAGTGACTGATGTCGATTAGGCTACTAAGGTTGGTAGGGGTAATAATTTCCTAGGGGCTTGAAAAAGGATTTTTGTGTCTGGGAAATGGTTTTGATTAGATTCACAAGGTTGGGGAGAGTTATGAGAGAGAGAGTATGGTTTGGGTAGATCTGGTTAGAGGTTTAGTGTGTCAGGTTAAGGGGAAACAAGTTGGGAAGCTTTGTACTCCCTCATGGGGGTTTGATTAGAAGTGTGTAAAGTAATTCAAAGTAGATATAAAGTGATAGTGGAATAAATGTTTAAAAGACTTATAAAATAAGTGATGTACTTAGCTACAGTGGTCACTAAATGATAAGTGCCAAATTGATGGCCAATATCAAGTAGTCTAAACTGATGGCCTAAATAGAGAGAACAAGTAGGTGTTGTTGGTCCTCAAGAGCTTAGTTCCTGATCATGATTGACTTACACAAGATGACAATAAGCCAGGATGTTGAAAATCAATTTCCAAGAGCTTGAATGCAAGTAAGAATGAATTTTCTTAATTATTATTGACCTAAACTTTAGGTTGGAGTTTGGTTTATATCACTGACATTGATGATGCCATCGATGTCAGCCTTGGGTTAATCAATGCCAATGGCCTTAGAATAGGTAACCTTACTATTTTTGGCCTATTTTCTATTGTTCTTCATGCCAAGTGTGGCACCCATTGTAAAATGGTAAAAATAAGAGGTTAAGAAGGAGGTAGTTGATTAGGAATTTACTTTGGAAGTGAGAATAAGTCTTGGGTAGTTATGATAAGGGGACTAGGTCTTGATTTGACTCATTAGGTGAGAATTAGTCATAGGGTGAGGTGGCCAGGTAAGGTGGTAAAATGAGTTTTTAATTAACTTAATTAGGTATTTTAAATTAATTAAATATGTAAGGGGTAAAAGCATGGGTTAGGGAAGCTAATTGTTATTATTGAAAAATAGGCTAAAAGGGGTTATGACATAAGGAGTTATGCACGTGTGTGTGACATAATTTTTGTGTCTACACATACATGCAAAATATGTAAAAAGTTATACACAAGGATGATGTAAATAACATTAAAAAACTTTGAATCGATAAATAAAAGATAGATAAACTTTGATATCCTAATGAGAGTGATTAAATAGAAGAAAACCCTAATGGAAAATTAGGGTTTTTAGCAATGTTTAACAATAAGTGGGTTCAATAAAATGCTTTATAAAATTTGGGAACCTAAGAGAAAATTAACAAAATGTGATCAATTATTACATAAAATCAAAATTTTACATACATGCAATAAATGACACAAACTAATTTGGAATTTTATAAATTTATAAATATGATAAAAGGTGAAAGTCCCAAAGAAATATAACTTAGAAAACTAGAATACAAGACTGTGACTAAAAATATGTGTATGGATGTGTCGACTATATGTGGATCTAAAATAGGGTTTTTATGGATATATATACAAGGCCAATAGATATAGATAGGGGCATAGTGTAGGTGTCCTCAGGGAGTTCTAATGTCCTCTAGGTGTTATATCTCTGAAACTATTATGTCAGGTTCACCTTTTCCTATATGTTATGTTTGACTATGTAGGAGCCTTAGATCCATTGTGAAAACCACTATATATTTCTCCTTCATTTGTAAATCTATCTCAATAGAACAAGAGGATAAATGCAATCACATGATATAAAGGGGTTATCAGTTGAATTTTTGCTTGACCTCAACACCCATTGTGTTGAGTGCTTCCTACATACCAATACTCTAAAGAGGGATCAAACTCCATGTTATTCTCCCATGCTATGGTAGTGTGTATGATAAAACTAGTGAAGAATTATAAATGTTGGTTTAATCCTAGTGTGATTAAGTGATTAAAAAATTAATTATGAAACTATATGTGTATGAAGACTTAGCTCAAGGATATTTTGGCTATGTGGAATTTGAATTGGAAAAGTACATGCTTTTTCTCTTAATGTGTAGCTAGATACTCTAGTGATTTTGAATGTGTGTGCGTATTATGTGCAAATGGTTTTGAAATGTGGTTTTATAGTGATATTTTGGGAATTAATTTATATGGATCTCATTAAACTTGTGAGATTACCCATTAAATGAATTTAAATTTATAGTAACTAGTCGTTATTTTACAAGACACTACTAGTAAAAATGGACACTGTCGAGGAGTGGTATAATCCAGATATTGCAACATTGTCTATAGAGAAAGAAAAACTAAACTAAAAGTGGAAATCAATTTCAAAGTGGGTTTAGGTTTCTTAGAATGTTATATAAGGATATTCTATATCATTAGTTTATTTTGGGAATGGGTCATCCATAATAAGAGTGAAGGAAGGGTAGTCAAGGATTGTGAAATGAGGCATGAGCTAAGTACATGAAATGAGTGATCATAACTTCACTATTTTAACTATAAATGTTAATTTATATGTTTATAATATGAGATTACTAATGTTTATTTTGTGATCTTGTGATTTTAGGAGAATATGTGGGTTAGAGAGTTTCATTTAAACCATATGATGGATAAGGTTGTACCATTGAATATTGATGAGAGAGACATACTAGATGTAGCTAATATTGGGCATGTTTGGTGGCTAGAATTAATGTTGTATGACATGCATATGATGATTTCCTTGGATGAGAAATGGGAATTAGATAATTGTAATTTGTAGCTCCTAACAGGGAAAATAATAGTCACTTTAGCAGATGTGTGGAGGATCATGCAACTTCCTATTGCTAGGAGATGAGTGAACTTATAGGGTGGTTGTGGGATCAAGATCATTTTTACATGACAAGACATGTTCAGGATGATCTTTATGACCCTAAGGATACAATAATTATTTTTTTAGAGATTATGCTAATAAATTTTGTATGTTAATGAAAGTTCATATATTTTTTACTATCATCATTTGTTACATTCGACAATAGTGAGGTATCTCTGTCATACTAGATGCACTAATTTATTCATGACATTAAGGATGATAATATGAAATTATCTTAGGGATAAACCACCTTGGCCTTATTGTAGAGTTAATTACATAGGTTCACCCAAGAGGATTTTGGAGGAGGGTTGGGATTGAACACACTTTTACATTATTTGGCCTATGATCACATCAAAATTATTCAACCTTTTGGTATGCTTCATGGTGGATGGGCTCATCCATATTATATTCTAAGTGATGGTGTATGGATCACATTATGAGAGGTGGGATGATGGAATGTTTCCAAATAATATATCATTTATCTACTATGGATATTTCATGGCATCCCTATAGGGTTTATGGAGGGTTGTTAGAGGATAATATGGAGCTAAGGCATATTAATATGAGATGTTGGCTTCATGATTGATGGCCTAAGGTTTATGAGTGCTTCTAGTTTGAGCATGCTACTATAAATTTTATTATCCCACAAGATGTGTTCCTATAACCATATATATGGAGATGATATGTGAGGGATCCATTCTAAGAGGGGGATATATGATGATTGGGTGTTGTATACTTAGCTCTCACCCAATTAGTAGACATGGATCATGTGATTCAAACTCCATATTTTGATGACACTAGTTGTAAAGTATCTTATACATGATGGTGGTCAACTCACAAGTGGACTATTTTATTTCTAGTTGTAGTGGAGGATGGTTAAATGACATAATATGGAGTGGATGTAGGTGGTGTAGTAGCAATTAGTCCTCAGGATCCTCATGTGTGTATGCATGTGTATTTTAGATTTTGTAAATATTTTTATTTTTTTGTCATAACACTATTAATGATATCATGTATATATTTATTTTTCATGGGATGATGAGTATATGTCAATCATTATAGAGACATACCTTTAGGTTCTCACATGACATGTGCCTAGTCAGGCTTTCCCTAGTGGTATTTTGGAGCACGTGACAAGCATTGAAGGTGAGTATGCTCAACATTTTAACCATGAAAAAATAGATACTCTAACCCATGTTGTATTAGTATTATAACATTATGATGTGATAGTTGAGATAGATGTGGTTATTATTGAGTGCAACTAAATGAGGGAAAATCTCACTAGATAATAGATGTTCACTCCTAATCCACTAGTGGATATTATCTAGAATGTGTTTCATGAATACAAATATTTATATCATGAGAATGATAATATATAGGAATGAGTGAATTTATACAAGGATTATGAGAGGAGGAGTCAATTCTGATCATGATAAAAAATTAGTGATAATGGTACTCCTCTTCTCATAGTTGATTATTAGTAAAGGTAGGTCGAGAGGCACAGGGTAAAGAGCCCATTATTGAATGACATTATATCATGTTGTACTTGTGTTATGTAAAAAAAAGATATATAGACATTGATATTTATGATCTTATCTTGGACTTATGTGTAACTTTATATTATATATGCTTTTGGAAAAAATGGTTGCATTTAATAATTTAGGTCATTTGATGAGACAAGGATTGAAAATGTTCATATATTTTATTATGTTCTTGTAAATGTAATACATTAATGATATTTAAATTTTTATATTTGTGGCATGTGTGTACTTAATTTAATTTCAAACTATAAAACAAGTTGACCATCCTAATGAAAAAAATTGTGCACCACACTGATTATGATGTATATCTACCTTATTCTACTAAATTTATGATTCTATAGTCATAGATATATATGCACCTATATTAGTTACTTTTGTATCTATATTTGATATTTACCTTTTGATATTTTTGATGTATGCACTATTTGTTCATAGCTTTTATTTTCATTTTGATGTTTTTGCTTTGGTATCCATGTTTGTGTAATTTCATATGTTATATTATCTTGTATTGGTGTGACCTTCCTATTTGCTTTATTGATTTTTAATGTTAAAAAAAGACCTTAAAAATAAAAAATAAAATGGAAATATATTTATTCATTGTGGCATTCAATTTTTGTAACTAAAGTTATCCCAAAATTGCATTGCCCTTTAGAATAATATGTTAAACAAGTAATAGTGTGCTTATTGTTTTTTATCCCAAAGTAAATGGTAAAATAATGTGTCTCACATTATAATCATGTGTATATTGTAACACCTAATAATTGTATCCCATAATGTGGATAATTTATATTGCACATGTATTATGGTGTTGCATGTTATCGACAACCATATATACTTTATGTGTGCCACTGAAAAGAGCCTAAATGATTAGAGGTTATTTTATAGATACCATTGCTTTCATGGGAAAGGATTATCTTTATATGAACTTTTGTAAATGTGATAAACCCTTTATTTGATAATTGGGATGTATTTTCACTTAATGCATAAAAATCATTATCTTTATGTCTATTTATACCATTATAGGTGTAAAATGGTTTGCCATTTATATACTCACACTGATGAGGAGGATGGTAGTGATTTGGTGGAAGAGTAATTAACTTTTTATCTAATAAATTGTGTAGAATTTCATGTGGTTGATATTTAAATCTGTTAAACTAAAGTGATGACCTCTTACTGAAAGTAGACTTATTTACTTGAGGTGGTGCTTTGTAAATTGGTTCCTTACCATTATTGAGTCTTTAACTTGATCTTCATCAATTTAAGTTATTTTTATTAACTCATATATATTATGAATTACTTTAAATTGATTATTTATTATAAATTTAGAATCTAACTTTGGATTTTTATTGATAACTTCCTACTTGTGTGAAAATGATATCGACTCATTGGCCTTTAGTGCTTTATAGTTTAAGTCACATGTATATTTGAAAACATCCATGTCTGATTACTCAAATGATATGCATAGATTATGCATAGATATTTATTTGAATAGAGATAAAATATACCTAATGAAAATAAATTTTTGTACCATAAGATGTACTCTTCAATAGGTTCATCATGATCCTGTTTAAACCCTTGTATATGTTCCAATGTTAATTTAGGTACCATTTTTTATGATAATTTGATAAGAATGCATCTTATAACTTTTTAAATGTAAGCAAGGAATAATTGGGTAAACTATAAAACCAATATGAATCATCTCTCATGAGAACTCTATGAAAATATTTTAGTAAAATATGTACATCATTTCCCCATTATCCAAAATAATTGTATATTCAGTTAAATGAGTACAAGCATCAAACAAGGGTAGTGTCAGCATAACAAAATATTTTAGATAAGGGTGTTCATATATAGCTCAAGTAAGGGTTTGTCCTAAGATAAAATAATATTTGATATTCACACAAAATGATCTAATTTTTAAAGTGATATCAAGAACTTATTTTTGGAGGTCATCAATGACATGCATCATGGATACAATATAACTAGTAGGAATAGTAGTTATTTGAAAAGACTCACTTATGGCTTGTGATTAACCATCTATTATAAATATTGGTATGAAAGGATCATGACAAATGTCATTAAATGGATTAGGATTTAATTATAAAATAAAAAAATGCAAGCTTTTGAATCATTGCTTAGCTTATTATTTTGAATCTATGTAACATTTAAGCTAAAAAAGTGCACGTGTGACCACCCTTTTTACACACTTAGCTCATGACTAATTCTAAGGCATTTTGACCACTTTCCTCCACTTTCTATATGGATGACCTATTATTTTATACATATCAATGACATAAAAATATCTCTATCTATAATCCTGAGTAGCCTAAGATGACTCTCATATTACCCCACACTTTTAATTTAACAATTATAACTCTTGGGACAATAGTGCCTTATTTGGATAGAAATGCTCCCTACTATTGTCTAGTTTTGACAACAATATCCTCTCACTAATTAAAAACTAATTTCCAAAATTTAAAATCATAAAAGGGTTGACCCATAATTTTAGCAAGCCCCATCTGAAGGAATTCCAAAAATAACAATATAAAGCCACATTTAAAATCATTTTGCATGTAAGAGGCTTCCATACTAAAAAAAATAGAATTTAATTGCACATTGAGATAAAATTCCCAATTTATCTCAATTTTGATTATATAAAAACATAGTAGCTTTGAACTAAAGTTTGAATACACTTCCAAGGTCACAAGTCACATTTGAAGCACTTAATCACACTAGGATTGCACCAACATCTATAATTTTACACCAGTATTTCACACATACCACTATAGCATGGGAGAATAACATGGAGTTTGATCCCCCTTCAGTGTATTGGTATGTAGGTGTAGATATCCATATTTTATACAAGCATAATTTCATAACATGTTTTCATAGATTTTGCATACATAGGCCTATTATAGAGAGTTAGATATCTAGTGACACATTCTCATATGGACCTCGTCAGCTCCATACTATTTCACTTGCTTTATCTACCACTTTGAGTTTGTATGTTTAATAATATTTTATCATATGTATTTTAGGGATCCTTACCTATGTTTTATATTATCTTTGCATTTTTATCCTCTGGCATGTGCATATGTGTTAGACTCTTACATAATGAAAGTGTCCAAGTATGATGCAAGTGTCCAGTCTTATCTTTTGATCATTTTTCATACTTTTCTCTTTCTGACCATTTTTTTATCCCCATATTTTTATTCTATTGTCAACTTTTCACATGCTACTAGGTCTTAATTTAAAATCAACATATCCCTATATACAAAGGTTATGGTCCAATTACATCACTAGGCATTTTGATCAAGCAAGTTTTTATTTAGAAATTAATTTATATTATAAGTTATCAAATTGGATTACATTACTAAATTAAATATTTGAAGCATTTAAAAAGTTAGTCTACTCTTACATTATTTGTACTAAGGGTTATAGTAGGATAATAAACATATAGTTTCATAATCACAATTCCACACACATGCGTAGGAGGGAGAACTACATGCAAGTATGAAGCCCTATTTATAGTAGTGGCTATGTATGGAACACTTAACAATAACTAAGGTTACTATGGTTAGCTCGATTTAGGTGCTAACTCATTTTTACCAAGTTATAGGAGGTCAAAGGCAAAAATTTGAGGGTTTTATTTATTTTTAAACTTCACACATAGTCAGACATACTATAAAGTTAAAAATAATCATACATGTGATAACACAACTTAAGTGGAAATTTGAATCTATTATTTTACATATTATGGGCTAGACACTTACATCAAAGATCAACACCTGTGTTGATGCAACTATCAAGGCTCGACACAAGTGTCTTGAGGGTAAAAGGAGTCATACAACAAGGCAAATAGGTCCTAAATATTATTCACTATCATAAGTTATTTTAGATCATTGTCATAGTCTAGAATGGAATATGAGATAAGATATGCTCTCTTTATCCCTTAATTGCCTAATATTTTACTATTTTCATTGCATGTGTAAATAGGTAAATTTTAATAATTTGGCATATAAGACTAAATTTTAAATATTATCATATTGCATTCAAATAGTTTTATTTTATTGAGTGTGTTTGTGTTAAAACCCAAATAACATAAAACATTCTGGTGAACCCATCCTTTGTATTTTGAGCCAAACCCTAGTTTGCATGTAGGGTTTTCTCCTTCTTTAAAAGTTTATTTAAAATTCCTATATTTATATTTTAGATATGATTTATCACATGGGAATAGATTAAGGAATTCTTGTTCATCTCTTTTATTTAGGCATTGTTCTTACTTGTTTTGTGATTGTACCTAAAATTAGAGCCCTTATGGGTTATATTTTTAACAACCATGAAAAGCCCTATCCTTTGGATAGTTTTTTTAATGTTCCTGATGATCAATGTATTACATATGAAGATATTATGGCATCTCAAACCCCCTCTTTAGCTTATAATTATGATAATGAAATAGCTAATGATGAAAATGCTAATACAAATGGACATTTTGATAATAGTAACATTATTTCATATGGGTATGAGTGTGATTTTGTTCCTCTTGATTTTTAATATGAGGAGCCTACTCCTTTTTTTCATTTTTACAATGATGAAAGGCCTAAAATATTAAAAATGATCAATTGCATTAGTGTATCAAATAAGGATAATACAATATATGTGCACAAAGTCAACATTCATGATGATGAAAAGCAAAGTGTTTCATGGATACATTATCTAGATGAAAAAAAATTGAATGACCCTCTTCTCTTCCCAATGATGCAAATGTTGAAAGAGTTGAATATTCATCTCCTATTTACAATGTTACAAATGTTGAAAAATATGGAGGTGTATCCTCTTTTCAAAATGATGCCAATGTTGAAAACCTTATTCCATCTTTGGATTAGTCATATTAAAATGCATGTGAAAGTCTTAAGAGAGATATTATTAAAGATGCATTTTTTGGAAATATAGTTCAATTTATAGGTACATTTGATTTGAATATATTTTTTGGAGATATCCTTAATTTTTTTACTCCATTCAGAGTTGTCTACCAAGCTGATGAGGTCCCTACTTCTAGGACTAACAATACCTTTTGGTAGAGTGGTCAGAGTTCTATATTTTTCACTCAAAGAGGTAAGAGGGAACACAAAAGGAAATTTAGGAAGATTATACAAGTGAGGGGAGGGTTTTAAGAGGGTATGGGTTGGGGAACCTTCCTCATTTCTTGATACTATAAGATTTTTGTTAGAAGGGGCATCAACCAAGGAATTCTTGGGAGGGGTGTATTATATATGAGTGTCTTCAGCAAGGGAACCTTAATCTGAGGGGATGGATTTCTTGTGAAATGTTTCACCTTGTTGGAATAATCGGAGGATAAGACCATGGTGAATTATATCATTTTTATCACTGACCTAGAAAGTGAGGGCTATAGCTATGAGGGATTTCAATAGATAGTAGGGAAAGTTAATTCTATAACCCCAAAAATGGTTAAGAAGTAAAAAGTGATGTGAAAATATTAAATTATATTTCCCTTCTAAGGTCATATATTTCATGACTTGTAAACATATCTATAGCCATATATGGGGAATGTCCTTCCTAAGAAAGCTCTTTATATCAATTTCCAACACAACATTTGTTCTGAAATGTTTCTACATTAATTCCAACTTTGGACTTTTGTCTTTATAGCATTTCTTTCCTTTGCATGACATCCTTATGGATACACTAATGATTTATTCAAACACTTTGATTTTCATCTCCCTCAATCTCACTATTCATTTATTCCATGCAATAATTAATTTCTTAGAAAGGACCTCATCATGGACTTTTAACCTCAACATATATTTTTCAAGGCCACCTTTTCTCAACTTCTTCCGTATTTACTTATTACCCTACACATTGATGTAGTACACCATTTCCATGTGATTGTAGTCACCACCTATTTGATACTGGTTACTATTTATCCTACTCTAAGTAATATGAAGGGAAATTTTGAAATAAGACTACAATATTTGACTTTGAAGGTGGTGATTAATGTTGATGGTATAGGATTTAAAATTCTTGATGAAATTATACACAACTTGACATCAAGTTCTTGCATGAAAAATATATGCTTTGAATTGAAGGCCTGGTTGTGTCATCATTGGCAATGATTTTTAAAATTTGGGTTGGGATTGAGTTGGTATTATCCCATATGGCCATACATTCACTTTAGAACCCAAAATTAGCAAGGAAGTTGACGACAATGTTTCCCTCATGAAAGCTATGAGTAATATAAGAATCCTTGAAGGTGGATATAATGCTTCAAGAATCATCAATAATATAGTTGATAGTGTGGGATGGGATGATTTTTCTTGATAAATAATTCATAATACTAAGGGAGTTAGCCTCAATTATTAATTTGGAAATATAGGCTCAAGAGGTAAGTTGAATACCCTAGAGGGATGCCATAGCTTTAGCAACATGATTTTTTTGGTGACCCAATGGTATAACACATGCAAATAATACCTTAACTTCATGATCCCTGATGACACCTTATCTCCCAACATTTCCTAGGTTACCTTTAGAGGCTCTATCAAAGTTAAGTTTCATTCACCATATCAGGGGAGGGGACCATATGGTAGTGCATCTTAAGGCCATTTATTTAGGAAATTTAACAATTTGATATAGTTTCTAATAATTAAGGATGGAAGACTCTAGAGGGGATCATTTTAACTTAACTTTGGGATGGAAGGTTTGAAAGTTGTCCAAGATACTAACACATAAATGCTTAAATATATAACCCAAGGTGATGATTTTGTTTGCAAAAATGTGATCATTCCTTGCTTTCTAAATAGCCCAAATAAAGTGTGGGAGAGCCAAGTACCATAATAATTTTAAGGAGGGTATACCCCAAGGAGGTTTCCACTAGGTTACCAAATATTGGAGAGTGTTGGGCCAGACCAAATAAATAAAGAAACATTGAAGAAAAAGGTCTAGGATAAACAAGATAAAAGAACATTCTAAAAAAGATGATTTCTAGATTCTTCAAAATCTTGGTAGAGAGAATAAAAATTGGGAAGATTCATTCCATGCTTGAAAATATTGTCAATGGTAAGGAATTTATCTATACCACAAACAAGAGTAAAATGTTAACATTAATATTTAGGTGTCTAATCCATAGAGGGTGCTAAACCTCCCAATCATCATCCAAAACTAGGTCCACCTTATAGCTATACTTCATAAAGAAATGAATTCTCTCATCATCATGCCAAATAAATAAGAGTGTATTCCCTCAGGAGATAAGGGATATGAATGTCATGAACTTTCATATTAATACAAAATAAATATTGGGATTCCTCCTCATTAATAGGATCCAAGATTAGGGGTTTCCATGTGGTGACTCTATTATCCATAAACCAATAGTATTTGAATTTGACTCCACAAGATTTTTTGAATTTGTTAATTAAATTTATCCAAGGATATTAGTAGCTTAAGGGGACTATATAAATACATGGAACATCCCAAAATTCAATGGTTAATGATTCCCAATATTCCATTTATAGCTCTTATGTAGGGTCCTTTTTCCATATGAGATGGATCAACAAATAGAAAATTTGTGATCATCCTCCCAGAGTAAGCAATCCTCATTATTTCCCTCTAAGTACTTTGAATTAATAATGTAGATCCATTGTTTGTCTTCATTTATTATTTTTCATCCCAATTTAATGAGTAAATCCTTATTCATGTTTCTAATTTTTCTAAGGTATAATCCTCCATTGGATTTAGGAAGATAAGCTTTGTCCCATTGAACAAGTGGGAATTTAAATTTATCATCAAATCCTTTCCAAAACAAGTTATGCTGAATCTACTCTATCTTGTCTATAATTTTGTTTGGAAACTTGAAAATGGACATGTAATATATTGGGATGCTTTGGATGGAGCTTTTGAGAATTTGGAGCTTTCCATCTTGAGAAAGGAAATGACCTTTCCATCTTGCCAATTTATTTTGGATTCATTTAATGAGAGTATTCCATAAATCTATCTTTAGTTTCATAGTAAATAGGGAGGTACCCAAATGTGTGGAAGGTAAAGAGATTATCTTGCATCTAAGTAGAGAGGATAACCTTTTTTGTAGACCCACGTGCATGTTTAGGAATAATATAACACTTTTGGAGAAATTAACACACTAATTAGATACTTTCTCATAATCTATAAGGATATTATTAAAGCCTTTGGTTTCATCAACCAAAGCTTCCCAAAGTAAAAATGTGTCATCAGTAAATAGTTCATACATCACTCGGTTGATGTCCTGAACCACTACAATACCTTTGATTAGACCTCAATTTTTAGTCACCTAGATATGTCTACCCAGTAATTAAGCAATAATGATGAAAGGTGATAGAGGATTTCCATATCTTATCCCTCTAATCTTAGAGAAATAACCTTTGGATATCCCATTGATAAGCACCAAAATTTTGGGAGTAGATATACAATTATAAATAAGGTTTCTAAAATAGAGTTGAATCCAAATTTTTCAAGCATTTTCAAAAACAATCTCCACAAAACTCTATTATAAGATTTATTCATGTCAAATTTAATAAATATATCCTATTTATTAGAGGTGTGTATAGAGTGGATGGATTCATGTATACTGATAATGGCATTCATGATTTGTCTACCAGAGATAAAGGCTCTTTCGTACTCATCAATGATTGTTTCCAGTATGGGTTGAATCCTTAGAACCAATAACAAGGAATAGATTTTGTAAATTTTAGTGCATAAAATTATAGGTATGAAGGACTTAAGGTCATTTTATCCTAGTTTTTTGGGAATAAGGACAAAAAATTTATTGTTCATCTCCTTTCGAATGGTACTAGAACTAAAGAATTTAGTAACATATGATTCCAACTTCAGATGAATAATATCCCAATTTTTTTGAAAGAATATTGGGGGAAACCCATCTATATCAGGAGATTTATCTCCATCCATGGATAAAACCACTTATTTAATATCATCAATTGATGGAGGCTTGAGTAGTTCCTCATTGTCTACTAGCATAAGAAGGTAAGGTATATTTTGCAAAAAAATTTCTTCCAGATTTGCATCAGGTGACCCATTTTCATTTAGAAAACTCATAAGTAAATAAATAATATGAGTGTTAATAACATTAGGATCTTTACATTTCCTATCATCATCAAGCATTAACTCCAAGATCAGGTTTTTATTCCTATTTCTTGAGGCCTACTAATGGAAAAACTTTGTCTTCATGTCAACTTTCTTTAGCCATAAACATCTAGACTTCTATTTCCATAAATCTTCTTATTTAGCTTCAAGGTTGTGGTATCTATTGAATAGTTCCTTTTCCTTGGAAAAATATTGTTCATTAGACCCATGGATGGAAAATTGTAGTTATAAGATAAGAAGTTCTTCCTCTATCTTTTTATTTTGAGTGAAGATATTATTGAAAACTTCTCTATTATATTTTTTTTAATTTGATCTTTAGGTGATTAAGTTTCTTAACTAATACAACATATCTGTTCATAAAAAGGCTCTTGCAACCACTCTTTTATAGATTCAAAAATATTATGGTGGTAAACCCACAAATTATTAATCTGAAAAGAACATTTTAAAAACTGGGGACCAATTCCCCTTCAAAGTTGATGGGGTTATGTTTAGAGCCAATTAATGGAAGAGAGTGTAGAGTACTACAGTAATAGATGTCCTAATTTAAGGACACCAAAAATATATCTAGTCTTACCTAAATTAGGTCTAGGCTACTTCTTATGTTCATCCATGTAAATTGATTCCCTTTTATATCTACATCTATCAACCCTACTTTAGAAATGAAGTCATTTAGCTCTGCCATGATTTTTGAGTAGTCTGTCAAGCCACCTTTTTTTCATAGGGGTCAAGGGGGAGTTGAAATCCCCAACCAAAATCCATTTAAATTTTTTACTAAGGTTTCTAAAATCCACTAAATCCACCAAAATTTTCCTCAATTGGGTGCATATATATTAGATAGAATCCATTCTTCTTTAGATTGTTTATTTTGGAATAAGATCATTAGATGATTAGAATTATTAAAAAGTACTTCCCCATCTAGTTATTAACTATTACATAGAGTGGCAATACCTCTAGAATCCCCATTATAGTTTACACTACAATGGTTGGATTTGTTCTATAATTTATTGATACATTTATCAAACATTACATTAGCTTTTTTAATTTATTACAAAATAATGACATGTTGTTCATTTAGTTTTATAATATTATTGATAAGCTTTTATTTTTGGGGTTATTTAAACCCCTTACATTCCACAAAATGACCTTAATTATTTTGATTTGGAGAATTTAAGGGTCTTTTTACTACCCTTGGCTATTTCACTAGCAATATCCTTCCTTTTGACTAATTGCTTATGGGTTCTACCTGGGTGTTTGGGTCCATCACCTATCTCTATTTTCTTTCTGCCTTTTTTTTTATTTTACCTAGGTCTAGTTTTCTTCTTCCCCTTTGTGCTCCTAAGAGGGGGTTATAGTGGAACACTATCTAGGATGTCTTAAAGTTGATTTTATCTTTTTTTTGCTGGGATCCCTATTATTTTGATGCTTTATTCTCCACTTTCTTATGAGAACTTTCACCTTCTATAATTGAAGAAGTTAACAGGTTGTTCTTATTTCTTGAGATCAGGGAAACTTCAGTCAAAGGTTTGCTTTCCTAGTGTAGTGGGATTTACTTACTAAAACCCTACAATATTAGGATTCTATTGTAGAGAAATTCCAAATGGTTATGGTGTATAGTTTCTAAGGTAGGAGAAACACCTTTAACCAGATATAAAACATTCAAAATTCTTAAAGATAATAGATCATGAATGCAAGGTTGTATTGGTATAGATTACTCACAATGGTGAGGGATAGAACCATTTTATTGAGGGAATTCATCTTGTGGGATGGTAAGATATATTTTTTTAGACATGAGAAAGATTCTACTAGATGGAGGAATAGGGGCAGCCAATGCTTTCAATGAAATATATGGTATAGTAGTTTTACCACTAGAAGCTGGGGTGGGCACAATTCCCTTAGAATCCACTTTTTTGGACCAAACCTTCTTGGTAGGCTAGGGAGTTTTAGGGATTTTGGGGAAATCTTTAGCAACATGACTAAGTGTGTTTCACTTTTTGTAAATCAAAGAAAAATTTTCATAGACAATAATTTGAGACCAAACCCCATATTTATATTTAAGCATAATAAAATGAAGATGAGGTTTTTTACAGGGATGAATCCTTAGAAATGGGTTACAACCATCCTAAAATGATGTCTAGTAACTGGATCATCCATGATATGTTGTCTAAGAACCCTCACTATTTTAATAATAACTATAGGGTCCCAATATTCTAGAGGGAGGTCAAGAAGGGATACCCACATTAGAATATCTTCCATAATTTGGATATTCAAGTTGGTAATAGGTTTCCAATGCCTTAGGGAGATGTTATATTTTACATAAACTAGGGACCCTCTATCATCACTTTAAATTAATCCTTCTGGTGTTGAAATTGAATAAGAAGAAGTTTATGGCAAGGACCACCACCTCAATTTGTCCTTTTGGTTTCCATCTATTATTGGGCCATTTTTTAAATGAATAAGTATTGGGCCTGAAACAATTTACCTTTTCCAAGAGAGAAATATCCAAGATCTAATCTACATTTTCAATGAGATTGTCAAGAACATGGACCTAATAATTGTTATCTTCTAAAGATGGATCTAGATGGACATTTGTTTCAAGACCCTCTAGTTGCTTTCCTAGAACTCTATTAGCCCAAGATAAGGTGTTACAAATCAAGATAGGTGCCTTGTGTGGTGGCCCCTCTATAGGGTCACCTGTACTATAAAATTGACACCTAAATCATTTCTTTTCCTTGGACCATATTTTTTGTCAACTCATGGGTTACCCATAATCTCCCATGCAGCCTCCTTAGATCTGTTAGACCTAGTCTAGTTTTCTCACTCAATATTGAATTAAAAAAATTGAGGGTATTTAACCTTTTTTCCACCTTAAATTTCTTCATTCCATACCATCAGTTCAATTTCAAAAGTGAATTTCATGACAAAAATGAAAATGTTGCATTAAATGTCTTTTTCTCACATGATAATGATATACCAAAATTAGAAAGTAGAATTGCATTTTCTCTCCCTTCCTCAAAAGGTACAAATGAATGTCAAAATACATCTTTCCTTCTCTTCCTATTAAAAATGAATTATAAAAATTTTCTTTTCATTCCACCTTCACATTTTATGCTCAAAAAGAGAATATATATATATATATAAAGTGAAGTTATTTCTCCTAATCCTCTTATATGTCACAAAATTTTGAGTAATGTGGCACCCTCTAATGATAATGATATCAAACTCTATGATATTAAAAATGATATACTTGCCTCTTTAGACACGGCTTTTCCTTTACCAAATATTTAGAAACCATGTGATGATCATATTATAGAGGATGGTAAAGAGTATATCATTCTTATGTTTTATATGGATAGTAGTTTACAACCTCTAAGCAAATATTCAAACTCTATACCAACCTATCTATGTGATATGTTATCTATCATGACTACTATGGGAGATCCTCAACAACATGTAAACACCCTTAAGTTGATTTTTTTTCTCATAAGGATACATTTGAAGAGAATATTTTAGAGGATTAACCTATTACTCAAGATGTTTTTAAATATACTTATCCTTCAAATGTTATCATGATTATGTTCTCTTACTTCAAAGGTCACAGGGATACTGTTACTCTTTTGTAACAATATATCCATTACTTTTCACATTTGGGTAAAGATAGGTGCTTGATATTAAAATATTTACATCAAATTTTAGCTTAAGAGGATCTTGATTGGTTTTATAGCCTCTCAAATGGTTCTTGATCAATGTTCAAAAAACTTGAAGATGTGTTCTTATCTAATTTTCATATATACACCTTACCTTAGTTACTATTAGAACTTTTTAAAGTATTAACACAAAAGGAAGATGAGTCCATTCAAGACTATACTATCAGATTATAATGATATGTTATACTCAAACTATACCTGCTCATATTTGGAAGTGTAATTTATATTTAATAGGGTTCTTCTTTCTCAACTTAGAGAAAGAGAAATGCACAAATCCTTTTCTTCATTCAATAATTTATATTGGGATGTGCATAAATATTAATAATAAAACCAAATTACCTAGTCCCCACTTAAAGGCAAACATGGTATAAACAATGAATTCAAATCAAGCAAGCAAACTAAGAAGGATTATGCACCACTTCCAAATCCTTCTTTATAATTGATAATGCATACCAAAGAATAAATAGTAAAGGTATTTTACAAAGGAAAAGAACATACTTACAAATTACCTTATATAATTAGACCATATGCCTCTACAAAAAGGTATCCACTTTAGTTTGATTGGTACCAAGATAGACCACATGATATATTATGTACTCTATTAGATAAATTAATGATAAAGCTTCTTCCTAATTATCATTATCCACCACATATAGTATAAAAGGTAAAATCACAACACTTTTTCACTTTCCATGATATAAATAGGCAACAAGATAATGATTGTTTTACTCTTGAGCAAAAGCTTATGGAGTTGGCAGATTAGGAAATTATTAAATTTATGAATGATACATATAGACCTCTTCCTCATACTTTTTCTAAGAGGGTTGAGACATCCCATGTTTCTCCTTTTAAGTATCACATGTTACATCAACCTTTTCAAAATACAACCAGTAGTAGGATTCCTTATCATAGTGTACCCTCTACCATGACTAATTTTTCCCACACTGATCCTACCAAGGAACCATTGGTTGATCAGGATCTTGATAGAGGGACATGTGGAGGATTCATACCTTCACAATAGATTTGGATACCTAAACTAGAACATATAGATTCACTAGATATTTACAGGATATGCATCAACCATAATGACAAAAGTAAAACCATAAGTTCTATTACCACATGATCATTACAATCGAGCATACTTATTTCCAATCAGGTTTCATTGATTACAATGATTACCTCATTATTATTAAATTTTAAGTTTCATTAAATTGAAATATTTTATACTATGAAGTTGATTATATCTAAATATCCATTATAAAAATTAGTGCAAGTAAAGCATACACAATAAATAAAGAACTAAAAATACACATCCATGTGAATCAAAATATACCAAATGAACATCATAATATATATAAAAATGGTACAATTTATTTAAAAATATAAACATCGATCATATGTTGGAGGCATATTCTCAAGTGTATAATCATCATCACTATCTATATCAACTACTCTAGCATCCCTCGAGGTGGATGTACATGGTTCTAACTTAGGCCCATGTGCATGAAATAACTCACATATTATCTTCTCAAATGACCCTAGAAAATGTAGAGTATCATCATTATTTCATCATAATATGTCATATATATCAATCAAAACCTACATAATCTTAGTATCACTATATTATAGGATGTCTCTCCTATCAAGCTCCACACAACTCATGCTATATGGATGTGATATGATATGCGACCACTAATCCCAATAATATATTAAATAAGGGTGAATGGTAACCATAAATATAAATAAACCTCTCAATGACACCCTTTATAGATATATCCATGGGCACACTTTGAGTGAGGACCCACACCGCATGATCCACCATACTAGTCTAATCCTAATTTCCTACCAGCAAGACATAAAAAATAAAAATTACATAATTATACTACATAAAATATTATATCAATAAAATGAAAAAACAAATTAAAATAATTACATGTGGATTTGATATCCATCTCATCCATGTTTGATGGTCCCACAGGACCACCGCCACTCTATCTCCTCCCACACCTCACTATGCCATAAGTATGGCATTAGGTGTGGGGATTTTGAATAAAAATAATAATGGATAATTAGAACCTATACACCAATAAAAATAACCTTATATACATCCTAAATCATCCCTTATAACTAGGGGAACCATGGGATATCACTCATCACCAGGTGAAGGGGCTAGATCCATAAGTGTCACTACTCACCTATCATTGGGCCTATGTCCACTCTTGAATCTATCATGCCATGGGTATGGAGGTGATGTCACCCCTTAATATATAATGAATTTAAAAATCACATAATCATACTATAATAACTCATATACCCTAGGAAAGAGGTCAACCAACCACACACTCACCTAGATCCTTTACAACTCATACCCATTCTTAGACCATCTAGTAAATGTACTGTATGGAAGCTATATAATTTGATATGATGTCAATCTATCCAAAATAGTGTGATAATACATAATGGTGTGTATTATACCATGGATAAGTACCCACTAATATATTAATTCTTGAGGATGGTCCTACCTAGCTAGGGGTCCACCAACTAGCTACACTACTATAATATACTCATAAACCTAAACATGTAATAAGGTCCCAACTCTAATAAATCCACCACAAATCTCCAAATAAAAAATATAAAGGTTTTATATAAGTGGGATAATATTATATGAACCCATGAATATTTGGTAACCTCTACCTTAATATGTGATATAATTTGATACATGTGATATGAAAGTTCCATCATGACACCTTATACTGCTATAAAGGAAGCCAACAATACACAATTCTTTGAAGCTACAAAACATCACCTTTGATAATACTATCTAGAAAAATCATGTTACTCGACTCTACATCTAGTTCCCTATGGATACTAAAATACATATGATACCAATAAATATAACTATGATTTACATCCCCATCAACCTATGCTCTCTCAGCTTTGATAGGCAACCAAAAAATGTGATAGACATCATCCAGAGTGATTATCATCTCCCTTGTCAAGAGATTGAAGGTGAAAGTATATGGGTTCCACCTCTTATCTAGGGCTATAATAAGGTGAATATAATATGAAATATTTCCTAATTAGGCCACATGGCCTAATCCAATATGATCTATCATGGCCCAATCGATTGCATCCAAACATAGATTTGCCAGAGTGGATAAATGCCTCTCATGCTAAAAACCCTAAATATGTATATATTTTTATAAAAAAAATGATTAAAAATAGGTTTTATCCATTACATTCAAGAAATAAAAAGTATATTTTATTATAAAAAATTATAATAAATGTATGGAATATAGAATTAGATGCTAACATCAGTGTAGGACACAAATGTTTGATGATTGCATCTATATTTGAACACTATCATCAAGGTAATAATATTAATATCCAAAATATTTGATGATAGTGTCCATCCTCCTAATAAAAATAAAAATACTAATTTAATAAAAATTAAAAAAAATCAAAATTAACACATATATCATAAGCTATAATACCTACCAACTCATTGAAATCCTAATCGATTAGGGATGTCCTAAGTACAGTAAATCATAGTAGTCATGGGGATCTCTTATGTGACATGGTCAATTTATCTAAAAAGCTCAAGTTTTCAAGAGGTTTAAAATGCAAATAAATTGAATTTTCTATTCAAAATGCCTAATATACACTTATACAATAACTTCAAACACACATATCTCGAGCGTCAATTGTCCAAATTCAAAACCATGAGTTATGTTGGGATATAAAAAATGAGCCCTTTCACATAATACCAATTTCATAAAATTTTGATAAAGACCAAAAATCACCTAAAAATATTTTTATACCTAGACCTTATATTAGAATTTGAATACAATGATTTATATCAATTAAAACCTTTACCAACTTATATCACCAATACACAATCAATCTCTAATTGTTCAATTTAAGCATAATATTGGTACATTATCCTTTTGTGATAAAGAGACTCTCATATTTAATTCACCTCATCCCAAAATGGGGGCATATCAGTGGGGGAATGTTATAGAAACATGTCCTCCAAAATCATATCAGTGCACACTTTTTTCTAGATTCAGTGGGGACTTAATATAGAAACATGTTCTCCACACTTACATGAGTTCTTAGTTTCAAATTATAGTGAGGGCATGTTATGGAAATATGTTCTCCACATTAACACCATTTTAAAACTATCTAGTTTTCATTCATAGTATATGGCTCAAATATATATTTAGGTCAACATTCTAGACATTGGTATTATCATTATACATAAACTACATATAATTGATGCTTATGCTAAGAATAATGCACCAATCTATGTAGAGTAATCTATTCACACTAGATATGATAGGGGGCATGAACAAGGGTTAATTCCTTCTATTTACTCAAATACTAGATTACCTTCTAGATTCACCAGATTACTATGGACTATCACTATATCATGGAATTTTATCACATTATAGACTAATACCCAAGATGAAATTTTATGGATTGTTATTGAGACTTATCCACCTATAATGGTTGGTTCATTTTATAGATTGGAGTGATTAAATATTACAATATCACTAGGGTATACACTTGAGATGTGCCAATTTAGAAACAATACTCTTAATAACTGAAGGACCACTCTTCCTATACTAGGTTGGGGGCATGATCACCTCCCAACTCTCCCCACTCCCGATATAACATTGCTAGGGTATAACCTAGATGACCACTTGTGAACTCACTCATCTTCCTATCTATAAAATGGATGAGGTCTCAAGTCCCCTTCTACTTCTTTGGTCTCCGTTCTAGAGTTAGTACTGTGTAACACATAGACGTGTATTTTATTCATGCTCTTTCTTTATTTTACTTTATATTATTTATCATCTTTACAGAGAGTTAGATATATAGTAAAAATTAATTTGATATGTTGATTACTTTGTGACATGCTTTTGGTTGATGGTAAACATTAAAGAAAAAGTCTCAAATAAAACTAAAACAAAGAGGTGTGTTGTACACACCAAAATATGCATTTTCTTTTCCTTTAAAATTGTAATTTCAGTTTCATGCATTACTAGATTAAAAGTAGGGAGGTGGGGGGGGGGGGGTAAATATAGATACCCATAATTAGTATAAACACATTTTAATAGCATGTTTTCATATATTTTACATGTATAGACATCTTTACAAAGAGTTAGATATCTAATGACACATTTTCATATGGACCTCTTCGATTTCATATTATTTCACTTATTTTATCTGCCCCTTTAAGTATGTATGTTGTTAATTATATTTTATCCAAAGTATTCTATGGATCCTTACTTGTGTTTTCTATTATCTCTATGTTTTTAGTCTCTATACACCTTCATCATTGTTTTACTCTCATGTTGATGTAAGTGTTAAACTAAAATGTAAGTGACCAGACACATAATTTAATCATTTTCTGTAATTTTCACTTTAGAACCATTTTTTTTTAGCCCCATATGTTTATTATGTTGTTATATTTTTTCATGCCGCTAGGTTTTAATTAAAAATCATGAGATCCCTATATATAGAAAGGCTATGGTCTAATTACATCACTAGGCATTTTGATCAAACAAGTTTCTATTTGGCAAGTAATTTATATTTCAAACTATCAAATTGCATCACATTAAAGAATTGAATATCTTAAGCATTCAAAAGGTCAATATACTCTTGAATTGCCTATATCAAGGGTTAAAATAGGATAAAGAGCATATAGTTACACAATCATAATTCCACACACATGCATATGAGGGAGAAATACATGGATTTTAAGGCCCTCTTCAAAGTATTGGTTGTGTAATAAACACTTATCAATAACTGGGGTTACTAGAGTTAGCTTGACTCATGTGATAACCCCTTTTACCAAGTTACAGGAGGTCAAAGGTAAGAATTCTAGAGGTTTTTTCTATGGTTGAACTACTACATATAATCAAACATAATATGAAGGAAAAAATAGTCATATAGGAGAGAACACAAATTTAGTGGAAATTTGAATCCATTCCTGTACATATTCTAGGTTGGACACTTGTGTGAAAGATCAACACTTGTGTCAATGTAACTATCAAGGCTTGACATAAGATTCCTAATGGTAAAAAAATTTAGAATATAGGGTAAATATATCTTAGAGACTATTCACTATCAGAAGGTAATTTTAGATCATTATCATAGTCCAAAAAAACACATGAAATAAGATATGCTTTTTTATCCCTTGGTTGCCTAGCATTTTATTGTATTTATTGTACATGTGTAACTGAATTCTAAGTATTATCATTTTGTATTAAAATAGTTTTATTTACTTAAGTGTGTTTGTGTAAAAACCCAAAAAAAATAAAATAATATATAACACTTAACATAGTGGGTGTTGAGGTCAAGCATAACTTCAACCACTAACCCTTTATTCTATGATTGCATTCATCTTCCTATTTCATTGAGCTAGGGATTTGAGTGAATAAAAAGTTACATAGTGGTCCCAACATTAGATTAGAAGCTCCTACATAATATAAATAACACATAGGTGAAGGTAAACATAACCCAAAAGTTTATTATCTATTCTACCTTTTAAATAAATAATCCTATTTGGATAGTATCACCCCCCACTATTATCAAGTTCCATTGATATTGTATAAGAGGCCTACCAACTACTATTTTAGATCCACACTCATTTAACACAACCTCCCTTTTAGTCTTAGATACAAAAATACTCTACATCTCAATTTTATAGATAAGTTTATATTTTCCTTTTTAATTTACATATTTAGTATATTTCTAGATTTAGTAAGTTCTAAATTAGTTTGTGTCATTTATTACATATTTGTATCATTCTATTGTTTCACAATAATTTATGTAATTAGGGTCTAATATTCTCCTAGTTACCTAAATTTTTTGATAAAAAATAATGATGAACCCATTGTAGACACCTAAATTTGATACAAACTCATTCAAAATACACACTTTTACATAACTCTATCTATTTGGATCATTATTGATAAATGAATGGCTCATTAGCACATTGTATCTCAAATTCTTGTTGTTATTTCTATTATTATCTTATCAAAGTCTATAAATATCATTATTCTATATTCTTATACTCTATCACTAGGATCCATAGTCTATGTCTATCTTTCTATGTTCATTTTTTGTCTTTTTGACAAGTCCACATTATTAGATAGGAGCACATTACACACCTTCCTCTAATGTAAGCATGTCCCAACATAACTTGTGAAAGTATTTCGAGTTTCTATATTGATAATGGTCCTTTTTATGATAGTTGGTCATTTTAATTTTGATCCTTCATGCACCATTGAGTCCATAAATTCAAACACAAATGTATATATAAACAAATGTCTTAAGAAATAAAACATACTCGAAATGTTCAAAATCTATACAAAAGTTCTTTTCATGATAAATAAATAATTTATCTACAAACTCTAAGGATGAATATATCATTTGCACTATTTTTTCTAAGGGTATTCATAGGAAAAATATAATTTATTATTGGATCCATGATTGCACACATGCAACTAAGAAAACTAAGAGTGAGAACTGCATCAGCTTGAGGTCCACTTGGACTATGTAGGAAACACTTAGTGACACAGGGAAATTGAGGCTAGCCAAGCTATTCCCTTGAACCTAAATCCCCATTTTTTCATTTAATGTCCATTTAATATATGTGTAGGAATGATAAGTATAGTTTTATAGGTATTACACATACCAAGTCAAGCTCCACACAAAAAATATGATAAGTATATACAAAGGCAAATAAGCTCAAACTTTCAGATCCAACACACAATCAATACAAACAAAGTTACAGTAAAGGAAAATGATGTAGTGCAAACCTATACACCTATTTCAAATCTATCCAAGTATATTTTTATCTTATATTTTTGATAGTGATGTAAACATAAGATTATTTTATTTAATTTTTGATCTAGAAATAATCAGTCTATTCAGTCAATCAATGATAATAAATCAAGTACACTCTTATCCTTTTCAAATATTATTATATCTCTTTCTAATATTTTAACATTGCATTGTAATTTATTGTATACTTTTTTTTATAGTTTATATATATATATTCAAATTGATTAATTGAATTCAAATTGATTAATTGAATTCAAATAGAGTAAACATTTTGGTGAACCCACATATTGTTAAACATTGCTAAAACCCTAGATCCTTACTATGAGGTTTTCTGTATTTTTTTGGGTCAAATCAGATTTATTTGAAAAATTAAAATAGTTTTTTATTACTCATATACAAATTTGGAAAAAAAAATTATTAGAAAATTATAGCACAGATTTTACAGAAATAGTAATTTACTATTTTTAGTAAATACATACATAACTAAAAATAGACAAATCTATTCTATTATTAATTTATGGGTTTTATTTATTTACTATTTTAATATAATAATCTATATTATATTTTAAAAATAGTCTATTGTTTTTTAATAAATTAAAATCCTCTAATTTATAATATCCAGGGTTTTATCATAATTCATTTGAAATCACTGTAATTTGTTTTACTCATGACTACTTCAAAATAGCTAAAATAAAAAAATATAAGATGTTTTCCTATATATATATATACACACACACACACACACACACACACACACACACACACACACACACACACACACACACACACACACACTTAAAAACCTATTTCTGATTTGTACATCTTACATAAATTTTTTAGAAGTAATAATTTTCTATTTTTTTAATAAATAATTACATAATTGAAAGTCAGTAAATGTATGATGAAATTAATTTTTGGGTTCTATTTATTTAATATTTTTATGAAAAGCCTCTGTTATAATCTAGATATACTTTGTAAATGTTTTGAAAATTCATAATTATTTATTATGTAATAGAATAAAACTTACTTGTCTACTTGATTTTTGTGTGGTCTAGGGTTTCAGTTAATTTTTTAATTTCATAAGTTATTGCTTTGATGCACAAAAATATTTCAACTTTTTTTTTTGAATTTGCTTGTTTTGGAAATTATGTTCTATTATTTTTAATACTAACTAAAAATTGTTATGAAGGTATTAGGAATCTAGGTTTCACCATTGTTGAAGAAAATATTGTTCATGTCTACCTCAAACCTAGGATAACATGGGAGTGGCCTATAGGCTATGGGTCACCCATTTTTTAGGAAAAACCTCTATATTTTATGGGGATAGCTCCCTTAATTTTCTCATTTGATCTCTCTTTATAAGATCTAATATTATTTGGATGAAAATTGAAGAGGAATTGCATAAATGAAACCTACTCCAAAGTGGTGATGCACCAATATACTCACTTATCCACTCAACTTGGACCTTTAATCACACTAATGGATAATGCATAGAGTTGAGAGATTATCTTCAATAACTTCTTAGTAATAATATTTCATCTAGAGGTTAGTTTTAATGACTAAAGTAAGAGAGTAATAATAATAAGGCCTAGTTTAAGGCACTTACAATCTGATTTCTGCTTCAAACTTGAGATATCAACCTCACAACACACTAGACAACTTGCCAAGAAAACTTGTTTATACTCAAGTGAAACTTGGAATTGCAAAGAGAAAATCATACCAATATGAATATAAAAACAAGAATGAACACACTAAATACAAACCATGAATAAGCTATAATTCTCTATTCATCATTCCAAGTAGGTGTACAAGTACAAACACTAGCAAAATTTCCTCATACCAACCTGATAGGTGCAATACAAGGCCAAAATCCTTCAATATATAAAAAAAGAGAAAAGAGGGAAGGATAAATGTGGAATGTAAAAGTGGATAATGGACCATAAATGATCAAATTCAACTCCATATGGTAGTTACATTATTTACACAACCCCTCTTCGACCTTTTATATGTGTAGCTCCTCCTTAATGATTCCTTTAATGAGTTATTGGCATTAGAATGAGGTGGTGGAGGATGAGTCAAATCAGTTATCTTTAATAAAGGTTTGAACATTATCAAAATAGTCTATAAATCCTATAATGTTAGTTATATTGTGTACATGGGTGTGATTAGGCCTCTCAAGAAGTGTTGAGCAACCCACTAACCTTCTTCATGAAGATCAAACTTTGAAAATGCTTCCTTACTCATGATAACTATGGAATGTGTACCTAACTTGTTTAATTAATTAGTTACATGGTGTTATTCCCTACATTAATTATTTTCTTTAGCCCCTCCATGCTAACTTTGAGCCCTCTTATTGACCAAATAGGCTAAATAGGTTAATTAGGCTAATTAGGCCTAATAGCCTAATTGCCTGTATGTTGGCCTTCATGAAACATAAAAGAAAGATTGATAACCTATGAATAAGAATGATTCATACCTTAAAAAAAAAAAATCAACCATAACATATGATTATACAATCATTAGGCACTTGAAATTCCACTTCTCCAAGTTGACTAGTCCACTTTTCTCTAGCACTAGCAGAATGGTAGTTTTGAAATGAGTTATAGATAGATTTTCAGGTGTATCCTTTAACATATCATGACTTGAGAAGGTGAATAAGGTCCCAAAAAATCCCCTCCAAGGATTGGAATCATCTCAAATAGTTTTGTATCCTCCTTTATACACAAAATCCTATAAAATTATGGATTTATGACACCTCTATACAGTGTCTATATAATTAGGTACATGGGTAGAGTCCTATCTAAGTGCACATGACATGAGATTACTAGGTCATTATAGGGTGATAATATTATAAAACATTAATATTTCAAATATTGGGTTTTCCTAGGGTTTTAAAGAGGTTTACGAGTGCCTAGGAGTCTTTGTGATAGTTCATAGTATACAAATATCCAAGTCAAGAAAAAATGCCATGAATCTATAGTGAATTAACCTCCTCAAATCCCATGAATGGCCTAAGTTACCATGAAAATAATGTGTAGAGATATGAAAATTGGAAGGTGACACTAGGGTAGTTTGTAGGGCAATTTTGACTACTTATTTTCTTAAGGTTTGTTGTATAAAAGTCATGTTAGGCACTCATTCAGTTGTCTAAGTCAGTTATGGACTCATTAAAACTAGGTAAAAACATGGGGTTATCTTTATATGCTCAACATTTAACACTTGGCTGTGTCGACATGAATTCACATAAGGTACATGGCTTATGTACTCACTTGAAGTGCAATATAAAAATAATCAGGGCCCACATTGGGGTAGTTTTGCCATGGTGCACATCATTAATTATGAGACTTGGTCAATTCATAAAAGGCTTAATTAGATCCATAGGTGAAATAGTTTCATGGTTTAAACTTAGTATTCTATAGGTGAAATCCTATTTTGGGGTGGTTATATAGTCTGAAGGGCATAAGCCTTTGTTTTACTAAGCTTAGTGTCATGTAGGTGCTTTACAGGGTCAATGGACTACTCTAAATTCAAGTATTCATATAAAAGATAGTTATTTTAGCAAGGATATTAATTATTAGCATGAGATCCATCTATACTTAGTCATTATACAAGATATGATGATGCCATCATTTAACATAGGGTTTCCATTAATGTTATGTGTTAGTGCCCAAAATTGCACTAGAGCAATTGGGACCCTACTAGTAAAATTATCATGTTCAAGCTGAATGAATGTCAATGTTTTAATCACTTTCCCCAGTCCTTCAAAATATTAGAATACATGTTCATAATTAATAATGTCCTTTGTCTTGCTTTTTCCAAGTGGGAAGTGTTCTTCCACTCTTTACCAAATTCTCAAAGGGCACTTTTTGAAGGTAGAAGACACTCTTGATAGCTCTGAAGGAATCATGAAATTTTGATTAAAGAAGCCATGATAGGAGAATTCATGGTGAGAAGATAAGGGTATCTCCAAACCTTTCTCTATGCTTAGATTTGTTGCTTTATGTTTGAAAGGGAGGTTTTTGGGGCCCTGAATGAAATTTTCAAGTTACACTTGATTTTTTCTAATGATTAAGGTGAGAAATATCCCAATGACCTGAATGAAGGACATGTGTTTATCTCAAGGGACTTATATGAATGATTATTGGGGTTGGAGGGATCTTACACCCTTCCCTGAATAAAAAAAGCTAGTGTAAAAGGTAAAAATAGCTAGCATTCTAAACTCACATCTAAGTTGGACATGTGATATATTATTAGGGATTTAAGTATTTTTAGCTTTTATCAAAAATTAACCCACTTAGATTTTTGTTGGCAAGGTGCTTAAAGTCCCCAGGGCCTAAATATATAAACTTATAAGAAAAGTGATACCACATGGTAGTTCCTTGGGGTTTTATTAGTTTCAACCCATTTTTTTAAGATCACCCCTCTTACCTCTTAGCAGGCACAATCCAAAGAGTCCCTAAAGGCCCAAACACCTAGACTTGTAAACTAAAATTATGACATGTGGCATTCTTGGTCCCAGAAGTGGCTCAAGGCTTATTGTGCTACTGCACCAATAGAAAATAACAAGTGAGAAAGTGTAGAAGTCCCCAAAGGCACAAAAAGGTATCATGATGTATGTGCACTCATGTCACTCCATGTGTTATAAGGAGGATCACTTGACATAAAAGGGAAACATTCATGTTTTTCCTCTCTTTTTTGAATGAGGCTCAAATAATTAATGAGAGTAGGTGGCGATTAGCCATTGGGATTTGGAGCATTAATGGTAACCCTAAATTGAAACACAAGGGATTATAACTTAGGTATTTGTATTAATTCTAAAATTACCCTTTGCATTCATGCCTTTAAATTATTTATGTGCCCTAGTTGAGTGTTTTGCAAGAATGTGATTATAATGAACTCTTCATAGACCTTCATATTCTAGTGTGTGTAGCCCTCTAAATTAAATAGTAAATTTCCCATTTGCTCTTTATTTTGTGTTATTTGAGAGGATTCAACAGATATATTGAGGGTTATTTTATTGAAAAGTTTTTCTGGTATTAATATATTGCACTAAGGAGATATAAAAAGATGGTGACATCTTCAAACCCAATAAAGGGCAATATTTTTTCAATTTTAGATTTAATTACGAAAAAAAATGTTATGGGGTTAGATTTTAGGGCCATATTAAATATTTTATAGTGGAACAACACCCCCCCAAGTAGTTACCAATGTCAGCATGAGTTACATTTCACCTATGGTAACATTACCCCTAGCTACTTCATACCCAAAACTCATTATCATGTGTACTCGAGCATACCAACCAGACACTAAGACTATTGTTGATATTAGTCATTTAGTTATGTGATATTTAAACCCTTAAAACCTTAGCATCATGCTCAAAATCCCCCCAGTAAGAAAGCATTACACTCTCCTTAGAGGAATGACAAGTGTATGCTAAAAAGGATGATAAGGCAATTTGGGATGTTGTCAATTCTTATTGGCTAGTCAAGAAGAAATAGGTCTCTAAAACGTCCAAGAATTTTAAATTGGTAGAGTTTAATGAACTACCCTAGTTTATTATTATCATGGAAGCCAATATCTATGAGGTGCCTACCACTAAAAATTTTAAACCATGGATGTTCTTAATTATGATCTACGTGTTAGAAGAAGCTAGACTAGGTGGTCATACTCAGTAACAATCTACATATGCAAATGATGTAGATCCAAGATACAATTATTTTTGAATAATCAACCATAGGTAATTTATACATGTCTTCTTACTTGATGTACAACCTAGTGCACAATAAGAATTTCCAAGGGCTCACTAGGAACCCTTCAAGAATGAGAATATATGAAGTTACCTAGAAGGGTATAAGAATAGTTTCTACAAAGTTCATAATTGATTCTTCAACCCCATGATGAGTGTTTTATATCCCTTAAAGATCCTCAATAGGATGTATACAAAAACTAAACAGTTAATTGAAAATTATGATACCACATACATATAGTTTAGAACATTCACATACATCAGGGTCAATGGGTACTTAGGGTCTCCATACAAGTTGCCAAGGTATCTAGACAATAAGTTGGTAGTGATGGAACTGAGCCAACAAATATTACCACCACATGAAATTATCATAGATAAGAAGATCAACAATCCTTTCAAATTTGTTATGGTAATAGGGTATTATTCATGTCCTTCAGTTAACAAGGAAAAGGGGTTGGAGTAAGAGATGGGCCTATATGCACTTGATAAGATGCCACCCTGACCTAATTATGACATCAAGTGGTTGGTAAATATGGATAATAATGTGGTATTAAATCAATAACATTATGAGGACATCTAGTTTTATTATACCACTAAAGAAGATGTCTAGAAATGGGAATTTATGAGGCTGATAGTGCAAGAAGTTATAACATACAACATTTTTCCCATCCCCAAAGACATGGAAGATGATAAATTGAAATTGTCTTCATTATAAAACACAAACAACATTGAATCCCAACCCATCACCCAACCAAACGTTAATGGTCAAGAGGATGATTCCATCCTTGGGAGATTAGTATGAATCATGAAAAGAACCTTCAAATGGCTTAAGGAGCACGGGGATGACTTTAGTGCATATGATACTCATACCCTTCAAGAGCTAAAGAAGGTTAACGAGGTGAAGGATTTTATCCTAGAATATAGTGGTGACCCTGTGGCTCCATCATCAGTCGTAATAGGTAAGGGTAAATGCAAGCTTAGGGATATTGAGGTCACCAAGCTGGTGGATGTGGAGAAGATAACAATGGCATAATCCAAGGCTAGGTTGTATTTTTCAAAAATAACAATATTGGAAAAAATTTGGGATAAGATTATTATGTGGTAGGTCAGGTTAGCTAGTGCAACCCCCATATCCATTTCAAGAAAGGGAGCCCTAATAGTACCATCTTTTCCAATGTTCATTCTTATGGCCAACCTAAATACAATCCCATATGCTCCACCTAAAAAATAAGTGGTAATTAACCCTTCCCCAATAATATATTCAAGAAAGAGATAAAGTGATAACCAAGGGGAGAAACCAAAGTAGAAGAGATTCAAGAAGGCTATACAACCTCCAAGTAGGTCACCAGTAAAGAAGAAGGAGGTTGTATTCAAAGACCCATTGTCCAAAGAAATCCCTATGAAAAGAAGAGAGGACCAAGCCTCATATGCCCAAAGAATGAGGTATATGATTGAGGAGGATGATTAAAATGAAGATAGACCTATTTTTAAAGTGAGTAAGAAATAATGTGCCTTCACTCTTCAAGTGAAGACTGGTCAAAAGACTCACATGGAGAGACCCTAAACCCTAGTAAAGGTCCTAATAATGGGTTTGTTTATAAAAAGGCCCTTAGTGGTAGAAATTAAAGGTGATGAGGAAGGTACCTTAAAATTAGATGACAAATAATATTTTGATGATGTTGTATAGGTTGGAGTTGAGGTGGCTACCCAGGCTCAAGTTCCTCTTGAGAAAGAGGCAACTTCCCTAAATACATAGGCATTTATTAAAAATGTCATTTCTCTGTCACCAAGTCAAAACAAGGCTCATGAAGTTGAGGACATTAAAAAATATGATGGAATAAATGGGGGTGAGATAGAGTGTGATGGATAAGTCTCCATTGGTAATGTAGAGGTGGAGAAATAAAAATAAGAATAGGCATCTATTAGAGTAGTGACAGATGCTCTTTCTAATCCAAAGGTGTCGAGCTCAACACTAGAAGAGAGGGTAAATATAGAATAAGGTGGGGGATAAAACTTGAAAAAGGGTAATATTTTCACCCTTTAAGGGGATGAAAATATCTCCTCATCCAATTGGCACCATGGAATCACCTCTAGTCTTGTGGGCAGCCTAAGGAATGAGGCAAGTCTCTAGATAAGGCTAGCTCCCTTGATGCACCACTTAGGATTTCAACTACTACTAACTTTGGGGTGTGAAAATGGAGAAGGATAACTAAAATAAAACTAATATAAATGAGGTGATACACCAAATTTACTGATGACTTCCAACCATATGTATGCTACACTTGAGACCAAGAAACTAAGAAAAACATACAATTTTCCAAACTAAGTCTTTTTGCATCAATGTTACATTATAAGGTTATGGAATAATGTATTAGGAAATGAGTACTATAAAATAGGCCTTAAATGACAATAATGAAGAGACTAAGTCACTTAAAATTTGAAATTTCCTAGAACACATCACATGCCCTGCAAGAAGAAGCTGCAAATAGGTGAGAGAATGTGATAACTTGCTAATGAACCTATAGTCTTCACTAAAAAATTCAAAATCCAAGTAAATAACACTATGAAAAGTCATGGAAGAGGTAAAAATTAGTCATTTTATTTATCAAAAGTTATACAAATTATTAGGTATTCACCATACTTAGGTGGAGCCTCCTATACAATGCCAAAATGGCTAACTCTTATAGAGTTTGAGAGAGAGAGAGAGAAGATGAGAAGTAAAAGGATCAAAAGGACACTTTTAAATATGAAAAAATAATTTATCCATGCATGATAATAATTTATTGGTCTAACCATGTAATTTCATGAAGTAAAAATGTCAATTAAAGTCATCAAAGGTATGCAAAGTGGCACAAACTCCTCCTTTTGCATAGAAAATTTGCCTTCATGATTGGGCCTATTTTAATGTCACATAACTGATGAGGACCAGGTTTTATTATGTTAATTAATTTTAGGGGCATAATAAATTCCTCTCCATGCATTGGTTTCATGCCTTGTCTTCTAGAAACCTTTGAAAGTGAGCCATCATCATTTGTAGTCCAAAATGAACTCCTTTCATGCGCCTTGCACACTTGGCCTCAAAAATGCCTTTATTTTTCCATGAAGTTTTGTAAAAGGAATTGGATTAAATTTTTAAATTCCCTCAATGGCCTTAAAATCATTAGATAATCCTTAAAATGAGCTCACTTGAAGTTTTCCATCTTCTTCACTACCTTGTCCATTAGGTCAGTTTTGACTAGCTAAGTTTAAGGACATAGTTTGGAAAATTAGTAGATATTTAATGGAATGAGAGTTATATATGGAGTTATATTAAGTATTAATATTTCCATACATATTATTTTAATATCTTGAAACCTCCTATATCTTGTAAAACACACAAAATAGTGATAAAAACCCTATTTCTACCCCCATCTATACAAGTCTATAAAAATCATATTGGTGTGAATTATCCTAAGGTATTACTATAAAACCTATATTAATAATTATCAAAATATTCCATTTTGGTATCTTTCCATCTCCACTTCTCCAAACTAGTTCTTCTAAGGGTTTTACAAGTGTTTCTAAGCAGTTTTCATTCTTAAGCATTGTTCATAAAAGTTCCACATCCAAATTTCCAAAAAATTCCACAAAATTAGTGTTCAAAGAACTTACTAACTCCCCTAAACGTTTTATAATCCCATTAAAAACATCAATATAGATATGAACACTTAAATTTACTCATTTGAGCCCTTTCTTCCATTCACATAGGCCTAAAGTTGGTTCCAATGCCAAACTTGGGCTCCCTTGTAACCTATTTGATCTTTAAAAGCTTAAAAACATATGTATCCATCCTATAATCATTTTTCAAGATGGTATAAATTATAATTAAGGATATAAGTATGAGTGATCTCCTCTTTGAATGCTAGACTTAATCTTTACTTAATAAGTTTGTTTGAAATTTGAAGTCCAATCATGGTTTTGATGGTTCCACTACATATTAATAGATCAAGAACCTCTATAATTACCTCATAAACATGTTCCATCAATTTTAAAATCATATCTAGGGCTAGAAGTAGCATTTTCCTCTCATTTGGTCACTAGGCTTAAACTTGCCCTTTAGGTCCATTTATAAACCTTGGTGTTCAGACTACCCTATTTGTTTCACTATTATTTTCAAGGTTCTCCATGTTTTTATGAATGTGTTTCAACTTTTCAAACCTTCACACAATGTTCTCCAAGATTATATTTCATGTTTCCTATCTCCTTTGTCAAGAATGTAGGGTTTGTACATGGGGAAAGTGCCACCTATCTGAGACAAAATAGGGGGGTACTTCCTCTATTTTATCAAAATATTTTAAATATTAGGGATATTAATAAACTCTTATGCATTACATTTACCAATTTTTAACCCTTGGTATGCCTTATAGACCCTCCAACCTTCTATGTTTCCAAAAGAGACTTCTCAAGAAACTACCTGCATGGTTCTTTGCATTTTAAACTGAGTTTTTTTGTTTTGAGACCTCTCTTTGCTATCATATTCATTGTAAAAGGCCTATGAATATTGGTATATTAATTTTATAGTGTATATGACCTCAATTCAACACCTTTATCTCTCAAGCACCCTCCATACTCTTTACTCAGTCAAACTAAGTTTCAATTTGACTATGTTGATCTCCAAAGTCACACATGTAAGTGTGTGCTAGCATATCTTGGATATAAAAATACAAATTCAATACCTAATTTATAATTTCAAGGTCATTTTAAAACTTACAAACCATTACACATTAGGTTTTTACCCCTATAACATCAAGAAGACCATGCCCCTTACCCACTATTTGTTGACTAAAACAACATGTAGATTGTGTTTATAGGTGGATTAATGTGTTTAAAATGATATTAATAATTATTTATGTGAATTAAAATTTAAATCCTTGAGGTTAAAATTATTATATATGATTTTGAATTCACCTATATGCTCCTTGGGTTCACAAACCAAACCCTCTTGTCATGACTGAGACACCTTTAGGGTCTATTATATGTTATCATCCTACTTTCTTGAAACTTGTTTGTAATGTGAGAAGGTCACTTAAGTTCATATATAAATCACACTATCTATATATAAATAGTTTTCCTTCCTATTATCCTTTAAAATACTTCCTTGCATCAACCTTTTCATACCACCATTTAGGTTGGGGTGCTCTACTCACAACCTTGCCTATAGGTGTACACAGGGATCTTATCCATTGGCATGGTGTCCATTAGCTCTTTGAAACATAATATAAAGTAATAAAATGTTTATTTAATATTTTAATCTCATATATACCTCATTGGAGCTCAAATTTTTCATTTCCTTGGATTGAGCCACTCCTTAAAACCCTGTTGTAGGTGAAAGTTTCCTGCTTGGTACAGATTGAAGATATGATTTGGGAGCCAAAGCATGATATATAATCCTCTTTAATGGATTTAAAGTTATGGATGATATTATAAAACATTATAATCTATTCCATCATGAAACAATATCTCATACCTCTAATTTGGGATGAAAAGGCCTATTATGGCTCAGAGCTGTAGATCTTCACTACTTGGATTAGGGCATTTATGAGCATATTTGGGCTTCCAATCTGCATCATCCACTAATTTTCTTGACCAAATTATTGGAATATTTTTTCCCCTATGATATATATATAAGATTAATAAAATTAGATATCTTATGATCTTTTTCACTATGTCATATTCCATCTTCAAAAAGCTCCTGGGCCTCTATTTAGTGTTTTTAGGGAAGATAATCCCAAAATCTCAGTCATCACTCTTGGAGGTGTTTTCAATTTGCATTTGTAAAATTAATTTTAAAATAAATAATTCAATACTAATTTCACCATATAAATACAATAAATGAGTTTACTCAATTTCTTCAAAATCTCTATATGACACTTCAAGCTACTATTGAGACCACCTGTAAGTGACCATCTCCTTCATAGGTAGCAAGTCTGAGTTTTGGGAAATGGGCATGTTTTCTAACCCCCAAAAAGTTATAGGATTATCTTTATATTTTAAAATCACTCTTAATCCTAAAATACTTGAAATAAAATTCAACACCTCCCTTTCAACATTTGAGAAACATCCTTGAAATCACTTGAAACCTCACTTTTCTATCACATGAATATATGGCACTCAAAATTATATTCTCATGGAGAGATAAATTTAGATAACATGAGATTAAAATAATATTGTAAATTAATAATATTTGACCTATCACAACCCTTTGGAGCCACTTGAAAATCACAACATTCATGAAAATGGTGAAACTACCCATTGCACTGAAAAGAGGCCAATCTACAATTCAAAGGTTATTAGCTGATTAAAAAAATTAAAACTTGAAACCAAGAATGGAAAGTGTTATATAAATATACCAACATCATTTTTAACAAACATGAATAATTGGTTCATATGGAACTATTCAAACCAAGGGAAAACTAATAGAGTGTAGAGGTTAACAGGCAATTTTAGAAGGTCAACTTCAAATGGATGATTCATAAAGCACAATTTTTTATTATCAAACTTATTTCTATTAAAAATCATATACCTAAATTTAATACCACATCCCAAAATATTTTGACCTAAAACCTCATGGGTTGTTTGTACCGAGCATAAATTTGAAGGTCACTTCAGCTTGCTAATAAGGGTGAAAATGGAGCATAATAGTTTTGAGAAAGAAATGACACTTAAAAACTAATTAAATAAAGGATATGAGTTTTTGGGAACTTAATATTAAAATTTCCATATTTTCTAAGAGTTACATTTCCCAAGGAGGTCATACAAGTGTTTTTTTCTCCTTTTTGCTAAGAAAATTACACTTTTTCTAGACAACCTACCATATTTTTAGTAGTGTTAGTTATCTAAGACTTATAATGAAACATGTGACATGAAATCATGTTTTTATAATTTCACATTTACCAAATACAAATTATTGAATGTACCCCTTTTGACCCTTAAAATGACCCAAAATGAAAAATTGACCTAAAAACTAATTGACCAAAGTTAGTATAACATTAATTAACATAAAATTACCTACAAAATACCTTATGAAAATGTATTATACCCTCTTTATAGGCTAAAAATTCAATTTTTTATCTACGTGTGCCCCAATTTGACCTAAAAGTCAAATTTAGTCAACAAATTGGTGACCATAGGGGTAGTATTCTTGCTATACTAACTAGACCAACAGCCTTATAAGTCCATTGGGCTTAGGATTCATATAATGATTGAGACAAATAATAAAATTTTGACCATGACCATAAACTTGACCAAGACAAGACAACTAATGGCTACCTCAACCACACAAAGCAAAAGATACACAACAAATCCAAACATGTGCTCAAAGCACTTAGGGAAAGAACATAAAAAAATAGTATGTACAACTAATAATGAGCATACCTCCCCCTAAATCAGAGGGAAATATTGAGACTCTTCTTTCTTCATGATATGGAGGATTGAATGAGGCATGTAGCCTTTTGAACTCTAGCATTGATACCTCCAACTCTTTCATAATGTTTGTCAAATTCATTGGCATGATATTCAATGAGAACCAAGTAGCTCCAAACAAATTAACCAAGGAAATTAACTCCTTTTTCATCCAAACAATATCAAATTTTTCATGTGATCCTTAAACTATGACCTCTAATGGTGGTTCAACAAGTCATACCTTCTTATCTTCTATATTGATTTCAACAAGATTAGGCTTCCTCTCAACTAAAAGTTCTTCTATCTCATTAAGTAACTTTGAAAATTATTCCTAATCTTGGTCATTATCCTCTAAGGAAGATTATTTATTCACCTTGCCATGAACTTGGCATTCAACTTGGAAAAGCTCTTTAAGATCTTAAAATATCTCTATTTGTAATTACCAGTCATCTTTGTCTTCTTCATCCTTTGGAACCACTACCTCTTCAATATTGAAATGATCATTCACAACCTCATGATCAAACATGGAGTCTTCTTCAAGGAGATATTTCTTCAAGTCTTGGTCACCTTCCTCATGGATATACATCCCCTCAATTATGGAATCAAAAGCTTGTGAATTGTCTTTTTGTTCACCAACGAGAGTCTTTATGGTAATCTCTTCCTCATAATTACTCATGAGGTCTTCTTGATCAGCCATGAATTGAGCTTGTTTGTCTTCACTTTCTCTTATTAAGATAGGCTCTTCTTCAAGGATTTCCTCTTTATCACAAAGAAAGTATTCTTCATTATCAACCAAACAAGGAAATTCAACATAAGAACCTACATCTTCTTCATCACTTAAGACCTCTTGAGGAATTTTAAATTGAAACTCAGCTATCATAATCTAATCTTGTTTGTCAAGGGCTAAAATATCTTCAACTTCCTTCATGGTGATGCCAAGACTAGGCATCTTGAAATCCGGTAACCTAGCCCAATGAGGTTATCAAGGAGTTAAATTTTATTCAAGAAAGAGTTCTAAATTTTCCTCAACTAGCTTTTATTCTTTTGATTTCCACACCACAAGTTCATCAAGGTAAAGGGTGATGGAATGAGGACAAAAATAACTAGTTGGTGGAGGTGGAACATAGAGTTCAAAATCAAGTTAAGAATGAAAAGTAAGAGATTCTTTTAGGAGCTCTTGATGAAGGGAAGGCAAATCTTGGGCTAAGATAACTTGACTTTCTTCCTTCTAATTGACATCTACTTCATTCAAATTTGAATCAACTTGATAAATCTTTTGAAGGAGGTGAAATGGGGTGTGTTTAGGCATATAATATTCTTGTGGGTCTAAACCTTCCATCACACCTTGACTTAGTAACTTCATCTTTGACTCTAACTCTTCAATTTTCTTGACTAGATATTATTTTAAAAGTCTTTCTTGAAGCTCATAGGAATAATCATGAGGCTGAGGTGTACATGAGGGCCTCCATGGAATACAGGAATCTTTTTGAGGAAGGATAGGAGGGACTTGCAAATGATAAACTCCATTCTCCACTTCACACTCTTTGATAATGCTTCTATCTTCTTTCTTTCCCCATGACTCTATTATTTTTCTCAAACTTAGGATCTTAGGATTTGAGTTCTCTTCTTAAGGAAGGGTGGTAGGTGTTTATATAATATCAATATTCTCTTCAATTTCACATTATTTGTCAAGTTTTTTTTTCCTCTTTCTTTCACCATGACTCCACTATCTTATTCTAACTTGGGATATTAGGATTATAGGTCTCTTTTTGAGGTGGTGGGGATATAATGTGAGAGGCCAATGAGGGTTTGAAATCCACTTATTTTTCTACCAACATGGACTATTGTATATGCATATTTACCAACTCAATTTGCCTATCAAGGTTTGCTTTAAACACAAGGTTATTCTTCTCAACTCTTTCTTCCACTTGATTTTGAAAAGGATGGCCTTGATAAGGTTGATTGGGTTCATGAGTGGGAACCATGTAGGACTGATGGAAAATTTGTAGAAGTGGAAAATAAAGCTAATAAGTTTGGTGAGGTTGACTTTCATAAACTTCTAGCCTATCCTCTAAGGAAGAGACCAACCCACTCACATCTAGCATCTCACTTGTGAGCCTTTGCCAATTGGCTCTCTCAATAGGTGACCAATCCATCTTGACTAACTCTAATGAATTTATCACTTGATGGATGGAATGATTAGGAATATTTTGGTCACATCTGCTAAGAGTATCAAGATCCAACATATATATCTCATAGTCCAAGAATGTCTTATTGAAGGTGGAAATGGGTTGGCTTGAGGAGTGGCTAGGTTGACTAAGAGAAAGACATAGAGAAAGTTGGCTATATGATTGGTAATAGACATGTATGGGCTGGATATGTTCATATTGAGGCTAATAATAACCATATTATGGATTATACACTTCATGATAAGGTTCATTAAGAACTTGCTCATATTGATAGGGAATGCCACAACCTTGGAATTTCTCACGAACTTGTGTGAAATTATACTCAACACCAAGGTCATCCATGAAAATTAATTAGGAAATAAGAAAACAAAAGAACATGTTACAAAAAATATCAAAAGGATCACCTGAGCTGATTGACTAGCTAATATAGATTTAGAGTCACCATTGATGCTTTAATAGATGCTTCTAAAGGCTGATTGTTGAGAGACAACACCAAAAATATCTCAACTTCTTGGACCAAGAGTCCCATCAGGCATGCCAAAAAATGTTATCACTTGGATTTTCACCCTTTTAGGATAATCAAAGCTCTCTTCATATAAGTGGCATAATGGAATCACCTCTAGGCTTGTGGGTAACCTAAGGAATGAGGTGAGTCTCTAGATAGGACTAACTCCCTTGATGTACCACTTAGGATTGAAAATACTACTAACTTTGGGGGGTGAAAAGGGAGAAGGATAAATAAAAGTAAACTAGTATAAGGAAGGTGATACACCAAACTTATTGATGACTTCCAACCATATGTATTCTACACTTGAGACCAAGAAACTAACCAAAACATACACTTTTCCAATCTAAGTCTTCTTGCATCAATGTTACATTATGAGGTTATGGAAGAATTTTTTAGGCTGGGAGGACTAGACAAGAGGACTTTAATTTAACTAAAGAAGAGAATAAATCACTTAAACCTTTGAATTTCTTGGAACACATCACATGCCTAGCAAGAAGAAGCTGCAAATAGGTGAGAGAATGTGACAACTTGCTAATGAATCTATAGTCTTCACTAAGTAAATTCAACATTCAAGTAAATCACACTATGAACAGTAATTTAAGAGGTAAAAATTAATTATTTTATTGATAAAAAGGTATATGCATGAGTAGGTCTTCACCATACTCAAGTGGAGCCTCCTATACAATGCCAAAATGGCTAACTCTTATAGAGTTTGAGAGAGAGAGAGAAGAAGAGAAGTCCAAGGGTCACAAAGACACTTTTAAATATGATAAAATAATCTATCCATGAATAATAATAATTTATGGTAAAAAAATTCAAGTTCATGAAGTAAAAATGTCAATTCAAGTCATCAAAGTTATGTAAAGTGACACAAAACTCCTCCTTTTGCATAGAAAAATTGCCTTCATGATTAGGCCTATTTTAACATCCCATAACTAATAAATATTATGTTTTATGATTTAAATGTATGTTATGGAAATAATAAATTCCTCTTAATGCATTAGTTGCATTCTTGGTCTTTTGGAAACCTTTGAAAGTGAGCCATCATCATCTATAGTCCAAAAAGAACTCCTTTCATGCACCCTGCACACTTGGCCTCAAAAATGCCTTTATTTTTACATGAAAATTCATAAAATGTAGTTTATTACATGTTTAAATTCACTCCATGGCCTTATAATCATCAGGGACACCTTAAAATGAGCTTAATTGAAATTTTCCATCTTCTTCACTAGCTTTTTCATTAGGCTAGTTTTGAATGGCTAAGTTGAAGGACCTAGTTTGGACACTTAAGAGATATTTCAAGGTATGAGAGTTATATTTGGAGCTATATTAAGTCTTAATATTTCCATCCAAGTGTTTTTAATTTCTTGAAACCTCTTATAACCTAAAAAAAACACAAAATAATGAGAAAAACCTTGTTTCTGCCCCCATCCATACAAGTCCGTACAACTCATCTTGGTGTGAAGTATCCTAAGGGAGTAATATACAACCTCCAATCATAATTATATAAAAAATATTCCATTTTTGTATCTTTACATCTTTATTTCTCCAAACCAGTTAATCTAAGGATTTTGCAAGGGTTTTTGAGTAGTTTTCATTCTTAAGCATTGTTAATAAAAGTTCCACATCCAAATTTTAGATAAATTTAACAAAATTAGTGTTAAAGACCTTAATAAATCCCCCAAATTTTTTATACTCCCATTCAAAACATCAAGAGAGATATGAACACTGAAATTTACCGATTTGAGCCTTTTCTTCCTTTCACATAGGCCTAAAGTTGGTTCCAATGCCAAAATTGGGATTCCATACAACCTATTTTCTCTCCAAAGGCTTAAAAACATCTGTATCCATATTTTAATCATGTTTAAATATGGTATAAAGTATAATTAAGGCCAAAATTATGAGTGATCTCCTCTTTAAATGCTAAGCTTAATCCTTGATTAATAAGTTTGTTTGCAACTTGAAGTCCAATCATGGTTTTGATGGTTCATATACATATAAATAGATAAATAACCTCTATAATTCCTCATAAACATGTTCCATAAAGTTTAAAATCATCTCAAGGGCTAGAAGTAGCATTGTCCTCTCATTTGGTCACTAGTCTTAAACTTGCCCTTTAGGTCTATTTGAAAACCCTAGTGTTTATACCACCCTCTTTTTTTTCACTCTTATTTGAAAGGTTATCCATGTTTTTATGATTTTTTAAAAAATTTTATAACCTTCACACAATGTTATCCAAGCTTTTTTTTCATGTTTCCTATCTCCTTTATCAAGAATGTAGGGTTTGTGCATGGGGAAAGTACTCCCTATCTGAGACAAAATAGGGGGTACATCCCATATTTTATAAAACTATTTTAAATATTGAGGAGATTAATAAAATTTTATACATTACATTTACCATTTTTTAACCTTTGGTAGGGCTTATAGACCCTCCAACCTACTCCATTTCCAAAACAAACTTCCCAAGAAATTGCCTACAAGGTTCTTTGCATTTTGGACTGAGTTTGCTTGTTTTGAGACCTCCCTTTGCTATCATATTAATTTTAAAAGGCATATTAATATTTTTATATTCATTTTATAGTGTATCTAATCTCCATTAAACACCTTTATATCTCAAGTACCCTCCATACTCTTTACTCAGTCAAACTGAGTTTCACTTTGACTATGTTGATCTCCAATGTCATACATGTAGGTGTGTGCTAGCATATATTGGATATATAAAGAAAAATTAAAGACATAATTGAGAATTTAAATTTAATTTTAAAATATTAAAAACCATTACACATTAGGTATGTACCCCTCTAACATCAAGAAGACCATTCCCCTTACCCACTTCTTGTTGACTGAAACAACATGCAGACTATGTTTATAGGTGGGTTAACATGTTTCAACTAAGATTAATCATGATGTATGTGAATTAAAATTTAATTATTTGACCTAAAAATTAGTATATATGAGTTGACATTCACATATATGATATTTGGGTTCACAAACCAAACCCTCCTATCATGATTAAGAGACCTTTAGGGTCTATTGTAGGATATCATCTTGCTTTTTTGGAACTTGTTTGTAATGTGAGACAGTCCCTTAATTTCATCTATAAATCACAATATGTCTATATAAATATGGTTACTTCTTATGATCCTTCAAAATACTACCTTGTATCAACCTTCTCATACCACTATTTAGATTGGGGTGTTTTACCCACAATCCTACATGTAGGTGTACACAGGGATCTTATCCATTGTCATAGTGTCCATTATCTCTTTGAAACATCCTATGAAGTCATAAAATGTATATTTCATCTTTTAATATCATATGTACCTCATTGGATGTCAAACTATGCCTTTCCTTGGACTGAGCCACTCCTTAAAACCTTGTTACAGGTGAAAGTTTCCTCCCTGTGTACAGATAGAAGATATGCTTTGAGAGCCAAAACATGGTATATCATCATATTTAAGTGGATTTAAATTTATTTATGCTATTTTAAACCATTACAATCTATTCCATCATGAAAAAATCTCTCATAAAACTAATTTGGGATGAAAATTCCTATTATGGCTCAAGGTTGAAGATCTTCACTGCTTGGTTTAGTGTGTTTATGAGCATATTTAGGCCTTCCAATCTCCATCATCCACTAATTTTCTTAACCCATTATTGGAATAGTCATGTCACTATGATAGATATATAATATTAATCAAATTACATTTATTAGGATATTTTACACCATGTCATATGCTATCTTTAAGAAGCTCTTGGGCCTCTATTTAACGTTTTTAGGGCAGATAGTTCTAAAATCTCAGTCATTACTCTTGGAGAGTTTTCAATTTGAATTTGGAAAATTAATTTTAAAAGTAATTATACCATACTTATTTAACCATATCAAGACAACAAATGAGTTTCCTCACGTTCTTAAAACTATCTATATGACACTTCAAGTTACTATTGACACCACCTATAGGTGATCATCTCCTTCGCAGGTAACAAGTCTAAGTTTTAGGCAATGGGCATGTTTTATAACCCCTAAGAAGTTATAGGATTATCTTGATATTTTAAAATGAACTATTAATCCTAAAATACTTGAAATAAAATTCAACACCTCCATTTCAACATTTGATAAACCTCCGTGAAAGCACTTGAAACCTCACTTTTCTGTCACATGAGTATATGGCACTCAAAAATTGTATTCTCATGGAGATTGTTATTGAGATAGAAACTAAGATGAAAGGATATTGAAATAAAATTTTAAAATAACAATATTAGACCTATCACAAACCTTTGGAGCCACTTGAAAATCACAAAGTTCATGAAAATGGTGAAACTGCCCGTTGCACTCAAAAGAGGCTAGTCTGCAATTTCAATGTTATTAGTTGATCAAAAAAATAAAAAATTGAAAATAAGAATGGGAAGTTTTATATAAATATACCAAAATAATTTTTAACAAAAATGAATAATTAATTCATATGGAGCTGTTCAAACCAAGGGAAAACTAACAGGGTGCACATGTTAGTAGGCAATTTTGGAAGGTCAACTTCAAATAGATGATTCATAAAGAAAATTTGCTCATTATCAAAATTATTTATATTAAAAAGGATATAATTGAGTTTAATACCACCTCCCAATATAATATTAATTAAAACCTCATGGGTTATCCATACTGAACATAAACTTGAACGTTACTTCAACTTTCCAAGAAGGGTGAAAATGGAGCAAAATGGTTTTAAGAAATAAATGACATGTACAGAAAAATTAAATCATGGAGATTAGTGTGGGGGAACTAAAGAGTCACATTTACATCTTTTACAAGTGTCACATTTCCAAAATAGGTCATATAAGTGATCTTTTCTCCCTTTTTGCTAAGAAAATTACCCTTTCTCTGAACAACCTACCATATTTTTAGTAGTTTTAGTTATCTAAGACTTATAATGACAGATGGGGCATGACATAATGATTTTATACTTAAAAATTTCCTAAGAAACTTGTACAAAACATTGAATGTACCCCTTTTAACCTTTAAAATGACCAAAAATGATAAATAAACCTAAAAACTAATTGACCAAAGATAGTAAAACATTAATTGACATAAAATGACCTATAAAACACCTCATGAAAATGTATTATACCCTCCTTATAGTTATGAATAAATAAAAAAATTGATGTGGAATAATTTCACAGAATCACAACAACAACAATAATAATAATAATAATAATAATAATAATAATAATAATAATAATATGGATGAATATTTTATCATCAACTAACTGAAGGCAAAATGGGTATATCAGCCACAGTGTAATGAGATAAATCTCTCTTCTCAGTAAGGGGAGGTTCCCTATAAACTATTACAAACTAATATAAACTAAAAATTAACTCAGGGGTGAGATCATATCATTAATTTATCTTTTTTTAGAAATGTTGTTTAAAAATAAAGGAAAACTTCCTTGATATTAACTGAATCCACAAGAAACCCATGAAAACACAAAGTCTTTCGTTACTTGTCTTACTGATTTATAACTTATATAATAGTAGAATGAAGTGTAACCCAAAGTCTCCACTAAAAACTACAATAGAGTATATGAATACAAAGGATAAAAGTAGTTAAAAGCCTTTCCACTATCTTTTATACAAAAACCAAAGAAAACACAAACTAAAGATAATTATAGTAGCACAAAGTCTCTATAATCGATCTTTAGAACATCTTCCACATTATTTTCACCCACTCTGCTTATTTAATCAAATAGATAAGATTGCATTAGGAAAAGGACGTAAGAATAATTTCCTAAACAACACAAGTTATTCCAATACAAAGTTTGAAAAGTCACTTGCTTTCTCATTCATTTAAGAAAATATGATTTACAATCTAAGCTCAAAGTCTCAAAAGACATCTCAATTTGGGCAGAGTTTTCTTTTAATAACTAAAAAAGATATCTATTACAAAAGAGGCTCTCTTTATTTATAGGGAGAGGCCTTGAGGATTTAGAAAAGACTTAAATATTTTGACCTAGTCAAAGATAGAAGTCTTTGTTGACTTTGGACTTTCCATATTTTTACATGTAATTACACATGACAAAAGTACATGTGCAAATGTCCAAAGTGGTTACAAAAGTGCATTTGAAAAAATGGAAATTAAATCAAAATAAAATTGATTTAATTTGTAGCCCCATATTTTTTCATGTGAGCATCATACATGGTGATAGCTGCTTGTATCCCAATATTTTTTGGAGTAACAGTATTCTTGAAAATCACCTTTGCCCTAACTATGGCATCTCTCACTGCTGTGATTGATTTTGCATGACTAGTTAACCTAGTTTTTAGATTATCTAGAGTTAACTAATTATCTATAATGTTATCCATAGAGGCTACTGAAAATGCTTTCTCTTCAAATTCTTTTTGAAGCATACCTTCAAATTCCTGAATCATTTCTTCTTCTAAAAGGAAGTGGTTGTCTTACAATGTAAGCTTGCAAGGCACCTCCTCCAATTTATGCAAAAGACTGATGTCACTTTGTTCACTGAGGTCCTTTGATGATTTAAGGTCACTGATCAATTCTTTAAGCACTCGACTCTTATATATCAATGCTTCTTTAGTTTCAGTGTAAGAGTCTCTATCAGCAATGACACCAATTGATATTAGAGTGCTCATTTTTAACTTCTTCATCTCCATCCATTTATCAATATACTTTCTTATGATTTAAATATCCTAAGAAATAATATTAATAAGATCATCTTGTTCTGCTCTTATTTTTTTTCATTTTATCCATTTTCTCAGATAACTCTGTGAGCAAGAAAATTCCTTGCGTATGTATCTTGTCCAAGTACTCTTCAAGTACTTTTCCCTTGAGATAGGTCTTTTCCACTTTTTGAATCATGGGATCTTCTATGGAAATGGCTTATAGAGTTATTATTTATAGAGTGAAAGTGATCCTTCTTACCACTATAGTCAACTATTCCACCATTGCTTTATAATGATCCTTCATCTCTTTCTCTCTATTAAACTTCTAAACTAAGATGTCCATAGCTGACTGCATATCACTTTTAACACTTTCATGAGTTATCTTACCTAACTCAACTCGAGAGATAGAGTAGTCACATTAAAATTTTCAATAGTTGCATCCTGTGGAGGTTTTGCTATTTCTAGAAATTTACACCCATTATCCCCAATCATCTTTGAAAGAATCTTTGGCTTCTTGGGAGCCTTGACTTTTACTGGCACCATTTTATTGAAATCAAAGTCATCTAGAGAAATGGCTTATTTTTTATTTTTGGGTATATATGCTGACAACCAAGGTGGGATCATAGAATTACTTACATTAGTATCAATCTCCATTGTTGGCGTTACTAGAGTTACACTCGCATCGATAGTGGAAACAATAAGTGGAGTATCAATAAAAATTATACCTTCTACTGAGTGATTAAGAGTAGAACTATCTTAGATATCAAATGATGGAGATGACAAACTAGGAATTGACCTGAAATAATGAAGAATATCTCCAAAAGTGCCTTGAGGGTCATAAAAAATCATTTTATAAGGAGAGGCTACTCCAGAAGAGGGAACACTAATTGGAGAAATAGGTGGAGTTACAATAGGTGTGCTAGGTAGGGAAGAAAAAATTATTATTTTTGGCTACACATTCTCTTACAGAGATAGAGTTTCCTTTTCCTATTGATCTACAGGCTTATCATCAGTCTCCATTTGTTCCCTTGCTGGTTCTTTGGCACTTTGCTTCTTAACCTCCATATCTGTTGTTTCTAGCTCTTTTTCTATAACTTTTAACTTTTTCATCACGAAGATGATTTTATGCTTATGTGGCCTAGAGGAAGAAGGAACATCACTCTTATTCTTCATCCTATTTCCACTCTTATTCTTGTTTCCTCTTGAAATTTAGCTTTTGATCCTATGATGAACTCTTTTAAAGTGATTCCCTTGTTCACTAACCAATCATTAGTGTTTGCCAATATTGGTTCAAATCTTTTCCATAAGGAAGTCAACTCCTTTTGTGACCATTGGATTAGGGGAAGAGGGGCATTGGTAACCTGTTCAACATGGTATCTATTATTGATCAAATCTTTATCATCCACTAGATTATTAGGGATGTCAGCGAGTCCCAAATATTTTATCTACTTAAGAGATAATTTACTGTAGTCCATTTTTTTAACATCTTCTATTGTCCTCAAATTCACCCAAACATCTTCAATCATAGGCTCATGAAATTGGATTTTCCTCTTGATTTTATCCTTTACACCCCTGTAATCAAAATTCTATCTCCTTTTGAAATACTTCATGGTTACGAGCTACATTTTAGTTTCCATAACTCAAGATTTTCCAGTGATCAACATTGAAAACCTACCAATTTCAATCAAGAACCTAAAATCAATTTTATTGAGTTTAATTTTTTTATTATGCATGAAAATTATTTACCTACATAGCTCCATCAAGACCAATTTGTCTGAAGGGAATCTTAGAATCATGTAAGGATGACCTTGGAAAAAGCCAACCTGTAGGTATGAAAAAGAAGGAAATTACAAGAACATACATCCAAAGTCATTCACAATGGTCCAGGCTTCATATGACACTCTTTTTTGTTCTAATTGAGGATCAAAGAAACACAAAAATATCACAAAGAAAGCATCATTCACTCTCCTAAAATGATGGATAGAGCCTTTCAATGTCAACTGAGGGTAATATTGATACACTGGGGTTACTCTCCTATCTCCTTCTGAAGTCAAACCTAGAAAGGTTCTCATCGAAACTACAATATACACTAGGTATGAAGTCATGTAGAATTTGGAGGTAGTAGCTGCCTTCATCAATTGCTCATGTAGAGCATTGCTGATTTGTTCTCCCTAGAAAATGACTTGTTTACCTTGGAGGATTATTTTAATGAAGGGGTACATCCATTCATGAAATTGTGAGGAAGTAGGTAAGCCTCTTACCTTGCTGAGAAGAGTGATCAAGTCATATACTTCTTCTATAAAGTCACTTTTTGGAAAGCTCCATGGCCATCTTGACAAATTTTCCCTTGGAGTTTTGATCCATTTATTATTGATTACTTTCTCTACTCTTTCAGGATCTTTGTCATATTCCCTTTGTGCTTCAATAAAATTAAGCTTTCATACTTCAGTAGCAGGAGGACACATGAACACTTTGTCGATGAACCTAGGGTCTAGTCTAATCATCACATTACCACCAATGTCTAACACAACCTTGGTATCCTTGTTGTAGAACTGAGTGCACTACAAAACAAACTCTATGTTGTGAGCCACTACAGGGAAAGAAGATACTAGGTGAATATTACTTTTGATTATCTTCTTCATCTCATGGCTGGGATTGCTTGATTTAGTTCTTTCCATGAACTCAGCCATATCCACATGATCGATCTTTATATCTCTAATGTCATCAACATTAGAAGTAATTGAGGTGATTGGAAAAACACCTTGATACTTGTACTTCATTATCTTCAACTTATTTGGAGAAACTTTGGTCATCTGGAAGAGCTTTCATAAAAAGGATGTTGATGAAGAAATATCCTTGGCATAAACTACAACAAAAGTCATGATTATGTAATTAGGGGAAATACTAGCAATCTAGGAAAACTACATGTCAATAATCAAGACCATGGGGATGCACCTAATAGGACTAGAGTGTGAGCAGGCCAAAGAGCCAAAGGAAGGTGGGCTCAAAAAAGCAAAAATTCAAAATTTTCTCAGAGTTAAGAAATTTTGAGAAAAAGTATGTAGTGGCAGCAAAAATTACTACCCTTGCATATAATAGGGGGACCAATGGAAAAAATAGCCAAAGTAGCATGTGAAGTGAATGTCTATTGATGTATAGGCAGGAATTTTTACCACCTTTGCATGTTGAGTTTGTGCAGTGGTGGCAAAAATTGTCGCCTATGCACATGAGGTGCAAAACTTACGTAAGGACGATAAAAATCATTGCCTTTACACGATGTCAAGGTATCATGTATTGGTAGCTAAAATTTTTGAATTTACATGAATTAACTCACTCGATGGTATTTTTATATTTTTTAGGATTTTGCCTAGAACATCTCTTTGAGGAAGAGAGGGAGGAGGAAAAAAGAAACATAAATCCTAGAAAGGAGAAAGAAGGGAAAACCAAAATTTTAAAGAAAAAATAACAAACAACAATAAAAATGAAAACCTAGAAAAAAAAGATAAGAACACAAAACCTACCTAATAAATTTAAATCCCATGCTTGAAGCCAATGAAATAACAATCCCACTCATTCATGCTGTCAACTAGTTGTAGAAAGGGGGAGCAGACAACTCAAAACAATCAAAATGAGACACAAATCAGCATTTAAATAGTTTAAAACCAATGCCAACCATTCAATACATGCAGTCATAAATGCTGTATGAAAAAATTGAGGTCATGTAAGGGTAGTGAAAATAATTGCTCTTGCATGTTGAGGTGAAAATATGCAAGGGCAGCAATTTTTGCCGCTCCTACATGAAGGGTCAAAATATGCAAGGGCGGTGATTTTTGCTACTCTTGCATGGAAGAGGAATAGATCAAAGATGTAAGGGTGGAAAAAATCACCACTTTTACATTGAAAAACAACAACATGTAATAGTGACAATTTTCACTAACCTTGTATGTAAGAAACAAAAGTAACTAATTAAAACTGATCGAAGTTTGATGTTCTCTTCGCATCTAGACTGTAACAAGTTTCACATTTTTTGAGAAATCATGATGAGGAAAAGTTGTGAAATTTTCAAGGAGGTTAATCAACTACACTCGAGATTAATATAAACTCATCTCTAATGATGAACTTAGAGTATGCTTATAAAATAGACAAGTTTCATAGGGGTTGTCCACCAAAATAAGCATAGCTGATTTTGGGGACAACAACGAGCTCCAGTTGGGGAACATCCATCGATTAAAATTTGAAAGGATCGAAGGGAGTAGAAACCAGTCTTTAAGTGCCTTTATCCATGCCATTGGGCCATGGAGTCAAGTTACCAAAAATAAAAAGACACAAAAAATTAAACAAAAATAAATAAATATAAGACTATACAAATGTACAAATGAACTCATCTGACACTTCAAAGATTAAAGTGTTTCAGATGTTGCCCACTGTGAGGTAGTGAGAATGGTGCTCCATCTTGATAGTCTAGCAAGAAACTATTTTCACCATAGAATTAATGAATGGTGAATGGACCTCTCCATAAGGAATCAAATTTTCCATGCATTCCTTTTGGTTCTCTCCTCTTGTCCCACAATAAGACTTGATCTCTAACCTAAAAATCACAAATCCTTGCTCTCTTGTCGAAGAGTTTCTTTACTTGATTTTGATGTGCAGTAATATCGTCCACTACCATATTTCATTTCTCTTTTATTTTAGTTAAGCATATGATCCTCTTATCAATGAAATTTTTGAAAGTTTGATCTTCGACTACCTTTGCCAACTTTAGCACTGGTAGTTCTAGGGTGATTGGTATCTTCGCATTCAAACCATAAAAATTTTGAAATAGTGGCATACCTATTAACCTTTTGGGTGTAATTCTATCTACCCACAAAGTATCGAATAATTATTTATGCCAAGTTCTCTGATTGTCATCTACCAGTTTCCTGATAATAGTAACCAGATTCTTGTTACTTGATTCTACCTAACCATTTCCTTGTGGATAGTAATCCGAGGAGTGGAAAATAATAATTTTGTGATTGTAGCAAAAGTCAATGATCTCATAATAAAAAAAATAAGTAGAATTATCTGCTATAATCTTATTTGTAACTCCAAATTGGGAAACAACATTTTTTATAAGGAAATTACATACTACTTTCGAAGTAGCATGCTTAACTGGAATGGATTCCACCCACTTGGTGAAATAGTCTATTGTAGTGAGAACATAGTTGTGTCCAAGACTTGAGGATGGGTTCAAAGTGCCAATGAAATAAATACCACATTGTCGAAAAGGTTCTTCAATCACCATCGGCTTGAGAGGTAATGCAGATAACTTAGGTTTCTTAATGAATTGTTGACATAACTCACACCTACGTACCTAAGTGTACGCATCTTGAAATAGTGTAGGCCAATAGTATCTAGCTCATTGAATCTTGTGAGTCATCACAAGTGTATAAAAATGTCCTCCATAAGCTAAATTATGGAAAGACTCCAAAAGTCTATTCTATTACACCTTATCCATGTAATGAAGAAATACCCCATCAACGCTTCTTTTATACAAATCATTGTCCCACAAGACATAGTTAGCAGCTTTCAACTTAACATTTATTTTTTATTTGTAAGATAGATGGGTAGGAAACTCACCATAAGTTATAAAATGAGTGATATTGGAATACCAATCATCAGTAGTAGTGACGAAGAGAATCGTAGGCACACCTTCAACCTCTATTTCTTCTTATTCTATTTCTTTTGATATATTATCAACAATTAACTGGCAGAGACCTTTTCCCTACACAAGCTTAGTGGGTTTGATATCAAGATCAAACTCTTGAATTTTATCAATCCAATTACCCCTTTTATTACCAAACTCTTATTGAGTTAAAATGGACTTCACTATCGTATTAGGTACCAGAACAACGGTATGTGAATTCAGGATATAGAATCTAAAATGTTTTACCACTTTAACCATGGCATAAACATGCTTCTCCATATTTGAATATTTAAATTCATGAGCTTTGAGGGGACAAATCATAAATGATATGAGAGATTTCACACTTTCTTTGTTTTGCTGAACCAAAATGGCTAAAAGTGTATGTTTAGAAGCATAACTATATACTATAAAGTTTTTAGTATAATCTGGACAAACTAGGATCAGGGCATGAGTGATAGCTTTCTTGATATCTTCAAATGCTACTTTGCCTTCTACAGTCCAATGGAAAGTGGCCTTACCCTTCATCATGTCAATAATGTGGTGAGTTTTCTCTATGAATTTAGGAATGAATCTCCATAGAAAATTCACCTTTCTAAAGAAAGAATGAACTACGATCTTACTAGTAGGAAGAGTAAGATTTTGGATAGATTTGAATCTTTCTGAGTTAATTTTTATGCCTTCTTAGGATATAATGTGACCAAGAATTTTAACTTTTGTAACCCCAAAAATTGACTTCTTGGGATTGAGAGAAATACCATTTTACTGACAGCATTCTAGCACTTGTTGTAAATGATGCACATGATCAAGATGATGTTTAAAAAAATGGTCAAGTCATCAATATACAACACAATAAACTTTCCCATTTCATCTCTGAAGGCAAGATCCATTGCTCTCTAAAAGGCGGTGCCAGCATTGATCAAACCAAAAGGCATTCTGTGATATGTGAATATGCCCCAGGGTGTAGTGAAAGCGGTTTTATATTTATCTAATATATTGAATTATACTTGATTGTACCCAAAAAAACCATCTAACATTGATAACATTTCTAAGCTAGTCACTATCTACAATACTTGATCCATGATAGGTAGGGGTAGTTATCCTTTAGAGAAGATTGATTCAGGTTTCTGAAATCAATACAGATATGAATTTCTCCATTGTTTTTTCTTACAAGAACTATGTTAGCGATCTAGGTGGAATGATGGATTGGAAAAATTATTCTATCATTTAACATCTTCTAGATCTTAGAAAGGATAATACCTAATATTTTGGTGTTGTATTTCCTTTTTTTTACTTGTGAGGTAATGACCCAACCTTAAGAGGAATTTCATGCCAAATTTATTTAGGGCTGAGAGATCTCAAATCATCATAATAAAATGACAAAACATTAATGTAATGATGAAGAAGAGTAATGAATTTGAGATTTCCATCAGAAGTGTAACAATTCCTAATATTGACCATTTTGGGATTTTCTTTCGTACTCAAATTTATTTGATTAAATTCCTTGGAGAAACTTGAATCTATTTGTCACTACTTGATATACCTGTCATGCTTATCAAATAACTTCTCAAGAGAAACCAAACCTTTTGGAATTTTATTCCTTTTGAGTTGAAAAAACTCTTCAACAGTTTTTGAATCTATTTTGAGAACCGATTCTCATGGTGGAGATTCACTACCTTCAAAATAAAGTTCCTTAAAACCATCCATCTTTCTTAGAAAAGTGATGATTTGATTATCATCATTAAACACTTGCCAATGGTTGGCATTGTTAGGTACACTTGGTTGAAAGACCAGCTTAATAGTGTACTTGTTCCCTTTGAAATCTTTATGAGGAACCATGAGGGTTGTGAAGACAACCAATGAATCTACATGATCATTAAACTCCCTTGGCACCATAGAAATATTGAAAGCATCAAAAATTTCAATGTAATCCCATACAATATTATGATAATGTTGAAACCTTTCATTTTTGGTTTGGTATAGATTCTTTACCTATCAAACCACTAATTCAGCATCTCTTCAGGCATAAAAAATCTTGACACCTTTAGCATGATCAACTTTCAACCTAAGCAACAAAGATTCATACTCGGTGGTGTTGTTGGTATTGTTGAGCTGCAACTTATATGAATAAGGAAAAATTTATCCTTGAGGGGATATCAAAAAAATTTTGGCTCCAGAATCGGTAGAATAGTAGTTACCATCAAATTCTAAATTCTAAACATCATTAGAATTTGATATCCTTAAAGATTTCTCTTCGTTGGTGGGGGAAGATTTTGAACTTTGCTTTGACAGTTCTTTTAATTTTATATCTAATTTTTTTGAATTCTCACCTAATGAGCTTTTATTTGATGAGATAAAAACATCTTTAGTGGTTAAAAAATAATTACCCATTCCCAATTATTCAAATAAAATTTGAGCTTCAGGGTCTGATGTTTGGGTGAAAATATATTTTGACTCTTTTTCAGAAAGAAATTTTTGCATGATGCCCTTAACAAGTATCCTTGCTTCAGACAGATCCATATTCAACTCTCCACTACATCCTTGAAAAAATTACATCTAAAAATAATGTCATAGGAAGCTGGAACATCAGCCATCAAGATTGTCATTTTAATCTTTTTATCTGAGAAAGTGACAAATGCAAATTAGGAATTTTTGATTCGACTCAGGAGTGATACTTGCTTGTTTTCTATGGAGAAACATCTCCCAAAAGTCTTAGTTAAGGTAAGGCCAAAATAATCTGCTACCTTGGTGGGCATAACATTATCAAAAGCTCTAGAGTCTATTATACAATTGCTTAACTTATGATCATTGATCAATAGAAAAACATAGAAAAGTTTTATTTTTTTAGGGGAAACAAGAGGAGTAGCAACAAGATTATTTTGGATGGATTTTTTCTTTGGGGGATCATGAGTCACTTTTGTAAAATCTTGTCTTGTAAGGACAATTTTGTTTTTTTTATGTATTTAGCTAACCTATCAAACTATTCAGGATTAGCTTGTAAATAATCAAACTTGGACATTTGGATCTTGGTCTTCCTAGCATGATCAATTATATTGAATAACTGAAATAAAATAGAAATAGAGGAAGGAATTCCATCATTCTAATTTTTATTTGATGTGGTACTGGTCTACAAAACTGAAGCAAAAGGTACAAGATGGTTTGAGGTACTTACTTTCTTATTGGTCACTGGGTCCTTTGATTAGAAAGGTAGTGAAGTCCCTCACTTAGCAATTGAGATTACTGGCTGAGGTTTTTCTCCTATTTTTTTTTATTAGCTTGTTGAGTCGACTAATTTTGGGACCTAGTAAAAATAGTGTATGATCCATCAACCACTTCTCCCTTTTTTGTAGCTTCATCTTGGTAATTCAGAAAACCAATGTTAGATTCAACAACTAATTCTTCTTCTCCTTCTAAAAAAATATTAGCATCATCTTCTTGGTCTAATTCAGGTTGGAAAGAGAGATCATGCTTGGCTTCATGATAACCAACTACTGAGTTGGTTGGTGCCACTTCAATGGCAAGCTCCCTCTATGTGGGAGGAAGATGATTGGACTACCCTTAATTTTTGGTAGCATTTCCTTGATATGAATGGCTAAGAAGTGTCTTCATTGGTATATCTCGATAAGAAGAAGCAAACATACCTTGGGCCATTTTCCTTTTCAGAGCTAGTAATTCATTTTCTAACTTTTGCACCATAGGATCAGTAGTGCTTGTAGAAGAACTTGCAACAGATGAGAAAAAATTATTTTTATTAGAATATTTTCTTATCTTACCTACTAGGATAAGATTATTTTCGATCTCAGTATCCAAAATATGAGCTACAAAAAGATCTAGAGGGCCAGCCTGCCTCAACAAAAAAATTACTTCGAGAAGTTGAGAATTGATGAAGAAGCACTTAAGATTTTTTGGTGTTGGTTGAGCAATTACAGGGATCTTATTCCTCAGCTTATTGAAGTTAGCAATAAAGTCTCACATAGGCTCATGAGGATTCTTCTTCATTTACGTAAGCTGAGCCAACAAGACATGAGCATCCTTCGTGGGTTTGAACCTAGCCTCAAACTTGGCCTTGAGGGTGTTCCAATTAGTTATAGTTTGAACTTGGAGATGGTAAAACCAGTCTACAGTAGCACCTTACAAAGTTTTTTACAAATATTATCACTGATATATCTTCATATTCAATGCCTATCACACCACATGTTATGCAAAAAGCTATAATATGCTCATTAGGATGGACTTTCCCATCACCATAGAATTTCAAAAAAATCTTTCTTAAACTACGAGGTAGTTCATGTAAAGGTGGGGTTATATTGAGAGGGCCAAAGGTTTTACCCCAAGGACCATAGAATACCATGATGTGATGATTAAGAGGAGGGATAACAAACCTTTATGGGGTATGTATAGACAAAACTCTACTAGCATTAAAATTAGAAGCTTCACCTGGTATTGGAGATCTGACATTGGTAGGAGGAAAACTCTTGGTTCACTGAAGGCGAGATTATGGAGAAAAAAGATCAAAATTATTTTGTTGCACCAACTCAAATATAGGATCAAAAATACCTTGATCTCTTTAGCTTCACGTATACTGTGGATATGCTAGAGTGTAAAATGGAAAAGAACTAGAAATAATTTAATTTGAAGCTTGAGGTTTTAAAATACACATTCATTTCCCCAGCAGAGTCACCACAAACTATTGGGTGAATATTTTATCATCAACTAACTAAAATTAAAATGGGCATATCAGCCATAATGTAATGAGATAAATCTCTCCTCTCAGCAAGGAGAGGTTCCCTATAAACTATTACAAACTAATATAAACTAAAAATTAACTCAAGGGTGAGATCATATCATCCATTTCTCTTTTTTTAGAAATGATGTTTACAAATAAAAGAAAACTTCTTTGATATTAATTGAATCCACAAGAAACCCATGAAAACACAAAGTCTTTCATTACTTGTCTTACTGATTTATAACTTATATAATAGTAGAATGAATTGTAGCTCAAAGTCTCCACTAAAAACTACAATAGAGTATATGACTACAAAGGATAAAAGTAGTTCAAAGCCTTTCCACTATCCTTTATATAAAAACCAAACAAAACACAAACTAAAGATAATTATAGTAGCACAAAGTCTCCATAATTGATCTTTATAACATCTTTCAGATTATTTTCACTCACTCTACTTATTTAATCAAATAGATGAGATTACATTAGGAAAAGGATGTAATAACAATTTCCTAAACAACACAAGTTATTTTAATACAAAGTTTGAAAAGTCACTTGCTTTCTCATTTATTTAAGAAAATATGATTTACAATCTGAGCTCAAAGTCTCAAAAGACATCTCAATTTGGGTAGAGTTTTCTTTTAATAACTAAAAAAGATATCGATTACAAAAGAGGCTCTCTTTATTTATAGGGAGAGGCCTCGAGGATTTAGAAAAGACTTAAATATTTTGACCTAGTCAAAGATAGAAGTCTTTGTTGACTTTGGACTTTCCATATTTTACATGTAATTACACATGACAAAAGTACATGTGCAAATGTCTAAAGTGGTTACAAAAGTGCATTTGAAAAAATAGAAATTAAATCAAAGGAAAATTGATTTAATTTGTAGCCCCATCTTTCTTCATGTGAGCATCATACATGGTGATAGTTACTTATATCCCAATACTGTCTAGAGTAACAGTATTCTTGAAAATCACTTTCACCCTAACTATGGCATCTCTCACTACTGTGACCGATTTTGCATGACTAGTTAACCTAGTTTTCAGATTATCTAGAGTTAACTAATTATCCATAATGTTATCCACAGAGACTACTAAAAATAATTTCTCTTCAAATTAATTTCATAACATACCTTCAAATTCTTGAATCATTTTTTTTGCTAAAAGGAATTAGTTGTCTTGCAATGTAAGCTTACAAGGTAACTCCTCTAATTTATGCAAAATACTGATGTTGTTAGGTTGTGGAGCTAAAAGCTTCACTGATGTAGACATGGAGGTCATTGGAAGAGGTTGTTGAGTGTCATAGACACCGGCATCGATCAGGCCAACTGACGTCGACAAGATTAGATAGGAAGAGCAACTGACATCGGTCAGGGATTGGCCGGCATCGATCACCTCTAGGTAGATAGGGACCAACATCGGTCGCCTATGTGGTTTAGAACTGTGAGTGTTACAAATAGTTAGTTAGCGAACCAGTTGTTTACATGATGAGAGCCAATTTTATACTCAAAGATATGGATCTAATTATTGTAATTAGGTGTCTAATTATTGTAATTAGGTGTCTAATTATTGTTTACATGAGATCTATTTAAGAGACTCATAGGCTATATTGTAAAGTGTTCTAGTTTGAGTTGAGCAAAGTTAGCTCCTTCTATGTGTGAAGTGAGCAAGGGTGTTCCTCCTAGTTCCACAGTAGTGTCAAGTGTGGGTGTTGGTTTTGGAGAATCAGAAGGGTTCTTCAGGTGTGTAGGATCTTGGTCAGCAGGTGTTACAAGGCCACTTTTGGAGATCTACATGGGTAAGTAAGATCATTGATCTACAGGTGTATGTGTGTGCAAGGTCTAGGTTTACAGGTGTGTAGAACCAGATTGATTTGTAGGTGTGCAAGATTAGGGAGGATATCAACACAACAGGGATCAAGATTAGGTGGGATCTACTTGGAGTATGGTGTGTACTCGGTCTAGAGAAAGAGAGGAAGGCAAGGCAGTTCCTTCCATAAGTAAGATCATTGGGTTGCAGGTTGTTACAATTAAAGGGAGATCTACTTGAAGTACGTTTGTGTACTTGTAGTGCATAGAGCACTTGTGGAGTGTATGGAGCACTGGTGTACTGTCAGTAGTGGATACTGACTGGTTGGAGGTGAACACCAACTCTATGTTTGAGTTGTGTATTGGGACTATAAGAGAGAGAGCTTTGAGGAGAGAATTACTGTTCACTTGAGGTGTGGGAAGCCTCTGAGAGGTGGTGAAGAAGAAGTGGCATCTTCTTTATTGTATTATTTTTTGGATGAGTATTAATACAAGTTGTGTATTGTCTCTCATATTCTGTGTTGTTTCTGGTTTCTAGTTACTTGTTACTTCTGGTTAATTCCATATCTTAAGTTGCTTGTAAATGGTAATCAATTGTGTGCTTCCATGGGTTCCTAACAGTTGGTATCAGAGCTAAGGTTGCAGGGAGCAAGTTTTGCGTTTGGTTACAGGTCACTCTTATGGGTTTTTGATTGAGTGGGAGTATAACAACGGTAGAAGAAAGTAAACTACGAATGGAGAAACTGAATAGCATGAATGGTCACTTACGGTGTTATGGAAAGAAAGAGTAGGTAAATAAAGATTATTGGTTGGTAGCATATCAGCATGAAGAAGTAGATGTTGCAGGTGTTGTTGCATAGGATGCTTTGGATAAAGTTGAATCTTGGTTAATAGATTCTGTTGCCTCTTTCCATGCAGCCCCAAGTAGAGGGGTTGGTGAGCCTTGTTAAATTGTTGGCAAAGGGGAAGTGTTTTTAAAATTGTAAGCAGCCAACACATGGGTGTTGAAGAAGGTCATGCAAGTCCTAGTCTTGGAGATGCGACTAATTGCTTCAAGAAAGTTGGGTGATGAGAGATGCACAAGAACTCTCATAGCGGATGCACTTGAATTAGCAGGTGGTAAGAAAGTAGGTATCCTTTATCTATATACTTATATTACTGATTCTTCTTTTGTTGTGAAGACGTGGCTTTGTAGGCTTGGTCACATGAGCAAGAAGGAGATGCATGTTCTTAAGTGGAAGACAGATGTGTTTGATAGACTTAAGAACTGGAAAGCCTTGGTGTTCTTGGAGGAGATGACGGACATAGACCAGTGGATGGGGCTGGATACTTCTGAGTAGGGAAGTTTGGACATGGATTTTGATTCAAAGGAGCTCACGGGTAAAAATTCATCACTCACAGGCATACACAGGTATCAGTGTCGGTCAGGAGGAACCAGCATCAAACAGACAGGTGCCGATGTCAGTCATGTGCAGACCAAAGCTGGTGGTGTCAGGCAGGGTAAGACTGATGTCGATCAGAAGGACTAACATCAGTGAAAGTAAGACCAATGTCATTCAAGAGGACCAACGTTGGTTGAAGGTATACACCAATGTCAGTGGGGTCGGTAGTCAGGATAGGCGCATAGAATTGACGTCGATCGGATGCAGACTATGTGGTGACCGAGATCGGTCAATGTAACAGATTTTGGGTAGACAACAAGCTATCAAAGAGTCTCAAATGTCCATATGGAGGACTAAAAGTGGTAAGTAAGCCTCAAATTCATTGTTCCTCTTCTTTATACTAGTTGCTGACTGCAGAGCAGGAAGGATCTAGGAAACAGTGGGAGCATAGCATGAACAGGATGCAGGACCAAATGAGAGATTTGGTAGGGTTGCCAGCCGGTATGAAAGCACTGAGATGAATGGATACCTTGGTTAAATAATAGAGAGAATGGACACGTGAGATGGAAGGCCAGGTCATATGGTCTTGAGGGAGCTGCAGGATAGTGGGACAGGGCTGACAGGTGGTACCAGGTGGATGACAAAGTAGGGCTTTAGTCAATGTCAGTATAACCATTGTGTTTGTCTTACTAGGTGGATGATGGTCATAACATTATCTTGTTACTGTATGTGGATGGTTTGCTAGTAGGTTTATACATACAGGGTTTTGCTGAGCTAAGGCTAAGATTAGTTTAGTGGTTTGCCATGAAGGATTTAGAGTAGTGAAATTCTTTGGCATGGGAGACATGGAAGATTACAAGTTGATTTTGTCTCAAGTGGGAGATGATGTGAATCAAGTGTTGGCAAGGTTCATTACACAGGATGTAGAGCTAGAGCACACCAAGGGCTAGACAGTTCAGTGTTCGAAATCACATGAGGTCTGGTATAGACCTGAGTTTGCCCAAGCAGTGGGTGCTGTCAGAAAGTTTGGCGCTGATCTAGAAAAGAAGCACTAGAGGGCAGTTCAATGGATTCTCAGGTATTTGAGAGGGACCAGCAGTAGGTTGACATGCTATGCAGGTTCAAGTTCTTTTCTACATGTGTTTGTAGATGTGGATGCGGTAGGTTACTTGGATGATAGGTGGTGCACCACAAGTTGTGTGGTGGTTGGTCTTCAGGATTGATCTTGAAGAGGGATACAAGCCAAGAAACAAATTAGATGGGGTATAGGTACAGGTATAGTGCAGCTATTTATCTCCAAGTGGGAGATTGTTAGGTTATGGAGCTAAAAGCTTCACTGATGCAGACATGGAGGAGGTTATTAGAAGAGGTTGCTGAGTGTCACAGACACCGGCGTCGATCAGGCCAATCGATGTCGGTAGGATTAGACAAGAGGAGCAACTGACGCCGGTCAGGGATCGATTGATGTTGGTCACCTCCAGGTAGATAGGGACCGATGTTGGTCGCCTATGCAGTTTAGAACTATGAGTGTTATGGATAATTAGTTAACGAACTAGTTGTTTGCATGATGAGAGCCAATTTTAGACTCAAAGTTGCAGATCTAATTATTGTAATTAGGTGTCTAATTATTGTTTACATGAGATCTATTTAAGAGACTCATAGGCTGTATTGTAAAGTGTTCTAGTTTGAGTTGAGAAAAGTTAGCTCCTTTTGTGTGTGAAGTGAGCAAGGGTGTTCCTCCTAGTTCCACAGTAGTGCCAAGTGTGGGTGCTAGTTTTGGAGAATCAGAAGGGTTCTTCAGGTGTGTAAGATCTTGGTCAGCAGGTGTTGCAAGGCCACTTTTGGAGATCTACATGGGTAAGTAAGATCATTGATTTGCAGGTGTATGTATGTGCAAGGTCTAGGTTTGCAGGTGTGCAGAACCAGATTGATTTGTAGGTGTGCAAGATCAGGGAGGACATCAACACAATAGGGAGTAGGATCAGGTGGGATCTACTTGGAGTACGATGTGTACTCGGTATAGAGCAAGAGAGGAAGGCAAGGTAGTTCCTTCCATAAGTAAGACCATTGGGTTGCAAGTTGTTGCAGTTCAGGGGACATCTACTTGAATTACATTTGTGTACTTGGAGTGTGTGGAGCACTGGTGTACTGGCAGTAGTGGATATTGACCGGTTGGAGGTGAACACCAACTCTGTGTTTGAGTTGTGTGTTGGGACTGTAAGAGAGAGAGATTTGAGGAGAGAATTACTATTCACTTAAGGTATGGGAAGCCTCTGAGAGGTGGTGAAGAAGAAGTGGCATCTTCTTTATTGTATTCTTTTCTGGATGAGTATTAATACAAGTTGTGTATTGTCTCTCATATTCTGTGTTGTTTTTGGTTTCTAGTTACTTGTTACTTCTGGTTAATTCTGCATCTTAAATTGCTTGTATATTGTAATCAATTGTGTGCTTCCATGGGTTCCTAATAGTTGTCACTTTGTTCACTAAGGTCCTTTGATGATTCGAGATCATTGATCAATTTTTTATGAAATCAACTCCTATATATCAATGCTTCTTTAGTTTCAATGTAAGAGTGTCTATCAACAATGATGCCAATTGATATTAGAGTGCTCATTTTTAACTTCTTCATCTCCATCCATTTATCAAGATACTTTCTTATGCTTTCAATATCTTGATAAATAATATTAATAAGATCATCCAGTTTTGCTCTTATTTTTCTCATTTTATCCATTTTCTCAGATAACTCTATGAGCAAGAAAATTCCTTGCGTATGCATCTTTTCCAAGTACTCTTCAAGTACTTTTCCCTTGAGATAGGTCTTTTACACTTTTTGAATCATGGTATCTTTTATAGAAATGGCTTTTGGAGTTACTATTTCTAGAGTGAAAGTGATCCTTCTTACCACTACAATCAACTATTCCACTATTGCTTTATAATGATCCTTCATCTCTTTCTCTTTATTAAACTTCTAAACCAAGATGTCCATAGATGACTGCGTATCACTTTTAGCACTTTCATTAATTATCTTACCTAACTCAACTTGAGAGATAGAGTAGTCACTTACATCAAAATTTTCAATAGTTGCATCCTATGGAGGTCTTGCTATTTCTAAAAATTTGCGCCCCTTATCCCCAATCATCTTTGAAAGAATCTTTGGCTTCTTGGAAGCCTTGACTTTTACTGGCACCATTTTATTAAAATCAAATTCATCTAGAGAGATGGCTTGTTTTTTCGTTTTGGGCATTTATGCTGACAATTAAGGTGGGATCGTAGAAGTACTTACATTAGTATCAATCTCCATTGTTGGAATTACTAGAGCTGTACTCACACTGGTAGTGGAAATAATAGGTGGAGTATCAATAAAAACTGTACCTTCTATTGAGTGATTGAGAGTAGAACTATCTTAGATATCAAAAGATGGAGATGAAAAATTGGGAATTGACTTGGAAGAATGAAGAATATCTTCAAAAGTGCCTTGAGGGTCATCAAAAATCATTTTGGAAGGAGAGGCTGCTCCAGAAGAGGGAACACTAATTGGAGAAATAGGTGAAGGAGTTACAACATGTGTGTTAGGTGGGGAAGAAGAAATTCCTATTTTTGATTGCACATTCTCTCGTGGAGATAGAGTTTCCTTTTCTTTTTGATCTATGGGCCTATCATCAGTCTCTATTTGTTCCCTTGTTGTTTCTTTGACACTTTTCTTATCAACATCCATATCTATTATTTTTGGCTCTTTTTCTATAAATTTTGACTTCTTCATCATGAAGATGATTTTAGGCTTATGTGGCCTAGAGGAAGAAGGAACATCACTCTTATTCTTCATCCTATTTTCCACTCTTCTCCTTGTTTCCTCTTGAAATTCAGCTTCTGATCCTGTGATGAACTCTTTCAAAGTGATTCCCTTGTTTGCTAACCAATCATTGGTGTTTTCCAATATTGGTTCGAATCTTTTCCTTAAGGAAGTCAACTCCTTTTATGACCATTAAATTGGAGGAAGAGGGGCATTGCTGACCTATTCAGCATGGTATCTATTATTTATCAAATCTCCATCATCTACTAGATTTTCAAGGATGGCAGTGAGTCCCATATATTCTATCTGCTCAAGAGATAATCTACTATAGTCTATTTTTCTGACATCTTCTGTTGTCCTCAAATCCACCCAAACATCTTCGATCATAGGCTCATGAAACTGGGTTTTCCTCCAAATTTTATCCTTTACCCCCCTGTAATAAAAATTCTATCTCCTTTTGAAATGCTTCATCGTTACGAGCTACATTTCAATTTCCATAACTCTAGCTTTTCCAGTGGTCAACACTGAAAACCTGCCAATTTCAATCAGGAACCTGAAACTAGGTTTCTTGAGTTCCATCTATTTATTATACACGATAATTATTTGCCTACATAGCTCTATCAAGACTAATTTGTTTGAAGAGAATCTTGGAAGCATATAAGGATGACCTTGGAAAAAGCTAACCCACAAGTATGAAAAAGAAGGAAATTTTAAGAACATACATCCAAAGTCATTCACAATGGTCCAAGCTTCGTCTGACACTACTTTTTGTTCTAATTGAGGATCAAAGAGACATAAAAATATCACAAAGAAAGTGTCATTCACTCTCTTAAATGATGTATAGATCCCTTCAATGTCAACTGAGGGTAATATTGATACATTGGGGTTACTCTCCTATCTCTTTTTGATGTCAAACCTAGAAAGGTTCTCATCGAAGCTGTAATATACACTAGGTATGAAGTCATGTAGAATTTCAAGGTAGTAGATGCCTTCATCAATTGCTCATGTAAAACATTGCTGATTTGTTCTCCCCAAAAAATGACTTGTTTACCTTGGAGGATTATCTTAATGAAGGGGCACATCTATTCATGAAACTATGAAGAAGTAGGTAAGCCTCTTACCCTACTGAGAAGAGCGATCAGGTCACCGACTTCTACTATAAAGTCACTTCTTGGAAAGCTCCATGGCCATCTTGACAAATTTTCCCTTGGATTTTTTTAGCCATTTATTATTGATTACTTTCTTCTCTCTTTTGGGATCTTTGTCATATTCCCTTTGTGCTTCGATGAAATCAAGCTTTAGTGCTTCTATAGAAGGAGGACACATGGACACTTTGTCGATGAACTCAGGGTCTAGTCTAATCATCACATTACCACCAACATCTAACATAGCCCTGGTATCCTTGTTGTAGAACTGAGCACACTAGAGAATAAACTCTATGTTGTGAGTCACTACAGGGAAAGAAGATACCAGGTGAATATTACTTTCAATTATCTTCTTCATCTTATGGCTGGGATTACTTGATTTAGTTCTTTCCATGAACTCAACCATATCCACATGACTGATCTCTATATTTCTAATGTCATCGACATTAGAAGTAACTAAGGTGATTGAAAAAACACCTTGATACTTGTACTTCATTATCTTTAACTTATTTGGAGAAACCTCAGTCATCTAGAAGAGCTTTCATAAAAAGGATGTTGATAAAGAAGGATCTTTAGGAGAAACTATAATAAATGTCATGATTATATAATCAAGATAAATACTAGAAATCTGAGAAAACTGCATGTCGATGATCATGACCATGGGGATGTGCCTGATAGGACTAGAGTGCAAGCGGGTCGAAGAGCCAAAGGAAGGTGGGCTCGAAAAATCAAAAATTCAAAAATTTTCTAGAGTTAGGAAATTTTGAGAAAAAGTATGTAGGGGCAGAAAAAATTACTACCCTTGCATATAACAGGGGGACCGATGGAAAAAATAGCCAAAGTAGCATGTGAAGTGAATGTCTAATGATGTATAGGTAGGAATTTTTACCACCTTTTCATGTTGAGTTTGTGCAGTGGTGGCAAAAATTGCTGCCTATGGACATGAGGTGCAAAACTTACGTAAGGATGACAAAAATCACTGCCTTTACATGATGTCAAGGTATCATGTATTGGTAGCTAAAATTTCTGCCTTTACATGAATTAACTCGGTCGATGGTATTTTTAGATTTTTTAGGATTTTGCCTAGAACATCTCTTTGAGGAAGAGAGGGAGGAGGAAAAAAGAAACATAAAGCCTAGAAAGGAGAAAGAAGGGAAAATCAAAATTTTAAAGAAAAGATAACAAACAAAAACAAAAATGAAAACCTAAAAATAAAAGATAAGAATGCAAAACCTACATGGTAAATTAAAAGCCCATGCTTGAAGTTGGTGAAATCGCAATCCCACTCGTTTGCACTGTCGACTAGTTGCAGGGAGGGGGAGCAGACAACTCAAAATAATTGAAATGAGACATAAATTGACATTTAAATAGTTCAAAACCAACACCAACCACTTAGTGCATGTAGTCATAAATGCCATACACAAAAATTGAGGTCATACAAGGGCAATGAAAATCATTGCTCTTGCATGTTGAGGTGAAAATATGTAAAGGTAGCAATTTTTTCCACTCCTACATGAAGGGTCAAAATATGTAAGTTTGGAAATTTTTTCCGCTCTTGCATTGAAGAGGAATAGATCAAAGATGTAAGGGTGGAAAAAATCACTACCTTTACATGAAACAAAAACAACATGCAATAGCGGCAAATTTTTCCGACCTTGCATGTAAGAAACAAAAGTAACTTATTGAAACTAATCGAAGTCTGACATTCTCTTTGCATCAAGACTGCAACAAGTTTCAATTTTTTTGAGAAATCATGACAAGGGAAAGTTATGAACTTTTCAAGGAGGTTAATCAACTATGGTCGAAATAAAGATAAACTCGTCTCGAATCATGAACTTTGAGTATGCTTACAAAATAAACAAGTTTTGTAGGGGTTGTCCACCAAAATAAGCATAGCTAATTTTGGGGACATAATAAAAATAAAAATAACAATAATAATAACAATAACAATAACAATAACAATAAAAATAATAATAATAATAACAATAACAATAACAATAACAATAACAATAACAATAAAAATAATAATAATGCAAAAAAGAATAGAAATAAAAAAGCATAATAAGAAAACTAGATTTAATGTGGTTCACCCAATGTGGGATACATCCACCAAGAAACACTTGCTTAGATTTTATTACAAGCCACCAAAATACAATCAGTCTTAGATCTGTCTTCACAATTATAATGCACAAATATTGTTTGGAGATGCACTCAACACACCCTCTTGAATTTTCACCTAAATTCACACACTTTGTTCTTCCTACTTAAACACTTTTTCTCATGATGTATTACCTATGAAATATATATCTATACAAAATACATCAATGAAGCAGTATTATCAAACAATGGGTCCTAAAACCATGGGTCAAGTCAACCCAAAAAATGGTTTCTCACTAAATGACAAGAACACATAAAGATTTTATAGTACATTTTTAATGTACAATTTTTGAAATACTTTGTAATTAAGAAATAGGCTCCACAACACAATAGTGTCCCACTTGGAGACTGATTTCCTCTAAGTAGTCTTCTCAACCCTTCACTATCAAATATGAAGGCCAACTAAAACTAAACACAACTTTATTTTCACCCTTGTGACCACCTTGGTCATCATGTTAGTAGGATTTTGACTGGTATGAATCTTATCTAGCTTCAATTTCTCTTCCTCTAAAGCTATCCTAATGAAATGGTACCTCAACTATATATGCTTCATCCTAGAGTGGAAATCAGAGTTATTTGCTAGATGTATAACACTTTGACTATCACTATATAGCTTCCCTTTCTCTTATTTATGCCCCAATTCTTCAAGCAACTATTGTAACTAAATCATTTCCTTACTTTCCTCTATGGTAGCAACATACTTAGCCTCCATGGTTGACAAAGACACAATTTTCTATAGTCATGAAATCCAACTCACCATTGTGTCACTTATAGTAAATACATATCCTATTTTACTCCTCTTATTATCTAAATCTCTAGCCATGTTCAAATCTACATAACCACACAAAGTGGTGTCCAATCCACCATAGCTTAAAACTATCCCCATAGTCTCTCTTAAATATTGAAGAATATATTTCACTACCTTCTAGTGTTTCTACCTAGATCACTCATGTACCTACTTATTTCTCCCACTACATGGGTAATATCTAGCCTAGTGCACACCATGGAATACATCAAGCTACCAATAGCTAATGAGTATATTACATGTGACATATGGATTCTCTCCTCCTCTATCCTGGGACATTGCTCCTTTGATAACTTGAAATGACCTACCAAAGGAGTCCCAACCAGTTTAGCATATTTCATACTAAACCTCTCCAAGACCTTTTTGATGTACTCTTCCTGGGATAAATTCAGCTTTCATTCTTTCCTATCTCGAGTTATTATCATACCAAGGATTTGTTTTATTTCTCCCAAATCCTTTATAGCAAAGGAATTACTAAGCTATTCTTTGAGTACCTATATTTCCTACATGTTCTTACCTGTAACCAACATGTCATCCACATACAAACAAAGGATAATGTAATCACCATCATCAAACTTCTTGATATAAATACCATAGTTTGAATGACACCTGGAGTATCCCTGCTCCATCATAAAACTATCAAATTTCTTGTACCACTATCATGGATCTTATTTTAGGCCATATAATATCTTCTTTAGTTTACACACCATTTTCTTCTTTCTTGTGACCTCATATCCCTGTGGCTGCTCCATATACAAGTCCTCCTCCAAATCACCATGAAGGAATACATTCCGCACATCCAACTACTCTAAGTGCAAGTCTTTAGCTGCCACTATCCCAATAATATTCTTAATAGAAGTCATCTTTACCACTGGGGAAAAAATCCCATCAAAATCAATTCCCTTCTTCTATGTAAATCCCTTTACCACCAACTCTATGTAAATCCCTTTACCACCAACTGGGCCTTATACCTTTTCTTACCTCCATCATCTTCTTTAACTCTATACACCCACTTGTTATAAAATACTCTCTTACCTTTAGGTGGGGTTACCAAATCCCAAGTCTAATTTTCTGTGAGACTAATGCTCATCATCCATCTATTGCTCCCTCTTCTTCCTAACATCTACCTACATTTCTTCTTCAAAGCACTCTCCCTCTCCACTATTAGTGAGTAATAAATAATTAAGATATGGAGAAAAATGTTTATGTTCCCTTCTTACCCTAAAATACCTTCTCACCATAGGAGTTTGGGGTTCTTGTCGAGTAGGTGCCTGAACTAGTTGCTTGGATACTTTATCATCTGCAGTATCCTCCAGTACTATGTACTCTTTTCTATAATCCTCTTTTTGATCCTACAACTATTCTTTACACAGGACTCATTAAAGACAACATCCCTAGACCCAAGGATTTTCTTGTCCTTAAGACTCTAAATCCAAAAACCAAAGTCATCCTCACCATAACCAATAAAGGCACTATTTTCAGACTTAGTCTCTAACTTGGTCCTATCATATTTATCAATATGAATGAAGGATTTATAGATATTTATTATAATAAATGAATAATCAACCTTCTTACTAAACCAAGTTTCTTCAGGTATACCTCTATTCAAAGTAGATGAAGGACCTTTATTTATGAGATATACAACTATGTTTATTGCTTCTACCCAAAACTAAAGAGGTAGTCTTGCATGCAACCTCATGCTCTTAGCATGCTCTATGATAGTATTGTTCATCCCTTTTGACACTCCATTATACTATGGAGTTATTGGAACCATCCTCTATTTATTAATTCCATTCTTTGAATAGTAATAAAAAAATGCATTGCTATAATATTCCCCACCATTATCTGACTTGAGACATTTTAACTTGAGACCTATTTCAATCTCAACCAAGGATTTCCATATTTTAAATGTATCAAACACATCAAATTTTATTCTAATGTCATACACCCAAAATTTCCTAGTTGCATCATCAATAAAAGTGACATAATAAGATGACCCACTAATAGAAGATACCTAAGATAGCCCCCATACATCTTAATGAATTAGCTCCAACTTATTCTCCTTCCTCATAGGTCCAAACTTGAGAAAATCACCCCTTTTTATTTTCCATACACACAATCTTCACCAAAATCTAAATCAGATCCTTTCAATCCAAGCAATTGATCTTTCAAAATTTGCATACCCTTTTGGCTCATGTGATCGAGCGTATTGTGCCACAAAGTTACATCTAGATCTGTAGCAACTAAATTACAATAATCAATACTACTTGATAAATATAGGGTACCAATCTTCTTACCTCTTGTTACCACAAGAACACCCTTAGTTACCTTCCAAGATTTTGTTGTAAATTTCACCATACAACCTTCAATACCTAATTATATTGCAGATACCAAATTCCATCTCAACTTAGGCACATGCCTGAAATCCTTTAGTATTCAAGTGTTCCTATTCCTCATCTTTATCTAAACACTTAATTTTCCTAATATGATGCAAGGCTCATCATTACCAAGGTAAACATGTCCAAAATCCCCTTGAACATAATCAATAAAGTAATGCCTATATGGTCTAGCATGAAAAGAAGCCCCTAAATCTAAAACACAATATTTAATAATATTGTCAATGGAGAGAATTAATGCATCCTAACAAATATTACTTATTTCCACATTCACCTCTTTTGTATCTTCCTAATTTTTGTTCTTGTTCTAAAGAGATCAACACTCCTTATTTGGATGCCTAATCTTTCCATAGTGCCAACATACCATCCTGGCCCTTGATTTTTACCTTCTAGGACCATTTGATTTTCCACACTTTCATTTTCCTCTAGACTTTTGTCTCCCTCTACTCTCCATTGCCAAAGCATCAATTAAATTATAGGTCTCCACAAAGATTTTATGTCACATTTACTCACTAAGGATTACTCCTATGACATCTTCAAACTTTAACTTGGCATTATTAGAGACCGAGTTGCTCAAAACCATTACTAGGTTAATCCAACTCTCTGGTAAGGAAAAAAAATAAGAAAATCCATAAATTCATCATCAAAATCTATTTTTATAGAATTAAACATACTCACAATCATATTGAATTCATTTAGATGATCAATAACTAAACTATTTTCAGACATCTTCATATTAAATAACTTTTTCATTAAAAATATTTTATTAGAAGCAGAAGGTTTCTCATATAACTTTCCTAATGTACTGATGAGACCTTCTACGGTCTTCTTATATGATATATTAAACATGATCAAAGATGCAAGACATAATCAACTCCCAAGCCTCATCTGTCATACTCACTGGTTGCTTTACTTTTCCTCCTAGTGGAGCATGGAGGTCCTTCTGATAGAGGTAATCCTCCATCTGTATCTTCCATAGACCAAAGTTATTTTTATTGAAATTTTCAACCTTTGATTTGTGATCATCAGCCATAACTCCCACTTGAACTAATAACCCTTCCTATAATTCACCACTTCAACAAAAACAACCTGAAGATCTGATACCAATTGTTAGGAATAAATATAGAAATTAATGTAGAACAATTTCATATAATAATAATAATAATAATAATAATAATAATAATAATAATAATAATAATAATAATAATAATAATAATAATAATAATAATAATGCCAAAAAAACAAAAATAAACATGCACAATAAGAAGATAATATTTAATGTGTTTCACCCAATGTGGGCTACATCCACCAAGAAACACTTGTTCATATTTTATTACAAGCCACCAAAGTACAATCATTCTCAAATCTATCTTCACAATTACAATGCACAAATATTATTTGGAGCTATGCTCAACAAACCCTCTTAAATTTTCACCTAAATTCACACACTCTATTCTTCCTACTAAAAACCTTGTTCTCATGATGTATTACCTATGAAATATTTATCTATACATAATACATCAACAAAGTGGTATTATCAAACAATGGGTACCAAAACCATGGGCCAAGTCAACCCAAAAAATGGTTTCCCATCAAAGGGGGTCCAGAAAGAGAGTACATAAAGAGTGTATAGTACATTTTTAATGTAAATTATTTGAAATACATTGTAATTAAAAAATAGGCTCCATAACACAACACTTATAGGCTTAAAAATCAAGTTTTTATCTAGGGGTGCCCCAATTTGACCTAAAAGTCAAATTTGGTCAACAAGTACCCCTGCCCATTTAGAATCAAATAAAGAGTTAGATCCATCAAATAAGGATACCAAAGAAGGTATATGTGGGAATGTTACTTCCATCAAAGTACCTCAGGGTTTCCTTCCTCTCATCAAGATTCATGGTTTGACCCATAATAAAGGTCTCGAGGTTGTGATTGGTGAAGAGTTGCCTAAGCACACCAAGGAAGTTACCATAGCCTATTCTAACCTAGGGACTCAAGAGAATAAGTAAGGATAAGTGGCTATAGGGTCTTATAGCTAGTCCATAAAATAGGGAAGCTCCATCGATAAATTGCTTATGGAGTCCCATTAGTCTAGGTCAGATTTTGAAGTTTTAGAACAAATAGAGCCAAATTTGGAGAAGAAGCATGGAATGGAGAGGGATGGAAAAGAGTAAGAAATTATTGAATACATTAAACAATTTGTATTGATCCCACAACCCAAGCATGTGTCACTCCCTACAGCTATCTCATCATTGACACTACCCCTCATTGTCTCAAGGCCATTTATAATGTCTACAACTTTGATGGGATTTTAAACTAGGCCTCTTATTTGAGTTTTAGAGCAAGTAAAAGAGAAGGAAGATATTATGATCAAGATAGGGGACACTGATTTAATGAATATTATTCATAAGTATAAGGCCAATCCCCCTAAGAAGGCCAAAACACATTCCAAAACCACTTACACTAACAAGGGAGAAAGGAATATTGAGATGGTTGTCCCTCTACCTAATACAATTAAGAAAGATGATCCCCTATAAAGTTACTCCATTTATAGTTATAATCTTAGGGAGCCATCACTAAAGGAGCTAAAGCATAGCTCACAAGTCTTGGATAACATGGTGGCACAAAGGATGGATAAAGATAAAGCCACCATGGAAGAATTGAAGGCAAAAAACCAAGCTATGATCTAGTAATTGTAAAAGTTACTGAGTGAGCTTCAGGCAATAACTCTAACTACCATTAATGCTCTAGACCTTCCTCTTTTCTCTATTAGATCACTAGACCTTGGCCAATGTGATGGTTTGAAAGCTAGAAGATGTACCATATAATAATGGCAAAAGGATTTGAGCACCAAAGCGAAGGAAATAATCCACTCAACACTAGAATTCTTAGATGACATAGTGGATAAAAAGGGAGATTATGAAGCCCAGATGTTCCTTTATGATGTAGACATAAAGAAATGAGAAAAGATCCAACATAATATGGATGAAATATACAACATGGGCATATAAACTTTAGTGGAAGATAATATTATCTCCTTTGATGATCATAAAAGGCCCATGGAATACCAATTGGCAGTAAAGCATCAGTTGAAGATGCTCAAAGAGGGTATCTTTGATTTGAAAGGAGAAAAGTAGACTTTCAAGACTGATATGAAGGAAATAAATTTCACCTTAGATAAATGGTGAACTTTGGTGGTGTAAGTGACTTTATAAAAGAGGAAATAAGTGTTTCGTTGAAAATTCTCATCGATGTACCATAAGGAGCCTTTGATGCCAACAAAATAAGGTAGTTGGTAACACTTGAGAAATATTATGACCAACTCAAAACATCAGTGGGGAAGAAATAGGTCATGATTCAAAAGTTTTCCACTTGGATTGAGGAATAAAAAATAAAATTCAAGTACCAAGCTAGCCCAAACTAAAAGGAACTTGCCTCCATGATTGATGAATATACCAAAAACAAGAACAAGTTGGCAAAAGATTTAGTTATCAACATCGATTCTAGAGCATGATCAAGTATTTCAATTCATTTTGAGTTGGAACCAATCCTCCTTACTTTTATTTCTTCTTATTATTTCTCCCCTTGTCTATTTTCTTCTCATTTCCTAGTGGGAAACCATTGTACTTTGCCCATTAGTGGCACATCCCTTTTAAAGTTAGTTTAAATAATCATGTGTATAGGAAAGGGACATGTTTTGTTTGATTTCACAAAGAGACAAAGGTTGTTTTGTCCCTTATAGAATTATTCTCCACGTTTATAAATTTAAATATTCTACCATAGTGGAGTGTCATGTTTGTCATCATCACAGAAACATGAACACAAATTCAAGGAATCATGTTTGTTAAAATAGACTTTAGGCCCATGAAAGAATTTTCCAACTAGAGCATCTTTAAGAATGTGCTAATCTTAGATAAAATTTTATAAGTAAAGGGGGTTTGTACCTTTATGAAGGTTGATTAATTTTTGAGTCTAAAGCTATAACTTAGGAGAGTCCTCCCTATGTGATTTCTTGGAGCCAAATTGATTTTTGTTGTAAAATCATTGGCAAGCTTTGAAAATATTTGAGATGTTTCCCTTGTTATAAAAATATTTCACATAGTGTTCTATTATATAATTTTCAAGACATATTGTATTTAGCTTTGATTCAGTTGATAAATGAAAATTTTCATGGTTTATTACCCCTTCTTATTATTAAAGTACAATTTTCTCTTTTACATGCTTGATAGATTGGTTATCTATTGTATTCTTCTTCATGGTAGTCATTTAGGGTCTACAACCAGAGTATAAAATCCCTTCTATTTTTAGATTTGGGAACAGAGCATTGATATCCTTTTTTAAGGGTAGTCTTAGGTTCATGAATTCAATTGGAGGGAGTTTTTGAAGGGAAATTTGTAGTATTGCTTATAAACTTTTGAGGATCATTTGTGCATGATTTTATTTTATCTATTTCTAAACTAAACAACATTTTTTAATGAAGATAGTATATTTTATTTTGTGAACTCTTATATGTTCACTTACTAGTTGTCCATGACTTTATCCATCATTCAAATAAATATAGTTTTACCCTATTTTACCCTATAGATAACACATTATTTGTATATCATAAGTGTTGTTTGCCTTGTGGATGCACAAAACCTTACATGTTTAAAGTGTGTTTATTGTGTATGCTTTAAATCTTAGTCTTGTGATTCTCACCTATTCCTTATTGCTCTAAATAATTGCCAAAATGAATATTTTATCCACACTCTCATCTATATTTAGTAGCTTTTATATGAAGTAAAGAATTTGTGCATTTCATGTGGCAACCCTTCTTGGATGAAGTGTATAAGTTTGTTTATACTTTGGTCATAATTCACTTTTTTTACCAATAATCCTCATAAATATTGAAGTGATAAAATCCTTCATGTGAGAAATCTACCTGAGTAGGTCCTCTCACCTTGGCTTAGGTAGAGCTAGAAGTAGTAGGGAATTAATCATATCTTATATAGGTGCCTCCTAGTAATTTTCTCCATTCAGTCCATTTCAGATGAGTCATTTTATTCATTTAGTCCATTTCAATGTTAAACCCTTCCCTGGTTATGATGACATATTAGTGGTTTCTCATCTTAGTTTTCCATTATTTCCAAGTATGAAAGGTTGAATGATAGGGGTGTACAAATGGGAACCAACACTTTTTTGGCACCATTTCTAAGGAGATATTTTGTTACCTTTATTATGGGACCATGTTTATAGAAGAGTTATAAATGTTTTATTTGTTTTGATCTCTACTATTACCATAATGAGTTGTCTATCCTTGGTTCATTGACATATTTACAAATTTTCTTGGTGAATCTGCTAAGGATGTTTCACCTCTATTTTGTGAGAATTTACTAAATATTATTGAGGTTGTTTTCAATGTCTGAGGGTTAGTATCTCATCAGTTGCTATGTATATCTTTGTTTTTTTAGGTCTAGAAGTCCTACTTCTAGTGGTGACTTCATTATATCAAAGTTTAAATATTAGTGCCTACTATATGTACTCTTCTCTATTTTGACAAGTTTTCTTTAGATATAAAAATTTGGAGGGTACTAGTTCTTCCTTTTAGAGGAATCCATCAAAATATCTTATCCCCGAGTTAAAAGATCCATCCAGAAGAAAATAAGTGTAGAAACCTATTATGGGCCAGAGCTTAGGCAATGAAATAAGATCTGATTAGTTCATCCCCCATTATATTTACCCCCTTTTCTCTAATATCCATTTGGTTGAAGGATACCAAAGCACCTCAAAAAAATATGAATTCTTCATGAGTCAATCTCCTTCTCTACAAAGAAGTATTTCCCCTCTTGATAGGCCATTAAGGATTCACTCTATTTCCCCTCCTTCAAGTCCTCCTCATAGTATTCATCCTCAACCATCCCCTGGGTTGTCTTCATCTTCAAATTTATAAATGAGAGACTGTGACTTGAGAAGGAGGATGTTTAACATGGACAATGATAATTATAGAGAAGATGATCAAGGCTTGACTAATAGATGTAGACCATTTATGATCCCAAGGTTTAGACCTATTAAATTTAGTGGTATGCCTAGTTTCCCTAATGAGGTCCTTATGAATATTATAAATGTACTACCTAAGTTTCAAGGGAACAATGAAATGTTTGGGGAACAACATCTGAAAGCCTTCTTAAATGTCATTGAAGATTATGAGATAGATCTAAAAGATGTATGTATAAAAATCCTTAAGAACACACTTAAGGATGAGGCTTAGAAATGGTTCAAATCCCTCCTTGATGGATCCATAGACACATGAAAAGCTATTATTGATGCATTTAAGATGTAATATGGTGATAGTATAGACCCTAGATTCTTGCTTTCTGAGTTTGAGAACCTCGAGAAGAATCCTAATGAGTGTGTGAAGGATTTCAATTCTAGATTTAGTAAGGTATTGAGGAGGATACCGAAAGACATTAGACCTAGTGGTGTTTCTTCTTTGATTAAGTATTATGATGCATTTGACAAAAAGGTGACCTATTATCTTAGAGATAAGGCTCCCACAAATCTAAAGATGGATTTCAATTTGTCTATCGAAATAGAAAATAATATCAGAGCTATGGGTAAGCCTTCAAAAAAAAGGGCCAATGTCAAACTGGTGAATCTTTAAAAGCCTCAACCCTCCCACAGGAGTGTAGACTTGGAGGAAATAGTAAAAACTCTGGCCAATGTAGTGAAAGAGATCTCTTACAAGTTGACTAGAATCAAAAAGGGGATATCTCAAGGTCCTTCTAACCATGATGTTAGGAAAGATCATAAGAGAGATGAAAAGAATTATCCCCAAGATTAAGGTCAAAGTAGGACACCTTTATAACTAGGAATAATGACAAGGGAAAAGGCTTGGCAAGGGATGATAGACATGAAAGAAACTAAAACTAAGGAAGTGGAAGGGAAGTACCAGATACTTTAGCTATGAAAATCAACACAATTGATTATGACATTGATTGGTGTGATAAATGTTTCCTGTCTCATCCCCCTTATATCATAGTTGGTGATGGTGGTCAAGATGTATATGGATTTGAAAATGCATCTAACAAAGATGATATCTAAATTGTTGAATTTTAGGAAATGGAAACTTACACTTTCAAAGAGGAAGCTATGAGTGCCTTAATTGTCCATGATTATGAGGATACCCCAACATATGAACATTTTACTTTCCCATTTGATGAACCAAATGTGATGGTTGCTTCTCCATCAATGGAGCTAATGGGTGCTACCACTACTCAAGAATTCTAGAGAGCATGTGAAAATGTAAGGGTCCCATCCCTAGATTTTGTCTATGAAATAAACATGATGCATGAATATGAGTTACCAGTTCATGAATTTGAGTTTATAAGATCAATGATGAATGAAAAATATGGAGATATCCTCCATTAGTTGAGGATTGATAGTTGATGATCCATGAAACAATTTCCCAATAAAAGGAGTACAATTTGAGAAGTAAGGACTAAAATGCTCCTCCAAAGATAAAGACTCTGCTACTCCTAAAATAGAGACTAAAGAAAAAGTGACCAAAGGGAGTAAGGAGGCCCAAGGTTCTGCCAAGCTAGGTTTTACACCCTATAGTGTCAAACCAAGAAGTACCCAAGCCAAGAATTGAATTCCTTTGTTGTCTAGCATTTGCAAGAAGGATGAACCTAAGAAGCCTCCCTTGAAAAGTGAAGTTAATAATGCTAGTTATCCTACTTCTATCACCCTAACTCTTGAAGGATGTATCCCAAATTAAAATGTCACAAGCTTACCCACTAACACTCCTTTACCCAAATATAGTATTTTTGGCATGGCCCATGTATTAATTCAACTAAAGGTCATAATACCCTTTGTTAAATTGCTTAGAATTTTGGAACATAGGAAAAGAGATTTTAATTATTTAGGATTCATAGAGAAAGTCACTACCAATGAAATTTTTGAATCTGAGCTTCCTCTCACTCTCCTTGTGGAAGGTGAAAACACCTCAAGATCTCCTAAGAATCACTTAGAGGTATACTTTGGAACAACATTGGTAGAGGGTTAGATGGATGTTGATCCATTTTATACCACCCTACTAATTAATGGACTAATTGTCCACAACTGCATGTTTGACTTTGATGCATCTTTTAATATCATGTCACTGGCTATGTTGAATGAAATTTGTATAAGGATAACTTTGCATTTAGATAATGCCTCACCATGGATTCCAGAGAAGTACTTGGTGTTGGTGTAGTCAAAATATTGGTGGTGGTGCTCATGTAATACCACAAAAAAATTTAGTATGGATGTCATTGTTGTAGATTATCCATCAAAATGGGGTATGTTGCTATCCAAAAAATGGGCTACTAGTATTGGGGGTAGTTTTTAGATGGATTTTTCCTATGCCACTATACCTCTAGATGGGAAAATGGTTTGCCTAAATTAGGAGCTACAAATGCTCTATGTCTTAGAATATATTAAGTAACAACTAAATGAAGTGTTGTATATGGATATAGACATTAGGAATTTTGTGGAAAGTGTTGAGCACATAGAGATACCTCCTAACTCTAGTATCAATGATAAAGACTCCATTTAGGCCATGCATTTTGATGGAGCATGTTCAAACATTAGAAATGGGGTTGGGGTTGTTTTCTATACCCTTGAGGGTCAAGTTTATAGATACTCTTTTAAATTATTCTTCAAGTACACAAAAAATTATTATTGAATATGAAACACTCCTAATTGGACTTTGAATCACCCATGAATAAAAATTCAAGAAGTTATTGGTTAAGGGTGATTCAAAACTAGTCATGAAACAGGTCTGATCTGTCTACACCATGAAGCAAAAAAGGTTAAAAAATTATCAAAACATTGTAGCCTTCAATATTAAATACCGTGATTGAGAGATTAATCACATTTTAGATATGATTATGAAGAGGGATGCAAAATTTAAGGTCAAACATGGAAATCCTTCTTATGAGGATGAGGTTAAAATATTGGTAAGACCCTCTATCTCAGAAAACATTGATCATTGGCAATTCTTTGACAATGATGATCAAATAAAGAGGTTTATATGTTGTATATATGAGTTTGAAGGAACCATTATAGATTGGGACTCTATGGTACATGTATGCAATAGAAAAGAAACCTTATATGGAAAGCAAATAATCCAGTTAAAGACTAATACTATCCCTAGAGGATTGGTTAGTCTGGAAGCAACCTTCAATGGAGATAACAGAGTAAAATTTAGAAATATTTCTATATCAAAGGATGTGACTAAGATTAATATTGGGACAAAAGAAAACCCAAGGAAGATTTGGCTCAGTACTCACCTCAGTAAGAAGGAAAAGGAAGCATTCATCATGTTATTAAAAAAGTACCAAGACTACCTAGCATGGTCATATTAAGAGTTGAATATTTATAGGGAAGACTTATTCTAGCATGTTATTCCCATTCACCCTGATGTAAAACTATTCTACCAAAAATAGCAATTTATCAATCCCATCTTAGCCACTAAGATGTAGGAGGATTTGAAAAAATTAAGAGACAGTGGGATCATTCAACCCATTAAGTATTCATCATGGGTGGTAAACTTAGTTCCTATCATAAATAAAAATGGAGACATCTAGATCTTTAATTATTTATAAAACTTAAACAAAACTTAATTGAAGGAGAATTATCCATTTCCTAACATGGACAACATGCTCCAAGATGTTACTAGGTCTAAACTATTATTAACTTTGGATGGATTTTTTAGTTATAACTAGGTGGTGGTAAAGGAGTCTAAAAGGTCCAAGACTTATTTCACTACCTCATAGGGCACCTATGTATATGTTTTAATTCCTTTTGGTTTGATGAATGTAGGTGTCACTTTACAGAGAGTGATGGATGTATATTTTGTTATATTAATTAACTAATTCATTGTTGTATACTAGGATGATGTTACAGTGTATTCTAAGAAGAGAAGCGACCACTTGGTGCATTTAGAACAAATGCTTATCAGATGTAGGGACTTTGGGATTTCCCTCAAACCCAAAAAATGCCACTTTAGATTACAAAAGGCAAAGGTATTGGGACACATTATGTCTCAACAAGGTATCATGATAGACCTTGAAGGGGTGGATGCCATTGACAAAGTACCCATCCCATGGATCAAGAAAGGTATTCAATCTTTCTTTGGATAGATTAATTTTGTTAGATGGTTTGTTTCCAACTTTGTGGAAATTACTCTACCTATCAATTCAATGTTGAAGAAGGATTAGACTATAAAGTGGGAGGAGAAGGCCACTCAGTCATTTCAAGATATCAAGGAAACTTTGAAAACTACCTTGATGCTTGTTAGTCTGGATTATATAAATGATTTCCAAATATTTTCATTTACCTTTACACATACTATTGTCACAGTACTACTATAAAATAATGATGAGGGTCATGAGTATCCAATTACCTTTTTCAGCAAGGCACTAGAAGGATTTGAGCTAAAATATACCATAATGGAGAAGCAAGCCTTTTCTCTTTTAAAATCCATCAAATAGTTTAGATCTTACATTTTAAGCTCAAATATTGTGGCCTATGTCCCTCACACTATGGTGAAGGACATATTGACTCAAAATGAATCTACTAAAAAAAGGTTCCAATGGGTCAACAAACTTCAAGAATATGACCTAGATATATAAAATACTAAGTTGGTCTAAGGCATGGGTCTGGCTAAGCTAAAGACTGAAGTAAATTTATGGTTGTATAAGTGAATAATGTAGAAGAGGTGGTTGATAACCCTAAATCTAAGTACAACCTATCTATATGGTATATATATATATATATATATATATATATATATATATATATATATATATATATAGTCTATTATCTGAATACTTTGAATTATCCTTCCCATTTAGATAAAAATCAAAGTAGGACACTAAAACTAGTATCCAAAAAGTATCGTTTGTTACAAGATGACCTAGTTTGGAGGAACCCAGATGGTGTTCTCTTGAGATGTTTAGTGGAGAGTGAGATCTCTTTAATGATTACAGAGTTTCATAGTGGTGTGTGTGGTGGTCACTTTGATCCTAAAGTCACTACACATAAAATTTTGAGGCTAGGTATTGGTGGCCCACATTATTCAAAGATTTTATTGCCATGATAATAAGATGTGAAGAATGCTAACGATTATTTGGAAGAATGAAGGCATCTAGATCACTTACCTTACAACTAATCTCTATTGAGGGACCTTTCAAGTAATGGGGGATGGATTTCATGGGTGAAATATTAGATGCCTCAAGTTTTGGTCACAAATGGATCCTCGTGGTAGCTATTGAATACTTCACAAAATTGGTTGAATCAATCCCCACTAAAAGATCAACCCACCAGGTAGTCATCAATTTCATATTAAATAATGTGATATGTTGATTTAGGGTGCTAGTCAAAATCATGTGTGACAATGATATGTGCTTTAAAGCCAAACAACTAAGTGCATTGTGTGAAGATTATGGGGTTGATTTAGCATATTCCTCCAATCATAATCCACAAGGAAATGGGTAAGCTAAGTCTAGTAATAAAAATCTATTGAAGATCATCAAAAAGATGTTGGATACTAATAAGAGAAAATGGGATGAATAGTTGAATTTTGTTATCTAGGAGGATAGGCTGAATCCAAAGAGATCTACTGGGAAAAGGCCCTTTGAGCTTGTTTATGGAACTCAAGTTGTCTTTCCCCTAAATCTATAGTTTCCCACTTACCAATTCATGCAACAAATAGCTGAGAATGAAGAAGAAATAAACCACTATGTATAAAGGATTGATAAAATCATTGAGCTTGATGAATATCAAAAA